>JAVFHJ010000014.1:3500120-3900634 GCA_037158775.1 Hetaerina titia | reverse complement strand
GATCGTCGATTCTGATGACGACGGCCGTGCCGTCGAAATGTAAATATTCAATGTAAGTGTCCTTCTTTTATGATTCTATGTGTGTAGTGTTTTTTGTGTTAGTGTTTGTGTATATATATATATATATATATATATACATATATATATATATATCGATGATGCGGAAGTACTCACGAGAGCAATATAACTTTTGGACGGCACAATAGAACACAGAATAAAACAGATAACACGTAAAAGGACACTCACACTGTAGATGATTTAAGCTTCCGGCCGAAGTAGGCCGAAAGCTTAAATCATCTACAGTGTGAGTGTCCTTTTACGTGTTATCTGTCTTATTCTGTGTTCTATTGTGCCGTCCAAAAGTTAAATATATATATATATATGCATATTTAAAAATATATGCACATATGTGTGAGTGAATTATTATGTTGTGTGTATACACATGTATTTATATCTTCATATGTTACATGCATAAACATATAAATATTATCAGTAAACTCATGGCCGATATGGAGTTTCAGACAAACTGACCAAAAATTATAGAAATACAGCTTTGAATAGCAAGATCATGTACGGCCTCAAACTGATTGTGAAACCTAATAAGGGCGTTCATATACCGACGATTATGGATCGAAATAGCAAAAAAAATTGTCTTCTTTAATAGCATGATAGTGGGCTCATATCCTGCAACAAAGAAAACGTTTGCTATCAGGTGTACCTGCAACATTTGCACATAAAGGGAATATTGCTTAGAATATTCATCTCGACCCCGAATCATATCGCACTGAGACTTGTGAAGTTGTAACAAGTAGTCGTGAGCTCTCCTCTTCTTGTCATCGCTCCTCACCGCATTTGAGTACACCAGTACAAAGACATACTTTACTTCCAAGGTCACCAAATGCTCTTCCCCCAAACGATTCATGAAGAAAAGATGGACGGACTTCAGCAAGCAGAGCACGTCCTTGTAATTAAAATCAGTTTGTTGTGGAGGCTGACACCAGGAAAACACTGCCAATACCAGTTGTCGAATGCATTTGCTTACAAATTCAAACTGATTTCCCTGCCAATCCTGTTCTGTCGCTCTGTCACCCTCTGCCAAAGGTCCTTCCTCTTGGAGGACACTGTCTAGAACTTTTGAGACAAACTTACCGGCAAACTTAACCTTTCCCGACGAACTAGGTCATGAATTATGTTGATTGTTGCCCTAAACGGAGGATGTTTGATTCTCAAGGCTCCATTTGTTCGGAAAACGTAGCTGGAGATCAAGAATTCTACGCCCTCTTTGTATCGGCCCAGACCAATCAATGCACGACCTCGCACATGTTGAAAACCTCTGGATATCGTGAGTGCAGTTGGATTCTCTTCCTGATCCAACTCCCCGTCAGTCAGGTCGAGTGCCAGTTGATGTAGACCTTCGAGAGTCTTGTTGTATGCCAACTTCATCCTGATCTCCCTCGTCTTCAAGTGTTTCCTGCCCAAATTTAACACAAGGCCCCGATAAACATAATCAAAATCTGAGCATCTTTCTTTGGCTAATTGCTTCTCATTGACATTCGTAAAATAATCCCTTGGATCATCAGATGAACAGCAATCTTTATATCCCGGGTATCCGATGATTGCCTCACAGAAGCATTTATCTACAATGTCCTCTTCTATTGCCCGGTAATCTATCTCTGGATCGACTGATACCAACATCTCCATCACCCCTTGGTTTCGACTTATCCCATCCAGAAATCCAAGGACCGTGGCATCTGTGATTGGCATATTTTCATCAATCAGGCTAGTCACCAGTTCTATCAACTCCCCTTTTGCTGTACTGACAACGACTACGCTCAGGCATTTCTTCATCTCAATCTCCAAATCATTTGATTCAGCAGTCACTACCGGTTGCTGACAGAACCTCAGTTTTCCGAGGAAATTCTGAAACTCTTTCTCTGACACAACTCCATCGGCATTGACAAGATTATTATCAAAGTGGAAAGTGTAGTCTCCAAGGGCGGACAATGTCAGTCCCAGAGTTTGCAATCCAATCTTGAGAGTGTTCCGAAATCCAACAATGTCTGCATCAAAACTGGCCGCCTCATCCACAAACTCCCTGCGGAAGGAATAGCCAGTGGGCATGGTGCGCTGGCAACATCTGGACAACATACCAACCAACTTGTTGACAGAGTAATAGGTGGAATCAATTTTAATGCTCTTAGAATCAAGATTCATTGAAATTAAAGTCAGCAAGTAAAAGGCAATGACTTCCGATACTTTAGTGTCACTCAGCAATTCTTTCCCAGTGACAGAGACAGTGGGACCTTGTGGTATTCCCACATGGGAGTCCTTTAGGGATGCAAAAAGTGTTTTCTGAATTTCCCCAATGTGCTTGAAAACCATCAACTCGCTCGACAGCACGTCATCGGTTCCGCTACTCACCAAGAGGGCTCTCTTCCTGCCAAACTGTTTTAACCCCTCAACCCACCTCGAAAGATCACTGACGCACACTATGAATCTATCTATTTCGTTGACACTGTCAATGGATCTTTCCTCACTGCTGATCCATTGAAAGGAATCAAAGTATTTCTTGATTTGAAACAGAACTGCTTCTTTGTCATTCCCCAGGGTTGCGTGCCCATCTCCAGAATTGTTTTCCAGCAAATACACATTTGTGACGCGACTGTAAGACAAGAGAGGAGGAATTGAATAAACTAAGATGGATTTGGCATTCCTGGAGTACTGTTCAATTGATGTTCATCATAAATTATTCAATGCTCAACCTTTTTGTGAAAAGTAAGTTTTACATTTAGATGTATATTTGATGTACCATTCATAGCGACATATGAAACTGTCCAGAAATTTACATACACATAGAATATTCTGTTTCACTCATTATGATTGACTTGTATTTTTAAGCAATGGAAAGTCCTTATTATATCAATTTTTCCGTGTTTCTTTATCAGGGGCAGGATTGTAATCATAGTTAGGTTTTGACTAAGGCATGTCATTAATTTCATTGTGAACCAAGTGTCAAGACAAAGGTTTTATCATAATTATTTATTAATTCTGCCAAAAAGCACCGTTTATGTTAGCGAGCAATGGTGAGTGAGAGTTCTGTAATTGAATAAAATCATTCACTTTTCAGAATATTTTTGTTGATTTTGTATTCTTTTCAGTTAATCTGTCCCTGGACTAGAGTTGTGTCATTTGTTTCATAGTTTAAGTGAACATTGAGAACATGTCACAAGAAATAGGAGATATTAATGGCTGGAGAGAGTGTTTCAAGAAGCCATTTTTACTTTTAACCAATAAGGGATCAGAAAATCTTCCGTCTCACTGCAGCATTTGAAAAAATTTTGGGGTTAATACTGGTGTAGTATACATGACCCCCTACAAAACAATGGCTTGGAGGGCAATTGAAAAAAATTTAAAAAAATAGATAAATATAACACAAAACCTTAAAGGTTGTGGATTAATCATAATGATATATATTTTACATTCATTCTGTTAAGCCAATTGCAATTATACAGTGCAACTGGCACATAAGCAGTATGGATCCAAAATATGCAAACACAAAATGGATAATTGTGCATGTGTGTGTGTACTATCAAGGGCATTTAACCTTTTAATGTCCACATCATCGTTTTTCTTCACAAAAGAAAGAGACACGTGTGGAATGTATTCTCCTTCCATCTTGTGAACGACAACTTTAAAGTCTTGGAGTCCATTGTTGTGGGCACTGATGGCGATTAAGGACACCAGGGGAGCGCAGTTCTCCCGAACTTTCTGCAGATCATCAATGGATGCATTGGCCAACGAATCAGCAACTTCACCATCCACCTCTGCCGTACAGTCTTCAACAGGAGGTCCTCCCAAAGTTCCTTCCCCATCGACTCCATCTGAAATTTAAGGATAATTAAGGAATTTTAAGGAATTCTGATCACAATTGTAAATTTGGACATAAATCAGTGGTAAAAGGACACCTAGGTAGCCTTACTGGTTAAAAACCCCCTTGATGGATGCATCAAATGTTGTGTATTCGCATTCCGATCTAGGCAAGTGTTTAATTTTATGCTTTGAAATTGTAGAATTGTTTAAAAATATATCATCTCTAATCTATGTTTTCCAACAGCTACTTGTTTTTAGTTTGCTTAAATAAATCCTATATTCATATATTTTAATGTTCTAAAATAAGTTATCGACATATTCTAGGGCTATCCAATAAATAAGCAAACGAGGACAATGTGGAAGCCATGACACGAGATTATAGCCCCGCCCAATTAGACCTCCGAGTTTGGCAAATCGTCGAGCTGTGCATAAGTTGCCAGTCATGTTTTTGCTGTTTGTCGTAGAAAATGGAAATTGCGACATCCCAGAGCGACGAATCAACATCAAGTGTTTTGACAAAGTGCGGTAATAAAGTTATTAAGAAATCACTGAAATGGTGACAGATAGAAACATCCTTTTTCAAGTGGTTTAAGCGTTTTTAAGATGGCCGAAAAAATGCCACTCTTGACGCAATGCAACGACGGCCTTCAACCACCTGTGTAGACAACCTCTATGATCGTGTCCGGCTATAAAATCCCTAATTTTCATTTCTGTCTGCATACTTTTTTTTACGTTAGTTGGTGCCCCGGGTAAATACTTGAGCCCATAGCAACTATACCTCCTTTCAATACATTCTAAGGTAACGAAATGGTGGGTGGTCGGAACTTGATTAATTAATCACGGTAGCACGAATCTTTTGAGAACAAAAAAACACGAATCTAGAAAAATCAACCGATAGTGCCAAACATAATTCGATTTCCGAGGGTTACAAGTTGCCTCATAGTCACAAATCCATCTTCTCTCATTATAATTATCATTAAGAAGCACGACCGCCGAATTCGGAGTCACGGAAAACCCACCCTATTCTGCCCTAAAGGGTTTATATTCAAACATCTTAAAATGCGTGACTTGTATCCGATGATGCTGCGAGGCGGTGAAACGCAACTCGCAGCAGAATGAAGCACGTCGCAATATAGAGTCTCATTTAATATGGACATGTACCATTATAATTACACAATAACGAATGAATACTGTCAATTGAATGGAAGAGAAAATATATTCCTTTAGAAAGTTCCCGGGAAAGAATCAAATAGTTGGAAAAGGCTATTATATTCAACGGATCGCTGATAAGCCGTTATATGTTCTACATACGATATACCGATTATCATAATGCCATTTTGTAATATGAAATCAAACTGGATTTTATACGCATATATATCTTCATCTCTATTATCCGGCGTTAAAAGCATTGTATTTGATTTATATCAACTCATACATTTCAGGTTTTACCCGATAATATAAAGTAAAGGGAGAGAATTTGTATTAAAAATTCACAGCTGTAAATTTTAGAAATTAAAATTTATCAATAATTGTGAACAATTAAAATAGGAAAAGCGAGAAGTCGCCGCCTGGTGAACAGCGGAAAAACGTGCGTGCCGAACAATTGAACGCGGAAAAGCGAGATGTCGACGGTGTCAAATGTCTATTTTTACGAAATTGTATCATATGTTAAAATAATACTTTTTCCTCGATCCGTTGTTTCCCAAACCTGTATTCGTCTCGTTATAAGATATACACGAGGTATCGGTTTAGATACATACGAGGTCTTGTAAAATCGGTTAGGTTTGCTGATGACCAAGCATTAGTTGCTCAGCCAGCCAAGGGGTTGTAAGCAATGCTGAATGAATTGGAGGTTCAGTGCGATAAATATGGGATGAGAATCAATATTAATGTAACTAAAGTTATGCGGGGAAATATAGAGCAGGTAGAACAGTTCACATATCTCGGTAGTGTTTTGGACGAATACGGTCAAAATAGTATTGGCGACGTAAGGAGAAGAATTGCGCTAGGCAAGGAGGCTTTTCTCAAGGCGGAGGGAGTTGATGTAGATTAGGTTGCTGGATTGGGTTTTGTGTGGGGTTTCAAAATATTTATTTGATAGCTGTGTCCATCCAAAAGCCTTCTTTAATCTGTAGATAACCTTAAAATAAATACAGATGAGCTGCGGTTTGTTTGAACAGATCCAGTTGAAATGCTAGGTCAGAAAAAGCATTATGACGCCAGATGGAACTGAAGACAGTAAACGAATTTGTAATGCGCCGCGAAGGGAACAATTGAAGTCATATCTCCGTGGGCCCCCAATGAATATTGGCTGGTCTGTGTTATATCTTTTTAAGGCGTGTGATGATATGGCGGGCGGGGATTTCTTGGAGTTTAGGTCGGCACTTCTCGGGTAAGAGATCTTATGAAGCCGAGAGCTAAGGAAATGATTCTCGAGTACATTTCAAATTAATGGACGTTAATTTGGTTTTCAATTCAATTTTCAGTAATTGGATACACTGCGAACTTAAACTACTAATTGAAGAAAAATCAATTGAAAATTTTTACGTACATTTTTTGTACATTTTTAAAATTGTACATTTTTTTAAATTGTTATTTGTGGCGAAATATCATGAATTACCAGCATGAAGAGACGAATATTACCAATTACTCTGGGAAACCTAAAAAAGGATAATAATTGTGTGGTATCACAAACCCAACCACGTCATACAAAACCCATCATTTCATTTAATATTAATTTACACTGACGAAATATTGACAGTACATCATCTGTTTCTAAATTTTCTGGTTTTATAAGACAATATTCTCGATATTTGAAGAAACATTGTCTAAGTTTAAAATTTAAACACGGCCGTCCGGCCAAACACCTTCGTGAAGACCAGAGTTAAGCGACGGAAATGTCTTTCGCCTCGCCAAATATACGTGGCATAATGGCGAGTGCCTTGCTATCGTCTTCTCGATGCCAATACTTAAATCTGCGACCATGTAAAACTATGTTTAAACGACGGGTTGACTCTTCGCGCATTGCAGATCAGGACAAAGTAATTGCTACTCCGATCCTTATTGCGCAACACTTGAACATATGAAGAAATCGCAGAACCCGCCACAACATCCAATCCAATATACATCAGTCGACGAAAAATAATAATGAATAAATCGATGCACAAATTACACATAAAATTAATAATGAGCATAGAAACTATGGAAAATAATAACATTACCAGATAGAAATTAATAGCGAAATGGGCCCGATTGGGTAATTATCGAATTCAAACCACGACAGTTCGTAGTTTAACAGCAATTGTGAACAAATTGGATGAATAAAAAAAATGCGTGTATAAAAACTTGTACGAATTTAAGACTAAATTGATTGGGATAGAATTAATATTTAAAACGTTGGTCTAAAATTTCGAAATAATTGTTCCTGAGCGCACAACGGTGCTCAACTATTTCAATTGGCCGGTATTTTGCTTTTCGTTGCTTGGTAACCTCCGAATAAACAAATAGAATGTAGCTGGGGTACGTGGACGGGTTAACAATTCAATTAAATATACTTATATGAATTTCAAAATGAGTGTTTTAGAGAAAATGTTACTCAATGGGAAATAAGTTGTTCTCTCCGATGATATATAGTACGTAAGAGATATAATCCCCCTGGCATCACGACTCGTCCTGGCAGGATGAAACTTGTCTTACATTTCGAAAATCTTTGGTAAGCCCCGACCCCTAACGTTTCTTACGGCGTAGGCAGTCGGAGAAGGTGAGTGGTGGGGGGATTAACTGATAACGCCGCTCAACGCCCAACGATTCCTAGAAACGCTAATTGATCTTATATTTTCTTATTTTATTTAGGATACCGGGAAGCTGACGTCGTGGAATTCAGCTCTTTACTCGCTTGGGAAGATGCCAGATGGTTAGAAAGAGGCCAGGAATAAACGCAACGAATGATATCGGTACGGTATGGGACATAATTCGGTTTTCCTGTGCTTACAATGATTAGTCGTCTTATCGAGTAATTGGAAACTAAATAATAATATGCCGAAATAAACAAGTGCCGATAAATTCAAATAATTGACAGGACAAATTAGAGCAATAACGCAAAAATTGTTTGGATGGAAAACATCATTGAATAACTACAATATTAATATCATTTATGTCTTCTAGAAGCCTTCACTACCATTTTAAAAATTTGATCCGCGATTTCGTCGAAAGCTTCCTTATCAATGAACTCGAGAATATATAATTCCAACCCTTATTTTCAACACCACTCCGATATTCAAAATCGTGGGCGAGCAGCACGCTATTACCTAACATTCTCACGACCACTTCGTCGTCTGCAAATAATACTAACGACAATTAAACTAATACACATATAATCCTAGAGTATGATTTAATTAATAGTATTGACAATATAACACAAGCAAGTGGCTTGAAACAATCATGGATCCAATTACGTAAATATAATTAAAACTTAGAACATTGCATAGCAATTATTTGACTCTTAGTAAAGAGAACTGATTGAAGATGTCAGATTTGAAGCATTGATAATAAAAATGAGTTTAAAAATCTGAAACTCCTAATTTGAAATATAAAATAAATTTTAAAGGAGACTAGATACGTGTTTAAATTTATTCTCACCGCGTAACTAATATCTACCTTTTGCGAGGAGCTTTTAATGAATATTATGTAAAAATATTATAACGGTTCAATACATATATTACGTCAGTATAATTAGGGTGGGTATTGAATAATTGATATTGTAAAAATATGGCAGTTCATGAAAGTTTAAATTATTCGAATAAGTGAGGGAAATTACGACTTATTTCCTTCTCTTCACATCCACCAATGAGCTTAAATATTTAATTATGAATGGTGGTGTACTTACGTCCAGGTGACTGTTTCGTCTTGAACGACATGTTCATCCTCTTGTAAGACGCACGAACCCTCAAGTTTGTCCAGAGACCACTTCAAGCCGTCCATCAACACTCAACTCTAGAACACCACTGATCATCTCCATTCCTGGACCATTCAAAAGTGTTAGGAGCGACCACAGGTGGCAGAACTGCTTCAACTGTCTAAACAATGGCCACGGTAACGTTTGGCGGGAAATCTGTCTAAATAATATCATACCCTTCTTTTAATAACTTAAGCAGTTATTCTCACTGTACAATTTGCTCATTTTCATCCAATTCACTAAAGGGATTCGCATTATGTTCGTAAATTGTGTTTGGTTTTTGAGTTTTTGCAGATAGAATTCGTGGCCAGAGTTAATATATTTAATTATTACGTCTAAATATTTCCCTATTACCAATCGCAATTGCAAGATATTTGCAAATAAGTAATTTATTTATTTTTTTTATTAACTTCTTCATTCACCGAAGGCTATCTGTCACAGAGCCCAAAGTTTTTATGAGCCGGTACGCTGATAAACGTAACTAATTTCAACCTAATGAATTGTTTTCAAGAAAGATTTTTCATTTCATTAACCTTCCATCAACTTGGAACTTATAGTGAAGTTCTTATTGTATGAAGTATAGTCTTCCCTAAGGCAAGGCTAAGGTTCTCTGAAAACAGCAGAAATTTCGTCTGTGAATACTGATTTTTTTTACAGAAGGAATTATCGATTAGATATTTTCGGAAATCGGTCGGTTTACCATGAACATAATAGCCTCACAAACGGGTCGCGGTGGTCTAGTAGGTAGAGAGTTGGACTACTGACCGGAGGGTCCCGGGTTCAATTCCCGGGCAAACCTCTGGGCACCTGCGGCTCCACCTAAGCTAGTTCATTTTTCGGGTACCAGATCTTCCTGTGGAACCATAACCGGCACAGGGAAAGGAACTGGCCCCCCTACCCTGATGTGTGAATATTCACACGTCGTCGGGCTTGGTACACGGGTGAGCTCTACCAACACCTACTAAACCGACCTTATTAGGGTTGATTACTGTGTTTATGGTTTTTTTAATAGGCTCACAAGCCAAAAGATAGATGTGGCACATTTTGATAGCCATCATCAGTATTTTTCAATCCTGGGATTGGTTTATTTCAGCCCTCCATTGGACTCTATTTAATGTCGATTCCCTCAATCCCTGATACCTTTTCTGTTTTACGTCTTTCTTAATTTGTCCGATGTACATGTCTTCTCTTGGTCTTCCTCGTAGAATCTTCCTTTCTATTATATCCCTAATCAATCCATTTATGCCTCAATGTGTGTCCAATCAATCTAATTCTTCTTAATCGTAGAGTTCTCTCTATAATAGTCCTATATCCTCTTTCTCCATCGTTCCTTACTTTGTCTGTCCATTTAATCTTCTGTATTCTCCTCCAGCACCATGTTTCAAAGGCTTCTATTCTTCGCTGGTCCACTTTTCCAATGTTCCAAGTCTCGGAACCATAGAGTGCCATGCTCCGCACAAAAGTCTTGACGAATTGTTTCCTTGTTTCCAGCCTTAGGTTCTTTGAACAGGGTTTTAAATACCTTCTCCTTCATGAATGCGTTCTTAGCTTGGGCTATTCTTCGCTTGATGTCGGTCGAATTTCTTCCATCCCATGTTATGCTGCTGCCCAGATAGATGAAGGATTCCACTTGTTTCCATTAGATTTAACCCTTTCACAGAATTGTAATATATATCTGCATTGATCTTCTCTCTTCCACACAAAAGAGGATTTTAGTTTTCTTCTTGTTCATGTTCATATTAATATATTCCCCCAGCACTTGATCCATAGCACTTAGAGTTGCTTGCAGGTCCTCCTACGCTTCCGCCACTACTGCAATGTCATCTGCAAACCGGAGCATGTTGATTTCTTCTCCATTTATTTGAGACTACTTTGATGCCCAATTCTTGTGTTTATTTTATTGCCTCTTCCAGGCTTACATCGAACATTACTGGCGAGAGGTTGCATCCTTATCTTACTCCATTGGCTTCTATTTTTCTCCCATTTTTCGTTTGCATTATTGTAGCCTGTTTCTTGAAAGGTTATGATTTTGATAGTATGGTTCATAATTTAAAGTGATTTGAAAGACCCAGAGATTAACAGACCAGAGATTCCGTTCCCTTGTGCAGTGCCATGTTCCATTTTCGGTCCGACCGTTCCGTTCCTTATTTCCAAAACATTGGAAGTTGTGTTTCCGAAACGGCATGTGGGATAGTGGCTATGGAAAACAATAACTTTGGAAGATAATATAATTTGAAGCAGACATTCTTAGAGAGAGGATTTTAATGTATTAAATTGTAATTAGAATAAGATAAGAATAGATTCACAGAAAAGAACTTCCGTATGTGCTGTGAAAGAATAGTGATGATAAGTACTTATCTCATCGGAGCCAATACGAAGATTATTCAAACTACCTTACTTCACTTCTCCGCAGGAAATTATGGAAACATTATTTTGTCCAAAACATGTCGTTTTGGAAACCTTCATACAAACAAAATGTTTTTTCACCCCTTAAAACCCGTATAACCTTCTGAAGTTGTCTTCTGCAACTCCAAAACAACACTTGAGACGAGTTTCCTCTCATTCCTTGCTTTCTTTTTCATTTCTTTCTCCTATGAGTTGTTAGATATCACAAATGGATGTACATAACATCCGTGTTGCATGACTTCAACGTGTTCTATGTTGGAAAACGAATGCATCAATCTATGCAAAAGTCTTCATCAATAAAAAGGTATTTATTTGATTTAATATATTCAAGGATACTTGCAAGACATATCGCAATGCTATGAATTTACATTATTTGTTGTTCTTCGTGACTGAATTTTAAAAAAGCGTACGCATTTATGAATGCTTTTAATAATTTGATATTCTGCTTATTGCCCGGTTTTCCCCAAATGGTCTTCTTTAATTCTTGAAATGAATATTCCCGCTTAAGAAACCCCCGGTTTTATGTTTCCAGATCGGCATAAGATGTGTTTCCTGCTTTCTGGACGCCGTTATGTTCATAAACCTGGTGTAATCACAGTCACCACAGATATTGGTATTTCACAAAGGATGTCATGTGTGACCGTCGTCGTCGTATTTTTTTCTGTGCGAGCTGAACGCTCTGCTTAAATAATCCAATCTCCTGCACATTATTTATTTTTCGAAGCGGTAAATTGACTTAATTAATCGTGCGTTAACAACAGATTCAAACATGATGAAATGGTCGCAGTGAATTTCCCAAGGCCATTGTACGAACGTTCGCGTGATTTTAAAGCAGACTATTGAATGTCAGGGTGAAATCGAAGAACGTGTTTGTACGTGACCACGTTTAGAATGAATCATCACGTCTTGTGACTTCCTCCTGCGACTTCCTCGTATTTCACGTGTGGCGATAGAAGTGGGACGCATCAACTCGACATCATTTCAAAGTTTCATTCCCCCCGACTACCTTGGGCGCACTTTATGAAAGCAACAGATTGTGAAACAGCACGTGGAAAATTCATTTTAAAATTAGTTTTGTGGAAATCGTTAGTATCAAGCTCGATGAAAGAAAATTATGAATGCTAAACGAATCGGTGCTCCTATGAATCAAGGCGACTAATAATTTCCTCACCTGTACACCATTTCGATATTTAAAGTTTTGACCTCTAATAAGCTATATATATTTTGAAATATTAATGAATATTCATAGTCCACATTAGTTGAGAGGTTAAAGTTGTGACAATTTAATTTAAAAATGAAAAAACGCGACCCCTTTCATGTAATACACGTCTTGAAAATTGATGTTGTTACCGTGTGTAAATAGCGTTCATTTAAAATTTGATCGATTGATTGGATAAATGGTTATATTCGGCGTGCGAATGTCCTTATTATGTTGATCCATCCTCATTCAATGATTTCAAATGAGTTATTTTGTGAAAATGAACTAGTAAACAAATACAACTACCAAACCTATTGATTAACAAAAATACTTTTGCATACAGATTGTTATATATCCTTCACGCCGTTCGGAATTTCATTGCTCTTGTCTCGTTTTTCTTAAAAATATTTGAAAAAAAACCGCGCAAATGTGGTTTATAAATAAAAAAATCACTAAAGCCACCAGAAGTTGGTTAATTTAGGGGTTGGCAGTTCGTCAGGTGGGGGTGGCAGCATAAAAAAAAAGAAATAGGGAATTCTGGGATAGCATGCACTGATTCACACACTAGTAAGCTCAATATGGCTGCCAGTCGGTTGCTTGTGTGTTTACCTGCGCTCATTTTTCTATTAAATTCTAGCCCAGTCGACATGACGTACGTAGACTGTAAGTAACAATTAATTTATTATAAAATTTCAATGCATATGTATTGTGAGTGTCTTCGCGAACCAAGTCATTTCCTATTTCTGATGTGTATGTCGGGATTGTGTTTTAAGATGGACAGGTAAATCGGTGTTGTGCGTCGCGTTGTCTTCCTGCTTCTACATTCCTGACGTCATTGGGAAAATATCATGAGTCGACGGCGTTAGTTTATTTCTAATAACTTTTGATAAAATATTGTATGAATTTGAAACGGATCGGCTTCAGAAATACTCCAACTTATTTAAATTCGTGTGCTATTGAAAATAAAATCTACAGCTGCTTTCTAAGTTTCGCCTGCATTTTAAGATCTTTCGAAAATATCCAATCCCGGTGTAATTTTTTATTCATTCTCTAGGAATCATGTCCGCTTTTACTTTGTATCTATTATTAAGTTTGTGGAATATTGCTTTAATGGATACGTTTATCATTTGTATTGTTTAAACTTGGAGATGGGTTTTTGTTTAAACAAGAATAGGGGTTAAAGCGCAAGTTATTATAATCATGGTTACATGATTAAAAAAAAATTTCGTGCCAAATTAATCCATAAAACATATTTAGTTCAGGGTATTGTTTAAGATTCGAAAACCTTACTTGTAATCACTGGCTATGTGATGATGAAGAATGGTTTCAATCAACATTAGCTTTGTTCGCCTTCAGGAAATTATCAAGTTTGTTCGGTGGTCTAATTCCGCACGATATTCCGGATATATAATTAAACCTTGGAACGGTATCCTGGACGATATGGTCTTTCGCTGTTGTTTTTCTTTTGGTCATAAGATCGAGGTACTTTTTCACAAGTTTTAATGTTATGTTCCTGAAGGTTCCATTTGGGTGGGGAATATAAGTTTCAGAAATGCTTTTTGATCCTCGAGTCTAGTATTAGATACGGGGAATATTCAAACGCTTCTCATTCTTATGTTGGTGGTTGCAATGAAGGGATACGGTCTCTTTGTTCACAGTTTTCGTTGTAAAAGTACGGAGTTCCAGTAATATCACTTAGTTTTGCGTCGCCTTGTGATCGATTGGAACACCTGTTGGATGCTGTGATTGAAGTAACGTTATGCGCAATTAGCACCTTGGAAAATAGTCTCGGAAGCGTTGTGTAAATAAAACGAATCCGCCTTTTTTTTGTTATCATGAAAATAGGGCCTGTGTACGATAAGATAATGCAGTGAGTTGAATGATTGCGAGCAATATCCCACCGCGAATGACCCTGTATGCTTAATGATGGTTCACTGAATAATTAAAAAAAAGCCGAGCATCATGCCTTTTGGACTTCGTCCCGTTTCTGCAAACAGGGCCCGCTTTGTTAAATTTCGCAATGAGAACCTTGAATAGAATTTATCGTATGCGCAAAACATTTGACAAACGTAATGACGAGACTTGAAAACGCAATCGAGTTCCAATTGTTACCCATAGCCATGAACTGCCGATATCACTTCTCCACGGTTAGAAAATCTTTGACCACCGAGCCATTTCTTCAAGTTTGCTAACTCAAAATAATTCAAGGGGGCTAAGTGTGGCCAATAAGAGTGCATGAGGTAGCAATTCAAGTTTAAATTCATGAAATTTGGCCATTGCAAGGACGGATTTGTGAGCTGGTGCATTGTCTTGATGTAACAACACTTTTCGACAGCTTTTGCATGATTTCTTCACTCAAACACTGCAATAAGTTCGCATAATACTCACCGTTGATAGTTATTCCTTTTTCAAGACAGTCAATGAATAATTATCCCATGTGCATCCCAGAAAACCGATCCATGACCTTGCCTGCAGATGAAATGGCCTTCACCTTTTGAATCCATTGTTTTGATTGTTCTTTTGTCTCGGGTGTGAAGTAAAGGACCCATAAGTCATCCATGGTTATGAAATGGTGTCAAAATTCTGCTTTGTTGCTGTGAAACTTTGCTAAACACTCAATTGAAACATCTTCACGACATTGGTTTTGCTCGAGCGTGAGCAAATACGGCAACCGTCTTGCACACAGCTTTTTCATGTCCAAATTTTCAGTTAATATGCCATGTACCGCACTTTTTGAAATGCCTACCATGTCTGCTAGCTCACACACTTTCAGTCGACGATCATCCAGTATCACTTTGTGGATTTTCTTCACCGTTTCTGGAGTCGTCACATAATTTGGTCGACCAATGCATTGTTTGACAGCTCGTACGGCCTCGTTTAAACTCCAATGCCACCCAGTGTTTCACTGTCGTAAACGAAGGAGCAGACTCACCCAACAGAGTAGAATCCAGTTCATCTTTATTATATTGGTTGGGCTGAGGCCTTTCAAATGAAAATATTGTATATCACATAAAACGATTGACCAATTCTCTCCATTTTCACTAATTCACTGAAAACGTTCAAGTATTGATGGCTGCCAAACAATTACTAAACAACGTGGCATCTTCAAACTTGAAACATATGCTTTATAGATTGCGTTCTTTCTAATAGAGTGATATTTTTCAAACAATTACCGCCATGTCTAGGTCAGGCCGGGTACTTCTGGGACCATCCTCGTATCATGTATCCGTAAATTAGTGCCCTTGATATCGATTACCCTTACTCTGGATCTTTCTCGGTTTTCCTCCAAAGTAGAAATCCTCTGTTTTCTGTGTCTGTTTTGAGCAACATTAAACTAATTTTCCTTAAAATGCAGCCTGTATTCTGTGGTGAACCTTCTCTTAATGGTTAATTAATTATGGTTGAGGGTCATTCATGGGGGATACATTTCCCTTTTTTTTCCTCTGTCTCATTACATTCTAGGCTGAAAAATAAGTAGCTAAAACCCAAATAAAATGAAAATCGTTGTAGGTGAAAGTTTAAATAATTAAAATTCTTCCAGATAGAATTGTGGATTGATGCACATTTCTGGCCTAGTCAGTGCCTTCACTATATGTAATAAGCGGAAACTATATATAATTATATTACTGTTGGAACTCAACCTGTGTATGTGCAGGTATGTTGCATGAATAGCTGTTAAGTCGCCCCATGTGGTGGGAAAAGAGTACAAATGGTGTAAACTCCCTTTTTATGGTTTAATTTCACACCTCTTTCCTAGGGAATAATTTGGAATAACCTTCTACAATAGGAATGACTTAAAATCATTTTTGAACTCTACAAAAGACAAAGTAGGCAAACTGAATAAAAGTGGTATTTATAGGTTAATTTGTAATGACTGTAGTGCTATATATATATATATATATATATATATATATATATATATATATATATATATATATATATATATATATATATATATATATAAATTCACTGATAGTCATAACAAACACAGAAACCAAAACACACAAAAGAGGGAAAACTCACTGGTTCTCGAATTTTCGGTGGTCCAACCACCTTACTCAAGAGGAATTAGGAACAGAACTGAGGCAGAGGAGGGCCCGAAAGCAGTGTTGGAAGGAGAAGGGGAAAATGGGGGAAAAGAGGGGAAAAGGGGGGGAAGGCATTCGAGGTGAGGGGTTTGGAGGGGTAGTGTATGGCGCAGGAATTTTAAAAAAGATGGGGATGATATGGAAGTTGTTGGGGGCGGAGGGGGATGAAATTATATGCATAAAGGGGGCAATTAATGTCTAATATTAATACCTGGGCGATTCCAGGAATCCAAGAGCCAGATGAAAGCTAGCTCTAATGTTTTGAGTTTCAGTGGAGGGTCTGAGTGTGGGAGGGATGCTAAGACGGATACTTTAAAACATTGGTCAAAGGCAGCGTTGTGTTCGGAGGCATGTTTGGGGATTGGGAGCATACCAATAAGGGAGGAATTGTTGAATGAGGCTCGATGACTATTGATTCTAATATTGAGGGGTGTGGTACACTGTCCAATGTAAAAGGCAGGGCAAAGTTGGCACTTGAGTAGGTAGACAACATTGCTGGAGGTACACGAGGAGTAGGGAATTGGTGGGAGAGAGTTAAAGAGTGGGTGGCAGAGTTTTAAAGGTGGTTGGACCACCGAAAATTCGAGAACCAGTGAGTTTTCCCTCTTTTGTGTGTTTTGGTTTCTGTGTTTGTTATGACTATCAGTGAATTTACATTACACGTTTGTGGGTTTTCCAAAAAAGTGTATATATATATATATAGGCCAAATGGGGAGGTCATTAAAATCATGGGCGGAAGAGCATAAATGCTGTTTTAGGAAGTGTGACCTCAAGCAATCGCACATCGCAAAACATCTGTGGGAAAACAACCACGAGAGTTATTTCAACCCAGAACTCTGACACCAGATGGACAAAGGGATGAGGATGGACAAGTGGGAGGAGCTTGAAATTGGAAAGAATTTAAAAACGGGTCATTTGGTGAACGAATTATTGTTTGAATACCTCTCCCCAGTCCTGGAGGTATCCCTTTCCTTCGCCGAAAGACACAACAACCCTCTGTTAACCCACCAACGGCCGCAGCTCGTATGTCGAGCCACACTTGACACTGAGTTTTACCACGAGGGGAATTGGGATTTTCATCCATATTTTCCAATAACTTTACTTGCAATCATCTGCATGAAAGGACAAGTAAAGTAAGGCTTAATTAATAGCATGGCTTGTTTTATAAATGAATAGTATCGACCCATAATGTCGTTGTCGACATAAATGCCGTCTCCAAAGGATGCCACCACCTGAGCAGATGTTTGTTGTTATCTCTTTGCTGTGCTGTAAATTCTTTTTGCCCTTCATTACTTGGAAGTCAGATAAATGTAAAGCAATGCCTTTGAGAGATGATCTGTTTGTGAGAAAAAGATCGCCAGAATGTAAAGTTGTCTCAGTCAGGTGTTCCGTAGAGTTCATTGCTTTCTAGTTTGGACTCTTTCGTTTCCTTTTCTTCCCAGTGTCATCTGTCTCATCAAACGTTCTTTTTCTATCTATTGCATAATCGGGAATCTTGAGTAGGAGGGTGTAAATTCATATATATATATATATATTGTACAAAGAATGCCAACAAAGAAAGAATGAAAAACCGATATCACATGTGGCATTTATTAGGAAACCAGTACACGATCTCGTTGGAGAATTCCGAGATGTGTCACAAACTTCCATAGTTAGATTACCATCCACAAACATAGAGCAACGTTTAGATGGGAAACCCCATATAATCACACCTCACCCGAACAAAAATCATAAAGATTTTGCGGTTTGCTCTAACGGAAAAATCAAAGGTGGAAGAAGAGAGACAATATATATATATATATATCTGTGAGAGACATGTGAATGTAACCCAGGTCTTCATGTTAGGTTAATCCTTCCAAAAATATCATACCATGAAAAATTATAGAGCTTAAATTATGGTTTATCGATAAATTTATCAATAATTATTTATAAAAATATCCAATTAAATTAGTTTGTATGAAAAGAAACTCCAGTTTTTCATTCTAGTGCCACGCTTGTTAAATATGGGGTATATAAAAAAATTTAACCCCGATTAGACTAAGGAAATCCAGGAAAAAGGCACCCGAGGGCAAAGGGTTAAACCTTTTGCCGAACAGACCTTTGGCAATTGTTATAGGCAGTCCTACCAACCTAGGGTAGGAATTCACCCGCCTTCATAATGACCGGGAGTTTTAAATGACAAATTCACCTTACTTTTTTGATCACAGTAATATACTGTGTGTAATGTAAGAGAAAGCAAGGATGGGAAGTCGTTGCGTGGGTTACAATATGGGAATGAAAGCTGACTCAACTCAATGAAACTGACTCAAATGCACGAAAGAGCTGCCTCTTAATAGGATATTGGATGGGATGAAAGAAGTATACAGAGATTGAAAAGGGGCTTACATTAGTGCCTGAATAAAGTTTATGCATTTGTTAAGTGAGGCACGTAAATGTATTTTTGTACAATTGTTTAGATTCCATCCAAAACCTACCCTAACCGGTAGAATGCTAATTATATATTTTAAAATTTAAAAATAAAGCCCCCATTTATTCAAGAAAAAGGACCATCAGTGGAGCTACTTCCTGCTCTCTATTGACTGTTAAGAAAGGAACGATTGATCGTCAGATCCGTTGATTGCTCGTTTGGAAAGGTACCATTTTGCCAAGAAGCTTATCTTGTCTTGAAAGGGAACACTGGCGAATAAGGACTCGACATGAAAGGAAGCTAAAACATTGTTGTCCTTTAGTGTGACATCTGTGATGATATTAACAAAATCAAGGCTTTGGAAAATTAAACAATTTCGCTTTTCCACTTAAAATTTTCCATTATCACGACCTAGGTTTTGTGATGGTACAAAGATGTTTTGACCAACGATTTTCTTTACCCCTAACGTTCTCTGTTATTGTTCTTTCCCTCACTACCTGCCAACTCACCCGAAACCAAGTGAGACTTTTCCAACAATGTAGCGACTCCTCCCAGCACGCTATTGAGAGTCACCTGACTAATCACCAAGTGCCGTTCTCCCCGTTCACATTAATCATTCCCCTAATCCTCTGTCAACTAATCCGATTTCAGGTGGGCTTTTTGCAGCATTGTATTGACCCTCTCCTTCCAGCCTGCTAATTATCTAATTGGTTCTTATCTAATCTAATTATCTAATTGTTGCTAATTTGCCAATATTACCATATTACCTCCTTCTCCACCTCAAACCATAGACTTTTAGCCCCCCTCTTCCTACCTCAACCAATCCTTTCTTTCTTTCCTACCTCCTTCTCAACTCCGCCCAGAGATATGTATACAGGGTCCATTCAATAAGTATTGGGACTGGTTCCAAAAATCAAAACTTGTTATAGTTATCACTACAATTACTTAATAGTCTTCAAAATACATTCCTCCTGCATCGATACAATTATTTCGGCACGTCTGCCACTTGTCAAAAGCCTGCTAGGAGTTGGTTTCCAGAATACATTTGAGAGGCTTTGTCATTGCCGCTTGAACCGCCTCGATGGAGTCGAACCAATATCCTTTGACCTCCCTTTTAATTTGCGGAAACAAGAAAAGTTCAGGTGGAGCCAGGTCAGGGCTGTAGGGAGGGCGAGGCAACATTGGCACGCTAAATTTCGTCAGCAAGGTTTGTTGCAATGCCAAAATTTCCACCCACAACAGTTTTTGTTCCTCACTCAAGACTTTCAGCACCAGCTTCGCGCACCCTTTCCTCATCGCAAGATCCTCTGTTACACTGGTGTGGACGGTTCATACTGAAAGGCCGGTGTCCTCACTGATAAGGGCGATGGTTAAACGCCTTTCAGAGTCCAAAATGTTCTACACTTTGGCCACTTGAGCATTGGTTTGAGCAGTCATTTGGCATCCGATGCGGTGCTTGTCTTCAACGAGCTCCCAGCCTGCCTTAAACATTTTCAGTGCGATAAATATGGGATGAGAATCAATGTTAATAAAACAAAGGTTATGCGATTTTCCAGAAAGAAAAAGGCTAAGCTAAACATTAAAATAGGTTAGGGGAAAAAATATGAGCAGGTAGAACAGTTATATACGTATCTCGGAAGTGTTTTGGACCAATACGGTGAAAGTAGTATTGGGGACGTAAGGAGAAGAATTGCGCTATTAGGCAAGGAGGCTTTCTCAAGGAGGAGGGAGTTGATGACGGGGACGTTGAGTAGGGAGGTTAAGAAAAGACTCTTAAAAACTTTGATATGGAACGTAGCTATGTACGGTGCGGAAACGTGGTCGCTGAAGCAGGAGGATAGACGTAGATTAGAGGCTTTTGAAATGTGGGTGTGGAGAAGAATGGAGAAGGTGAAATGGACCGAAAGGAAAACAAATGAGGAAGTACTGGAGATGGTGGGTGAGGAGAGGGGTTTGTTGAGAGAAATCCTATTATTGGAGGCAGATGAAAGATGGATGAAAGACGTATTGATCGGCAATAGTGGGATGTGGAAGAAGACTGTAATAGGGGGAGGGGGCAAAATGGGGAGAATGTTGGGCAAACGAGGAAGGGACAGGAATAGGATAAGGATGTTGGACGGGATGAAGGGAGAAAGGAAGTACACAGAGATATGAAGAGGGACCTGATGTATAGATTAGGTTGCTGGATTGGGTTTTGTTTGGAGTTGCGAAATATTTATTTGATAGTTGTGTCCACCCTAAAACCTACCTTAACCGGTTGATTACCTTACAAAATTGAATATTTTGGCTGGTGACCTACCACCCCCTGCCACACATCCTTGAGATGGCTTGTGGAGTATTGTGTGCGTTTATGAAGGTTATTCCCTTGAGAAAAAATGGTTTTAAATTTGGAAATACTAGGTTTTGGATGTGATTACTCTGAACGGATATTTGAACTGCCGCTTGAGATCCAGGCTGGGAAGTTAATTCAGTTTGTTGAATTTCGTGGCAAATGAAACAAATATCACTTGATGATCCTGTTTATATATATTACACAGATTGGCCTTTTGATTGGTACCACGCAAGTCAGGTTTTGTTCCCGGTTAATGTTTCTTGATGAAATTGATGTTAGTTTGGATTGAGTATTAAAGTTTTTGAGCTGCAAGAAAGAGGTGTGTTATGGACGGATGTTTGGTGATTCACAGAGTTTAAGTGATCATTACATTTCTATCCTTATTAATGATATACTATTATTCTACGAGGCGTGTTCATAAAGTAAGGCCCGTTTGGTCACCGGGAAAAATATACTCATATGAAACACATTTTATTGGCACTTTTAGTTAGCTACAAACCTACTTCACTTATCTACACAATCGCCGTTCACTTCTAAGCACTTTTCGTACCGCTGCACCAGCTTCTTTAACCCCTCTGTATAGAAACTCGCCACCTGAGGGTTGAACCAATCGACAACGCCGTTCTTGAGTTCCTCTTCGGTTTCGAAACGTTGTCCACCGAACCACTGTTTCAAGTGCAAGAAGAGGAAGTAGTCGCTGGGTATAAGGTCAGGACCGTACGGTGGGTGGTTTAAAGAGTTCCCAACGACCCAAAAACTCTCGTCCACTGGACATTCTTTGCTCTTTGTGGTGGTCGGTGAGCATTTTCGGCACCCACCTTGCACGCAATGTGTGGTATCTGTGGTTTTCCGTAACAATATTGTAGACAATAGTAGTGTGTCCAAGTTGGGGAAATTGTTCAGCCAGGCCATTAATTGTCAATCGACGATCACATCACAGTTTTTGTTCCACTTGCGAAACAATTTCATCGGTCAGAATACTGGGCCTACCACTTCGCTCTTCGTCTTTATGGACATTTGTTCGTCCATTTTTAAAATCACGGCACCATTATCTAACCTTCCCTTCACTCATAACTGTAGGTTTATAAACTAGGCATAATTCCCGATGAATTTCAGCAGCCGACAATCCTTTTGCATACAAGAATCGTATGACAGAATGCACTTCACAGCTGGCGGGATCAACGATTGTCGTGGACATTGTTGTTTGCATGCACGGACAAGCAAACGACTTCTGAAACAAAACAAATGCTGCTATAGCTTCTCAATGAATCAGTAGATGGCGCTGCAGGAGCAAAACTGTGTTCTGAAGCGCAAATATTTAAATATAAGAAAACGGTACTAACTTTAAGAATACCCTCGTATCTCAATGAATAAAAGTCCTATTGATGTGTTCAAAACCTCAACCCTTTCCACAGATGACATAGCAAGTGATAGAGTGTGCTCCCGGCTGTCAAAGAGGGAACTATCAATCTCCCTGACGCGTCCTCTACTAGTCCGCGAAGGTGGACGGTTGCTAGGCAACTGGCCGGGGTCACACTCCTTCACCTGTCGCTGGGAGGTGGAAGCGAAAGGACGAGGCCTTGGTGTCGTTGCTGTGATTCAGAAGCTCAAGTTCAGATCGTTTGATGAAGGCGAATGCTTGGACTATGTTAAGGTAAGCAGAGCGTCTTGAGGCTCAAGGGGGAGTTAATTCCTCCCTTATGTAAACTCTATTGTATTCTATCTTGTGCCAAGCACCTCGAAAATGTATTAAAAAGGCTAATCGTAAGAATACGTACATGGTCTGTGTGTTAAATGCATGAACTGATGTAATCTGACAGCCAAATCCAGACTGTAACCCCTCCCGCTACAATATAAAAATAGCGTCCAAGGATGTTTGAGGTATGGAAGAAACAGCTATTTAAAATATAAGAGGCGTGTGTGTGTGTATATATATACATACATACACACACACACACACACATACACGTACATTTTCAGGCTCGCACCTAAAAGTGGTAGGACTGATTTTTTTACAACAATTTCATTGACGATATACTTACATCGACTTAATAATCTTCAAAGTAGGCTCCTTGAGCTGCTACACACTTAGTATAACGTTGCTCCCATTCCTTGTATGCCCGCTGGAAATTTTCTCTGGGGATGCCGTTGATGACCCTTGTCGAAGGCTCTTGAACGGCCTTTATCGAGTCAAAACGTCATACCTTGAGCTGTCTTTTTATCAGGGGGACGAAGAAGAAGTCCGGTGGTGCCAGATCGGGAGAATAGGGCGGGTGCGGCAACAAGGCAACGCCGTATTTGGCCGTTGCCTGTTGGTCGACACTCTGAATTTGCGGCACCATCTTGGCGCACACCTTGCGCATGGCCAATCCTGTGAAATAATGCGTTGGACGTTGGATGCAGACAGACCCAACTGGTCTGCAATTTCTTCACTGGTTAAGCGTCGGTCTGTGTTCAGCAGTGTCCTCACTCTGTCCACATTCGTGTCGGTTCTTGCCGTCGACGGCCGTCCGGAGCGATGGTCGTCTTCAACGAGCTCCCTACCCTCTTTAAACAACTTGTGCCACTCAAATACTGTGGAACGGCTTAAGGCAATGTCCTCATAAGCCTGCTTGATCATATCGAGGGTGTCAGATGCCGTCTTCCCGAGTTTTGCACAAAACTTCACAGAATAACGTTGCTTTAAATTCTGATTCATTTTGTTTTTCGACGCGGACAAAAAACTTGCTTCACTAAAAACGGTGTCCTCACTCAACGACAGCCCGCAGGCGACTGAGGTTGGTGTTGGTCTGTTGCTAAGAGTCTCCACAACCGATTCGTTCATGCCAAAGAAAGTCAGTCCTACCACATTTAGGTGCGATCCTGTGCATCAAATTGGACTGAATGGGGATGGGGATTTGGTGTCACCCTCACGAGCGCCAATGGCACCAAAGGGATAGCGCGAGGCTCATTCATCAGCTGCCCGCTAAAAAGGAAAACAAGCAGCCAGACGACAAATGCAGACATTCCAACTCTCCCGATTTAAGCGGGAGACTCCCGATTTTTCCTTCTTACATTCTTGATGAACTGTTCAAATTGTGTACTTAGCTTAACATGTTAATAAAGTGTGACATTCATTAAAAATTGGCAAAGTGTCATAAAGGGATTAAGGTGCCATGCAAATATTGTGGTAATTAAAAGTGATTACTTTGTGATACACTTCTAAAAATCTCCCGATTTTTCATTTTTGAAAGTTGGCATGTCCTCCCGATTTTTCATTTTTGAAAGTTGGCATGTCTGTTACTGGCACCAGTACGCACACAGCTCGACGATCTGCCGTAGCACAGACGGCTCATTATTGGGTCTCAGGCAACTAGCACTGCAAATAGGTAATGGTTGCCAGATTGCATTTATTATGGTATGTTTAACTCTCTCCCTCTCGTTTCAGTTCCGTGAGGACAACATGCCGGAACCATTGGAACGCATCTGTGGTTCAATGCTCTTTGGTATCCAAGTGACCCGGGATCTGAACTTCCTGAATCAGCAGCCGACGCAGTTGCCTCCCCTCCGTCCCACGATGCAGTCGTCCATGTTCTCTGGCTTCCTGAACATATTCCGAAGCACGCACAACCCTTGGAAGAAGTTTGTGTCTCGTGGGGCGGTGGTGGACCCCAGGGGGGAACTGAAGACTTACGTCTACGTGGCGAACAAGGCCCTGAAGGCTGACAACTCGCTGGACTTGGTTGTGGCCTATTCCGGATTCCAAGGTATGCCAAACTCTCATCCCACGTGGTTCTCTTGGCATAAGCTGTCTGCCATCTATTCATATAACGAGGTTTGTCCTTACAATGCAACAATTTCAGAGAGTAAAAATCATTCGCCTTGACCGGGATTCGAACCCGGATCCCTAGATGTCTGGCCTGGAGTGCTTTAGCCAGTTAATCTACCGCGGCGTACTCTTAAACTATGAATTTTGTGGGATTTTAAGTTTGTCTAAGGTTTGTCCTTGATATTACGAGGACAAGCTAAAAACTAATGCACACCCATTCCTTTAGACGACAAACAAAATGACCTTCAGAAGCACTCTTGTACTCTAGGGATGTGGAAGCTACCTTCCCCCTCAACACACATGCACAGGTGAGGGTAAAACAAAGGAAGAGAAAAGAAACCCTTGCACTTCCACACACTTATGTTCTACAAACACAGTTTTGATGCTGCGCATCATCAGGTACAATTCAACAAAATTTTCCAACTTATAGCTAAATATTAAAATAGGCGGGGAAAAAATAGAGCAGGTGGAACAGTTTACATATCTCGGAAGTGTTTTGGACCAACACGGTGTCAAAGTAGTATTGGGGACATAAGGAGAAGAATTGCATTGCTAGGCAAGGAGGCTTTCACACAAGAAGGAGGGAGTTGATGGCTGGGACGTTGTGTAGGGAGGTAAGACCTTGTAAAAACTCTGATATGGAATGTAGCTATGTACGGTGCGGAAACATGGTCGCTGAAGCAGGAGGGTAGACGTAAATTGGAGGCTTTTGCAGATTTGTGGGTGTGGAGAATAATGGAGTAGGTGAAATGGACCGAAAGAAGGAAAACAAATGAGGAAGTACTGGAGATGGTGGGTGAGGAGAGGGGTTTGTTGAGAGAAATCCTATGGAGGCAGGAAAAATGGATGAAAGGCGTATTGAGTGGTAGTGGAATGTTGAAGAGGGTAATAGAGGGGAGAATGTTGGGCAAGCGAGGAAAGGGTAGGAATAGGATAGGGATGTTGGACGGGATGAAGGGAGGAAAGAAGTACACCGAGATGAAGAGGGACCTGATATAGATTAGTTTGATAGGTGGGGAGTCACAAAATGTTTATTTGATAGTTGTGTCCATCCAAAAACCTACCTTAAACGGTAGATTACCTAATAATAATAATAGCCAGGAGCCAGGCAGGGGAAGTTAGGGAGAGGGGTGGTACTGTAGCAATCATTGGTGGGTGAAGGGAAGGTGAGGGTGAACTATTGGATGCAGACGGTACAAAGGAGGGTGTTTGTTTGCAATGGATGACCCTCATTAACGGACGGATGGTTACTGCCACTGCCTTGGTGGGGGAGGGGATGGTGTGGGAAGGCATTTGAGAATTAAAGGAGAGGGGAACGCGTGAGGTAAAGGATATCGTTGACCACCTCAAGATTACCGAACTGAAGGGTTTCCCAAATTTCCAGCTCCTCCAGGGCGTTCAGCCTGCGACCTTTCGTTTTCGTGTGTAAAATGCCTGCTGTGAAGTCACTGGAATGATTGTAGTCTAAGAGGTGTTTGGGGAATTCTGATCTGTTGTCCTTCTTTCTGAAGCAAGAACGGTGTTCCTTAATCCTAATGTCGAAAGTCCTCCCAGTCTGTCCGATGTAGATGGTGTTGCAGTCTGTAGAATTGAGTTTATAAACTCCGTTTTGTTGCAGAGTGCCAATTTTGTCTTTGGGTGAACCGATTGAATTTTTCAAAGTACGTGAATTGTACCAAGCGGCTTTGATATTGTTTTTTGAGAGTATTTGTTGTATTCTGAGTGAGACATGGCCAAGGAAAGGAATTCTTTGCATAATTGGCAGAAGTACTGCTCATTACACAGGCCAACAGTGTTTTTGGTGCCGTAGCTTTTAATGCTCATTTAAAGAACAATTGGGGTGCTGAATCCAATTATGACACTAGTTTTTCCTATCAGCTAAAGTTTTCAAGATATAGATATGTTGTTACTTACGTAAAAAAATCTTCTACATGATGATATGGGAATATTATATTAATAACACAGGCCAACAGTGTTTTTGGTGCCGGAGCTTTTAATGCTGATTTAAAGAACAATTGGGGTGCTGAATCCAATTATGACACTAGTTTTTTCCTATCAGCTCTATAGTTTTCAAGATATAGATATGTTGTTACTTACGTAAAAAAATCTTCTACATGATGATATGGGAATATTATATTAATAACACAGGCCAACAGTGTTTCTGGTGCTGGAGCTTTTAATGCTGATTTATAGAACAATTGGGGTGCTGAATCCAATTATGACACTAGTTTTTTCTATAGTTTTCAAGATATGTTGTTACTTACGTAAAAAAATCTTCTACATGATGATATGGGAATATTATATTAATAATTATCTCAATATAGAAATATGCATAAAACTTATTGACAGTTTATTGAAAATAAAAGGAACACCGCAGAGTGGTTATAAATTAGTATACTTATAGATTTATTTAACTTTGGTAATTATTTTCTGGAATATATCAAATATTAAAACAACTAATCTTAAGATGTGCCATATCTAAAAAAGTAGAGCTGTTAAATAAAAACGGATTTGATATTTGGATTCAGCTCTACAAATATAGTTAAAATCATCACAAAGATTCCCGGCACCAAAAAAAAAATTTTTTGTAGGCCTGTGTTATTACTGACAAAAGGATTGCCGATGTGGATTCAAGTTGGTCACATGACGATATATCAATTAATTAAATGAATTGTCGATGGTTAACGAGTCATTATCTGCATAGTGAAACCACAACTATGCATTTGCTCACACTTTTACAGAAGTGGGAACTTAATTTTAGGGGTATATTCATCTACATCTACATGATACCCCGCAAGCTGCCGCAAGGGTGCGTGGCGGGGGGTGTTAGGTCACCACCCAAAAAAGGGAAAGAAAGAAGGATCACATAGTAAACCAACACATACATTTTTTGCGAATTCATTGCGAATTTGTACAATTACCAAATGCCTCCATATATTTCTGCGTACAGGTCCAAGTTTGTTTAATTAAAACCTAGATGAATGTTAATAAAGATACGCATTACAGTGTGGAGTACGCAAATACATGGGCAGTCCGATAAGTACTTAGCCTACAAAAGAAAAAATGAAAATTTTGGAAAAGTGGCGATTTATTTCTCAACATAGTCTCCTTTTAGCTCGATACACTTGATCCAGTGATGCTCCAACTTCTTTAACGCGTCTGAAAAATACGTTTTCTGGAGGTCAGCAAAATAGGCCTCCGTGGTGGTGATAACCTCCTCATTTGACTCAAATTTCTGCCCAGCGAGTGCCTTTTTCAAGTTTGGAAACAAAAAGAAGTCGCACGGGGCCAAATCTGGAGAATACGGTGCGTGGGGCAGCAATTCGTAGCCCAATTCGACCAATTTGGCCGTGGCGACAGTGGAGGTTGAAGAGGACATTTTTCTTCGCCAAATGGGACTGTTTTTGCTGCAATTCGGCATCGAATCGGCCCAATAATGTGGCATAGTTGAGCCCTGTGACCGTTTTGCCATACTCTAGGTAGTCGATGAAGATCACACCTGTTGAATTCCAGAAAACGGTGGCCATCACCTTTCCGGCCGATAGGACAGTCTTCACCTTCTTCGGAGCACGTTCGCCGGGTGAAGTCCATTGTTTCGACTGTTCCTTGGTCTTTGGTGTGTACCAGTGTGTCCATGTTTTATCAACGGTCACGAAACGACGCAGAAACTCCTTTAGATTGCGCTTCAACAGCATCAAACACTGCTTTGAAGTGGTCTCACGGTTGCACTTGTTGTCCTGAGTGAGCAAACACGGCAGCCATCACGCCGACAGCTTTCTCATGCCCAAAATTTCATGCAGGATGTGACCCACACGGTTTTTTGAGATGCCTACTGTCTCAGCCAACTCGCGCACTTTCAATCGGTGGTCTATCAATGCGAGATCGTGGATTTTTTTCACGTTATCCTCCATGGTAGCCGTTTTCGGGGCACCTGGGCGTGGCTCATCAAAAACCGACATGCGACCACGTCCAAACTCATTAAACCAATTTTTGACGGTCACCATCGAAGGAGAAGAGTCACCGAACACAGCATCCAAGCGCTCTATGATTTCGCTGCTCGATTTCCCTTCCAAAAACAAGAATCGAATCACCGACCGGTATTGCTCTTTTTCCATTTTCCTAGAATCGGCGGACACACCTTCTTCCACACGTGGTCAAAACAAAACTACCAGTCCGATTCGGCTGAAATTTCAACAATAGCCGTCTATAACAATGTCCTACACGATAGTAAATTGTTCTTGCGACAGTGGCGCCATCGGGCTGTGAGGCTAAGTACTTATCAGACTGCCCACGTATAAGGATAGAAAAACACTCCCCAGACACTTATGTACTAAACGCCCTCAATACGTCCGCTGGAAACATTGATGCAAATGAAATGCTGAAATAGGGTAAGCCAAACAATTCTTCGTGGTTACAAATTTTATTTCTCACAAGTTTAACACTTCCATAAGATGCGATTGAACAACATGATTCACCACAGAATTTCTATTGACGCGAAGCATCCCACATGATGCTTCATCTGGAGTATGCCGCCAGTTTATATAAATTTGGTTTCGGAATTAGATCGAGTTTAGCGGAGGGGGGCTAGATTTGAGAGTCAAACATTGTTATGACCAACTCAGCAGCGTATCAACTCTGCTAGACAATTTAGGTTTGGATTCTCTTACACAGCGGCGTTTAAAATATATAGATTAAACTTATTAAAAACACTTAAAGATGGGCCCTTTTCCGATGACATCAAGAATATAATACGAACCCCATAATAGTTTTACGGTCGGAGGGATCACGAATGTAAGACTAGAGAGATAGACTGCAAGACTGACAGGTTTAAAATGCCATTCTTTCCTAGAACGATAAGGGACCAGAATGCTTGTAGCCAAAATTCCCCAGGACTTAGTTCATTACAATAAGTATTAACGTACAGGTTAGGGACTGCGTGTGGATGTGTATACATGTGTGTATGTATGTATGTATATATATGTATGTGTATATATATGTATGTGTATATACTATCTTGATCAAAAAGTTCCCGGAATTTATTCAGAAAATTAAAAATACAAGTTTATTCTTCTAAATCTATATTGTCCCCTTCAAAGTAATCCCCATCGACTGCAACACACTTATGCCAGTGCTTGATCCAATCCTCGAAACATTTTTTATATTCGGTTTTCGGTATGTCCATCAGTGCTTCCTGCGATTTTTCCATTACTTCCTCTCGGCTGCTAAAACGCGTTCCCCGTAATGGTTTTTTAACTTGATTGAACAGAAAGAAGTCACAGGGAGCCAAATCAGGTGAATTCGGTGGCTGTTGGATGGTATTTGTTGCATTTTTCGTCAAAAAATTACGAATAATGATTGCACTGTGCGACGGTCTCGATGCACTGTGCGACGATTACTGGTCTCTTTCGGCGAATTGCTTCACGCAAGCGTCTCATAACACCCAAATAATACTCTTTGTTTACTGTCTGGCCTTCTGGCAAAAATTCATGATGCACTACACCGTTGTAATCCATGAAAACCGTCAGCATTGCCTTCTTTTTTGACTGAAAACGACGTGGTTTTTTTGGTCTCGGCTCATTTGGTGAACGCCATTCAGTTGCCTGATGTCTGGATTGCGTGTCGTACTCATAAACCCACGTCTCGTCTCCAGTAATGATCCTTTTGATGAATGTGGGCCTCGCAAATCATGTCTTTTGCGACGTCAACACGGTCTCTTTTTTGCATGAAATTGAGGTCTTTTGGCATTAACTTTGCTGCTACACGACGGAAACCCAAATCATTAACCACAATGTCTTGGGCGGATCCATAGGCAATGTTCAAGTCCTCCGCTATTTCTCTGATGGTTAATTTGCGGTTATTGACCATTATTTCTTTTACTTTATCAATTTTTTCACCGACTTTCGATGTCTATGGTCTGCCACTGCGTTCATCATCTTCGATTGACTCACGACCACTTCTGAACTGCTCGTGCCACTGGTAAACGACCGTTTTTTTTAGAGAATTGTTGCCGAAACACTTTTCCAACGCCCGTGCGCCACTAAATCCGTTTTTTACGCAAAATTTAATACAAGTTTGTTGTTGCAAATTTAAATCCATTTCTGCAATTGTAAAAAATCGCCAACACACACAGAGATAGATGTACTCTTGGCTATGTAACTTTTGCAAATGTCAAGTTATGACACTAAGATTTAAAGGGAATATCAACAACAGATGTACCAATTTAACAAAAAAAAACAGAACTCAAATCGGAACGATGGGAGCGCCACACGGTGGTTATTCCGGGAACTTTTTGTTCAAGGTAGTATATATATATATATTTCATATATTTTATTTATTTGGAATATATTTATATTCCAAAGTATATCTATATTTTCCCCTTCAACCCTTACCCTTCCCTCATGGTGCTACACCCCCTGCCACACACCTTTTTGGTGGCTCGCAGGGTATTTATGTAGATGTAGATCCTGTCCCCATGCGGTGGGACGCACGTGGCGGTACCTCTTGGTGCTGAACCACGGTGAAACATGTCGTGGCGATAAAAATTGCGTGGTTACATTGTTGTTCCTGCGATGCACAGACTAAGCAACTGTCTTTCATTTCAATAAAAGTTTAATGCAATTAAGTGTGGATAGTACAAAAATGTTTAAATGAAACCAAATGAATATGACAGAGATCTCCTTCCTTCTCTGATGTGCTTTGAACTCTTTCCTACACCCTCTAGTTTCAAGGATTTCTTAAATGATTTTTCGGGAATGAAGTGTGGATCTAGCGGAAATTATGACCCCTAATACCCATCTCACTGACCTTCTAGCATAGATAACTACCAGATAGTTTGGCGCAGTCTATTAGGGAAGCATAGTGTACATGTATACTACCCAAACGAAGGTATACACGAACTGAGGGGCCATTATAAACTCTATTTCTGCTCTTTTAAATTCAGTCATAGTCTACAATCCACAAACTACAATCGATGATGGTTTTGTTGTCGTATCTCCCCAATTCTTCAAAGTACTCTCAAATCATTCGTAATAATGCTATACCTTCTTATTATTATTCCATCTTCTTCTTATTCCATTCCACTAATGTTTAATAGTGAAGCACCCTTAGATGGAAGTCCTACTTTAAGCAGCAGCAGTAGTTATATATATAGGCTCTCTTTTTATATAATATTCCAATTCGTTTCTTGCTCTATTATTATTATTATTGTGTCTTCCACACATCTAATGTACACCACCCAGTTAGATATTTATATATATATGTCTTCCCCAATTATCACATTTAAATGGGAATAGGAGAAAAGTAGTCGTAAATGGGCCGAGAGGAGATCTATATAATAAGAATAAGGAGGAATGATGATCAATGGATCAACGAGGTTCATTGAATATTATTAAACTGGCGATGAACTACCAATGGTCTTAATGAATCAGTGTGCAGGTGAATTGTGTCATTATGGTCCATTGATCCATCCATCCATCTTATAATATTTTCGGTAGTGAAATATTAGTAGTGTGGTTGCACTGTTGATTTTGCATTCTAAATTCAGTTCACTATTCAGATTAAAGGCTTACTGTTCATTCTCTGCATGTCTCTCTGAGGGACAGACTCAATCTTTGTGGAAATAATGCCTTATGGGTCAGGAAATACAATGAGAAAAAGGATACTCATGTTTGGGACTATGTACGGACAATAATACAGGATATGTACGTGATTTGTATAAAATTTATCTGGAAAAGTGTGAGGTAAATGGGATTTATTTTGGAAAAAGAAAGTACTTAGTTTTTCCACACAAAGTTTATTACACACGACCTAGGTTTCCACTTACAAAGTCATCATCGGGTAAAGAAACAGAAGACACTCTGCTTTGCCGCAAGTATTTGGGAGATAATCTAGCGAAAAGAATTAGATAAAGTCCATAGAAAATCCACCAGATTCGTTAGAAATATTTACAAGAAGAACACAAGTGTAACAGGTCTCTTAGGGGATTTAGGCTGGGAGCCAGTTGAAATACGAATGGAACAAGCGAGAGTTAGACTATTAGAAAGATTGAGAACCAGCGAGTTTAATGATGACACAAAAGGAATTAGAATGGCCCCATACTATTTGGAAAGATCAGACCACAAAGATAAAATAAGGGAGATAGATTCCAATACAGAAAGATACACAAATACTCATTCTTCCCCAGAACAATCAGTCAAATCATATTAGTAAGAATCCAAAGTCCATTTTGAAATATTAAAAACATTTAAGTTGCAAGTCAGAACAAATGTGAAAATTCAAAGATATTAGGTTTAAATGTAGGTGCACATGCAAGTTTGTTGGTAGTTTGTGGGTTTGCATGTGTGTGTGTGTGGGGTGAAAGGGTTCTTGCATGAATGTAAATGAATGGTAAATTTTCAGTTTGTGGACTGTATAAATTTGTGGCTTCTGCATGTGGTATTTTTTCTTTCTGAATTACGGGTGGTGCCCTAACACCCCCTGCCACACGCCCTTGCGGCGGCTTGTGGGGTATGGAGTGGATGTAGATGTACATAGAGGACAGAGGAGAGGGGAGGTGTTATCGAAGGTCGGAGGGGTAACTGGGGTGTGAGAAGGTAGGAAAGGGAAGGGGCGGTGGGTATGGTGTTAGGGTGGGAGAGGGGCTTTGTAACAGAGGGAGGTCAAGTAGGGGGGAACGGTAGGTATAGGTGAGGTCATTAACTAACATACCCTTCTGATGGCTGCTTTTGGAAATTTCCAGCTGTTCCAATGTATCTAATCTTAAACCTTTCTTCTCTAAGTGAAGAATCTCGGGAACAAAGTCACTGGTGCGGTTATTGTCCATGAGGTGCTTGTCAAATTGAGAGCAGGGGGGTTTCCGTTTTTAAAACAGGCGTGGTGTTCTTTCACACGTTCACTATACTTCCTCCCGAATTGTACGATGTAATAGGCAGAGCACTCACAACGCAATTTGTAAACTCCACTCTTATCCATGATGGGAAATTTGTCCTCGTTTTGGGATAATAGGTCTCCTAACTTGCCTTTATTGTAGAATTAATTAAAATTAGCAATTTTCCACAAAAATAAATATTATTAATACTACTACATCTGCAACAACTACATCATCTTCTGGTAACAGTCATATTCTCGTTGTCTACTATATATGCTGAAAAGCAAGGGAGGGGAGGGTAGTGGAATAAAGGGGGGGGAAAGAGGGAGGGGAGAAGGAACGTGGGTGTCAATGGGGGTGGAGAAAGATTTCGGGTGAGGGAAAGGGGTGAACAATTAACACAGTCCGGAAAAACCTCGTAGCTGGCTGTAAGGGTTGTCTCGTTGAGGGTGGACTCTCTGTGCAGCGCCAAGCTCCTAGGGCCGTGGAGAAAGGGTATGAGACCGAGGTTTTCCCCCCGACCGCGAAGATATCCATTCACAAAGAAGTGTGCGAAAAGGGGTAAAGATTTGGATCACTGTCTATGTGGTTCCAAGGGGGGACGGGAGGGGTGAAGGAGAGCCCTAGCGAGGGATTAGGAAGGGGTGGAGTAGGGGATTCACTTGTAAATGTCGGCTAGAGAGTGGGAGGGTTGGGTGGGAGGAAGGAAGGGGGAGAAAGGAGTGGGGACACAAAGCATCACGCCTTCTTTGGGATAACATAATCAGGGGGTGCACCGGGGGAAGTGGGGTGGGAAATTACAAGATTTAAGGAGAGGGTCACTGACTTAAGACTGGTCACACGTGTGTGAGGGAGGGGGATGGAGAGGAGGGGGGAGGTTGAAGATGAGAATTGGACTTCCTAGATGAGGTTCAAGTCCTTGCGATGTAAAATTTCCAGCTGTTCCATGGCGTCTAATTTCTTACCTTTGGTCAGGTTGTGAAGCACTTTAAAATTGAAATTACAAAAATGTTTGAAATCGAGAAGGTGTTTGGCAAAAATAGAATTGGTGAGACCTGTGATGAAACCTTTCCTATGTTCGCTGATGCGAGTCGAAAAACTCCTGCCTGTCTGGCCAATGTACATAGCTCCACACTCACACTGAATTTCATGTACACCACATAAGTTATTGCAATGTATGGGGTCTTTTTTGGAGCATAAGGCTTTGAACAGATTATTGGGGGTATAAAATGATATACGGAATTGATCTTTGGGAAACCTGTTGGCGATTTTATGGGACACAGAGTTATGGAATGGGAGTTTGCACCACTTATGATTTGAAGTAGTGGTGACTGAGAGGGAAACGTTTAACTTCAAGGCCTGATTTTTAAGTTTTTTCTTTAATAAATTGTCTATTAAGTTGACCTGGTAACCGTTTTTAAAAGCAATGTGTTTTATGGTTTTGATCTCGTTTGAAGTTGGATTTGGACAAGGGGATACTGATTGGTCTGTGGATCATGGAATTGAAGCTGGCTAGTTTGTGGGTGATGGGGTGGCAGGAGTCCGATGGTATCACTTGATCTGTGTAAGTGGGTTTTCTGTATATTGCAAAAGTATGTGTGTTATCACTGTTACCAGAAGATGATGTAGTTGCATTGAAACCGGTCGTATTAATAAATTTTATTTTTGTGGAAAATTGCTAATTTTAATTAATCATGTTATTCCACCATATCACACCTGAAACATCTCTTTTTATTTATTGTAGAAGGCTGGTTTAATTGTTTCCTGGGAAGGTTCTGCTCACTTTACATGACAGATTGCCCAGAAAGAGAATTCTATTCCATTTCGAAGAGTCTAATTTGGGAATTGGTTTGAAAGTTGATCCCACTGCTATTTTTTCTAATTTTTCCCGATACAAATTGTCAACTAATTCAGAGCGGAAACCGTTATTTTCAGCTATCTTATTTAATGTGTTGAGTTCTTTTTGCGTGTTTAGAGGGGACAAGGGAATGGTGGTTAAGTGGTGGACCATTGCGTTGGAAGCAGCTAATTTTTGTGGGAAGTGGTGTTGTCTGGATGTGGAAAGAATGATATGGTCAGTGCACGAATCTTTTGTGAAAATGGACAAGTCCAGGCGGTGTTTATTTTTAGGATTCATTTGTGTAGACACTGCTTCGTGCAATGCCTTCCTCTCAATATTCACTTTAATGTAATTAAATTTGTCGTCTCCGTGTTAATTTTATGGAATTTGCATAACAAATTGAATAGAAATGAACGTCTTGAAGTCAATAATTTCATTTCAATGCTCAAAATAGCACTTCTTTTCCCTTGTAAGAGTGTCAACACAAATAAATCTGAAACATTGTGGGGCTGTAAAGGAACAAGATTTTCCGACAAGGTCCTTACATAATTGCAAGGTTTGTTTAATCAGTATCGGGATAAATGAATGTGCTGCACAGGTTGTACTGTGTGAAATACTGTATTGTGTCTCTGATTTCCCTCTCCATTTTTTTTTCAGAGTGTGATGGTCTGCGTGTCCCGTCGACTCTTTTCCATTGCGGCCTCGGGCTGTGTATATCACGGCAACTGGTGAATGACGGCGTGGTCAATTGCCCGTTTGGCGACTGCATTGACGAGGGAAGCTGTGCCGAAGCAAAGGCGTCGAATCTCACTGGTAAGTCAAACACGGTACTAATCTTTTCCCTTCAACTGAGATCACACCTGCAAGTAGGAAGTACGGATAAAACATTAAATGAAGTGAATAAATGTGCAATAATATATCTCCACTATCCATATAATATGTCCACAATGTAAGTCTGCTCGAAAAGTATCGCACTTTCATGTTTTTTTTTTCAAAAATCATTCATTTATTCATGAATATCTATTTTTTCCCCTTCAAAGTAATCCCCGTTAGATATCATACACTTGTGCCAACGTTATTTCCAATCCTCGAAGCACTTCAAAAAATCATTTTTGTGATCTTGTTCAGCATCCTCCTTGGATGCAGTCTTTATCTCGTCAATCGTAGCATAGGGTCGTCCTTTCATGGGCCTCTTCAGTTTCGGGAACAAGAAAAAGTCAATGGGGGCCAGATCTGGGGAATACGGTGGCTGTGGCATCATGAGTGCGTTGTTTTTGGCCAAAAATTAGCACGCACGAGTAACAATGTGTGAGCAGGGGTGTTGTCGTGGTTCAAAAGCCAATTTTTGTTGGTGAAGTTTTCTCGGGTCTTCCACCGGGTCAGGGGATCCATGATGAGCGACTGTCGAGGGCATGCATTACTCATGCCCTCGTGCAATGCATCCACCAAACAGGACTTGCCTTGCGCACCTTCTCATTCGGGGGAATTAGCTGCTGGGCATGGCCCCACGGGGAAAGGACTAGTTCCCGTTGGCGGAACCGCTAGGGCCGGGAAATCCCTGCTCCTAGAAAATGACATCTAGTGGCACCCATCAAAGAATAAGGGTCCTTCCTTGGGGTGGGTAGAACCGCTATGGCCAGTGACGTAGGCCGGGAAGACCCTACTCGCAGAGTATGATGTCTAGCGGCACCGGGAGAGGACAAGGGTCTTTCCCTGGAGCGGGTATAAACTCAGTTGCCAGCAAGGCCTCGTGGCAGTTGGCACATGGCAGTTGGGTCACGCTTGCTGAGACTGCGTCTAGCACCAGGCTAGTTACGCTCGCCGTGACTTCGGCTAGACGAGTGGACCACCTCCGCCATCCGCCCTCGAGAGAAGAAGTCTCCGCTGGGGCAATGTTTGCCGTGCCCATGTTTCTCACTCCCTTGTCTTCCCCTCCGGTCTGGCCCGGTACCATGGCTGACAATTGGGGATACATTCACTGTTCCGCTGATGCCTAGTGCCATCCTCCAAATAGTGTTCACATTCCGGTCCCTGGCTCTCTCTCTTTCTCTCTCCCATCGTAGAACGTAAGTCGTGTATATTGTACAAAATGTGCCTTGTTTTGGGGAAAATATATTCACTATGCTCCTGGGTATTTCGGCCTGATTACTCACCCACTATCCAACCTCTGGACGCTCATTATGTCGCCAAGAGCCCGCTGCGACAGGACGTTTCGATGCTCGACTCGTGCATCGTCCTCAGGGATGATGATTGCCACTCGGTTTTTGGCCGTCTTATATACCTGCACGCTCGGGTTCCGGTCACTTCTGATTGGTCCGCCACGGAGGCGCTTCCCGATTGGTCGACTGGTCGTTTTGCTAGGTTCCTCTCTCTTCTCACCTCCAATAGCACAGGTTTCCACTTGTGGCTGAGGGAAAAGCCGGAATCCCTGTTGAAATTCCGTCCGGCCATCCTCATGTCGATGGATTCCTTGATGATGAGGTCCCAGTAACCACCGGTGCTGGCGAGTAGCTTGGTCCCGTGGAAATCAGGGGGGTGATCCATCCCGATGCTATGTTTGGCAATGGCTGATTTTTCCACCTGTCCTAGGCGTAAATGTCAATTTCAACGGGGATTCCGGCTTTTCCCTCAGCCACACGTGGAAACCTGTGCTATTGGAGGTATTAGACCTCGGTGCTGGTGCATATGTGTATGTGAATGTATTTAGTAAGTTTAGCATCAAAATTGAATGTCTTTCCTCCAATGATTACCAACCCAACTCCAGAAGCATCTGTGCCATATTTTTGTTTTTTACGCCAACAGTTTTTGACCTAACTAGTTGAACTGCCTTGCTGAACCTTCTCAATTTCCATAATTATGCCTTCTTTCAGCGGGATGCCATAAATTCATAGGGCTGCAGGAGGTGAAATAAAACAGTTTCTGATCTCACCTGCCACCCACAGCATCTTGGGAATAATTAGTTTTACCCAAATTTGACTAATCTTGTATGCAATGTTGCTAAAACCATACTAATATGGAAATCCATAGCACTGTCGAATTCATACTAATGAGTTTGTTACACATCAGGCCGTTAATCCACAAATGTTGGACAATTAACGCTTGGAATTTCACTGAAGGAGAGGCTTGCATTTCAGAAATTATGGACAAGTTCTCTACACCATATGCTTTGGTTAAACTTACTAAATAAATACAGATCCGCATGTTTCTGTGCCGAGGCCTCGCAAATTATTCGCACTCCAACATACATCGTTCGCAAGGCACATGTGTACATAAAGTTGTCCCAAAACCCCCAAACCACAGGCCCTTGCATTTGCTTGTGTTGCGTATGTTAACTGGGTGAAACAATTGCAACGTGTGCCACTAATTCAATCTTTGAATTGAAATTACGATCAGAGCAAATAACTTTGTGATTGGAGTGAATCAGTAAACTAATGCTTCGTTAAATAATTATGAAAATAAAATTATGATTGCACTCTAGGGAGCATTGATTCTGTTTCCCATTGTTTCTTGAAATTTGAACTGAATTTGTTGGTAAGAAAATTAAAAACTGGCATTTATTAGAGGCTTTTTTGGTGGGAATGACTTAAAGGTCAAGGAACGTTGTTCCCACGCTCTTTTATGGCCCTATTTTTAGAATATTAATTCAGTGTACATAGAGATATCAGTGAAAAAGGTGTCATTTGTGAAATTGAGAAGGTTAAACAATGCCGGGAAACCAGCTTAGTCAAAAACAGTTGGTGTATAAACCTAATAACATAGCACAGATGAATAAAACAGTTTCTGGCGTAAATTGGTGGAAAATCTTCATAGTGACGTTTTTTAAAAGATAAAACCACTTTGCTTTTCCAAATAAACTTAACAAATTCAAGAATAATTACTAATGGGAAAGAGAATACACTTGACCAATTCTGAACCAAATGTTCGATTTCCTTCCATTGATAATGGTAATTTTTGGTCGTGGAATAGCATTATAGAATAGAAACCCAGATGCTTTCTTCACCATTATTCTCCTCTGCAACGACTATCTTGAAAACATGAGTCAGCACAGCCACAGAATTGGCTCCAATAACTTGATACTTCACATACAAGGGCAGTCCGATAAGTACTTAGCCTCACAGCCCGATGGCGCCACTGTCGCAAGAACAATTTACTGTCGTGTAGGACATTTTTATAGACGGCCATTGTTGAAATTTCAGCCGAATCGGACTGGTAGTTTTGTTTTGACCACGTGTGGAAGTAGGTGTGTCTGCGGATTCTAGGAAAATGGAAAGAGAGCTCTGTCGGTCAGTGATTTGATTCTTGTTTTTGGAAGGGAAATCAGGCAGTGAAAAAAATAGCACGTGGATGCTGTGTATAGTGACTCTTCTCCTTCGATAACGACCGTCAAAAAATTGGTTTAACGAGTTTGAACGTGGTCGCACGTCGATTTTTGATGAGCCACGCCCAGGTGCCCCGAAAATGGCTATCATGGAGGATATCGTGAAAAAAATCCACTATCTCGTATTGGCAGACCGTTGATTGAAGATGCGCGAGATGGCTGAGACAGTGGGCATCTCAAAAAATCATGTGGGTCATATCCTGCATGAAATTTTGGGCATGAGAAAGCTCTCGGAGCGATGGGTGCCACATTTGCTCACTCCGGACAACAAGCGCAACCGTGAGACCACTTCAAAGCAGTGCTTGATGCTGTTTAAGCGCAATCCAAAGGAGGTTCTGCGTCGTTTCATGATCGTCGAAGAAACATGGATCCGCTGGTACACACCAGAGACCAAGAAACAGTCTAAACAGTGGACTTCGCCCGGCGAACGTGCCCCGAAGAAGGCGAAGACTGTCCCATCGGCCGGAGAGGTGATGGCCACCGTTTTATGGAATTCACAGGGTGTGATCTTCATCGACTACCTGGAGAAGGGCAAAACGGTCACAGGGCTCAACTATGCCGCATTTTTGGGCCGATTCGATGCCAGATTACAGAAAAAACGGCTCCATTTGGCAAAGAAAAAAGTCCTCTTCAACCTCCATGCACCGGCTCACACCTCCCACCTTTGCCACGGCCAAATTGGTCGAAATGGGCTACGAATTGCTGTCCCACGCACCGTATTCTCCAGATTTGGCCCCCTGCGACTTCTTTTTGTTTCCAAACTTGAAAAAGGCACTCGCTGGGCAGAAATTTAGGTCGAATGAAGAGGTTATCGCCACCACGGAGGCCTATTTTGCTGACCTCCAGAAAATTTATTTTTCAGACGGGTCAAAGAAGTTGGAGCATCGTTGGATCAAGTGTATTGAGCTAAAAGGAGACTATGTTGAGAAATAAATCGCCACTTTTCCAAAATTTTCATTTTTTCTTTTGTAGGCTAAGTACTTATCAGACTGCCCTCGTAACCTTCCCATCAACATCTCGCCTTGTGCTTTTACCTGATGATGTTATGCTGTAAACGAAACCTGGGTCGTGAGAAGAAAAGGTTTTCCAACGGTCGGCCAGTCCCAAAAAATAAATAGATTGATTTTCTCTTATTGGAGGGCTGCTCGAAGTATTCCAATCAATGCTGTTTGTTCTCGTCTGTGTGGTAGGCTTGGTACCCATCATGCACAGATTTATACGGTATATCCCTAATTGTTCTTCAATTTATGAATGGCCGACACACGTTCCACAATTGGATATTATTATCCAGTATATGGTTTGCAATGATATTACGCTTTTGATGAGTGATTCGCCGGACATTAAATTGAATCAAATGTTGGATGAGTTTGAGCGATGTTTAATCGGCTGTTGATCAGTGATCGGACGTCCGCTGCTTGTTTCATCAACAATTATTTGGCTTTCCCAGGCTCAGAACCATGAAATGTTACTACCAATCAATTGACAGTGGACCTACAGGGTTCGTCCGGAAAATAAGTGTACTGAGCTCAGGAAAAAATATTTATTACACTTTTACATATCTTAAGCTAATATTCCTCAAAATAGGACCCTTGTGAGTCAATACACTTGTTCCAGCAGCGTTCCCATTCCTGGAACGCTCCCGCGAAGGCATCATCGGGAACCTCTCGAAGACACGTCGTCACGGCCTCTTTGACGGCGTCCAAAGTCCCGTACCGCTTTCCTGTCATACTCCTTTTTATCTTCGGGAACAGAAAGAAGTCCGGTGGTGCCAAGTCCGGGCCGTAGGGCGGGTGCGGCTAGAACACGTCCCCATAATTCCTTCGCTTTTCAATATATACACTGGAAGAATGTAACGACCTCAAATATGTGGATGCGTGTTGATGGGGAATGTTACTTCCACATGCCTCTCTCAAGGGTGCTTATGAATGTAATTTTGTTTGTGGCATACAAGTATGTGTGCATTGGTATTCAGTCTACCATGGTAATTGTATTTGCTGAATGCTTGCTGAGTGCTTTGCTTTCTCCTGATACAGCTCACATTCTCGGGCACTCAACCTCGCCGAAGGACATGGGTGGTGTGCCGCCCGGCATAGCAGCAACTTCTTCGGTATTCGTGTTGACCATCTTGGTGACGATTGGCGTCTGCATATGTTTCATCTTGCGAAGGAACCGCCAGCAGAGGCAGGAGCAGTCGAGCAGTGCCGGAATCTCGGTATATCCAGTGCAAGGAGGAAATGGTGGTGAGTTTTGTCGTGGGGGTTTGTTTTATCGGTCGTTAAGTATTGGAGACACTAGCCGGCAAATGGGTTTAGAAAGGTTTCAAAACGTTGTATCGCCCTCAGTTTTCATCCGATTTGTGTCATTTTGATGTCATTCGAAAGAGCTTACAAAAATGTTTCAAACAACAGAAATTTCATGCTTCTATCTTTAACCGTTTCGGAATTATCAACAAAATAAATGGATTTTTTCACGAAATCTGTTTAGTTGGTCTAATGTTTTGGTCTGAAGTAAATTTATTTTTAAAAAATGTTTGAGTTTTTACGAAAAGACACCCAGGATAGCTTTATCAAATCAGGTATTTACAAACTGAAATGCGAGGATTGCATCAGCGTTTATGTTGGTCAGACAGGAATGTCAAGTTACGAGTCAAGGAACACGCAAGGTGTCACAGAAATCAGAATACCAACTCTCTCTCAGCCAAGCATTTACGGGAATTCGACCACAGCAATGACTTTGTCCCTGAGATCATTGCAATCATTTCAGATTGTAAAAATCATTTGCCTTGACCGGGATTTGAACCCAGATCCCTCGATGTCCGGCCAGTAGTGCTTTAGCCAGTTAAGCTAAGTCCTATTAAACTCTCTGAAATTTGTGGACTATTAAAGGAACAAGATTTTGTGACGAAATACCATGCATATACAAAGTCACAGGTATTCATGCTTAGCTGGCTATAAAGCACTCCTGGGGGGACATCGAGGGATCCAGGTTCGAATCCCGGTCAAGGCGAATGATTTTCACTCTCTGAAATTGTTGCAATGAATTACATTCAACAGTGTTTCTTCCAAGCAGTCAAAAAATGTGTTTTACTATCACATACTAACGGGTGGGTTAATATTGAAGAGAAAACGTAAGCCTTGACTCCCACAATGAATCTATTTCTCTCTCTATCCGCATTCATATGGTGATACCATTTCAAACTTTTAAAGGATTGACCTTTTTTTTTAAAAATCAAACCACTTTGCTTTTCCAAATTAAACTTTTTATTCTCATGACCCAGGTTTCATTATAGCATAGCACCATCAGGTAAAAATACAAGTCAAGCACAGTATATATATACTAAACCAACCACAGTGGCGGAGATTCCCTTTCCTTGGCCACTTTTCGTTAAAAGTACGAAGAATCCTCCCAAAGGAAAAGGTGAGACTAGCCTTTTACAATAAAACTAATTTAAGCAACATGTTATGGCACACGAAGGACCACGTTGAACCCCTACACAAAAGTGCAGTGTACAAACTCTGCAAAGACTGCAACCAGATATACATGGTTCGTCCGGAAAATAAGTGTACTGATTTTTTCCTGCCGCTCCAGGCACGCCCAGCACCGCTCTGATGGGCTGCGATTGGAAGGGGGTATGTTGGCAAGCGACGCCGAAAAAGGCAGTCGTCTGTGGTGTAGTGAGGAGCTCTGTTAACGCGAACCTCCACGCTCGACCCACGTCACGGAACGCGATGCCGAAGTTTTTGGAGCAGCGTTATTCCATCAAATTTGCGGTAAAGCTTGGGAAATCGTCTACCGAAACTGTCGGTATGATTAACCAGGCTTATGGGGAGTCAACCATGTGCAGAAACATGATCTTTCGGTGGCACAAGATGTTCGTGGAGGGCAGAGAAGAGGTCGACGACGAACCACGGCCTGGACGCCCATCAACGACACTCACCGACGAAAATGTGCGAAAAGTTTGCGATGTACTGAACTCTGATCGTCGTCTTAGTGTTCGGATGATAGCAGAGCAGTGTAATGTGCCAAAAACAATAGTGCACGAGATTATTAGGGACCAATTACAGATGCGAAAAATTAGTGCAAAGTTGGTGCCGAAAGTGCTCAATGGTGATCAAAGACTCAATCGTTTGGAAATCGCGACACAACTTGCGGATCACTGCAAAAATGATCCACATTTTTTAGAGAACGTCTAGAGACTTGTTTCTGTTCCCGAAGATAAAGAGGAGTTTGAAAGGAACGCGATACGGGACTTTGGACGCCGTCAAAGAGGCCGTGACGACGTGTCTTCGAGAGGTTCCCGATGATGCCTTCGCGGGAGCGTTCCAGGAATGGGAACGCCGCTGGAACAAGTGTATCAACTCACAAGGGTCCTATTTGGAGGAATATTAGCTTAAGATATGTAAAAGTGTAATAAATTTTTTTTCCTGAGCTCAGTACACTTATCTTCCGGACGAACCCTGTATATAGGCCAGACGGGGAGGAGATTTGAAAGGAGAATGAAGGAACACCAAGCTTGCTTTGAAAATAACATAACGATTAAGCCATGATAGCTGTCTAGAGCACTCCAGGCTGGACATCGAGGGATCCAGGTTCAAATCCCAGTCAAGGCGAATGATTTTTACGCTCTAAAATTGTTGCAATGAAATGCATGTCAGAAGATGACTCTGTTAAAAGTTACTGTTGCACCATCTCCCACAGTTACTTGGAATTTGTAACAGTTAAAGACCAATGTTCCAAGAAATGCTAATTATCATTAAAAAAAAACCAGGATTAGTTTACAGTTTATCAGAGTTACTAAGTGACCCTAAGGAGCACGACCTGGCTGAACAAGGTTTTTGGTCATGAAACCACAAGATAGAGGGATGAGGATTGATAGAAAGGGGGTAGAATGTTAATGGCAGAGGAGGAATTATAGGGATAGGGATAGGAGGAGGAATAGGATAGGTGGATAGGGGATTTCTTAGATAGGGAATGGAGGGAGGAAGGAAGTTTATATATTCTACAGAGATGATGAAGAAGGACTTAGTCATTTTGGAGTAGAATGTTGGGTTTCTGCATTTTGTTGGGAGACATACAGAATTAACTCCATAGGTTAGGCATCAATGGGAGTTAGGGGGAAGGGATTAGAGGTTCTGTTTTTCTGTTATTGCTAGGGAGGCTTCCAGGAGAGGGGAAACGTTCTCAAACAGAATGTCATTGAGTAAAGGATGTTTCTTCATTGTTCTCCGGATGTCCACTCACTAATGCTGTTCCTGGTTTTTCCTCTCCCACATTCCTTCGTACCTACTCCCCTCCCTGCCCCCTCTTCCCACAACTCCCCCATCCTTTCTTGAAGATGGTAGAAAAAACAATGATTGTGTCTTTTAACTTTGTACCTGAGGATGACGCCTTAGCATCAAAACTAGTTGTACCTGATGAAATAAAGTGGTGGATTGGGACAAAGTTTTTCTTTGTCATTTATTAGACAAACAGAATATTTATTTGGTAGTTGTGTTAATCTGAAACCTAACATCTACATCTACATAAATATCCTGCGAGCCACCAAAAAAGGTGTGTGGCAGGGGGTGTAGCACCATGAGGGAAGGGTAAGGGATGATGGGGTTGGGGTTATCAAATAGGTGAGGAAAGGTGGGGGGAACCTGTAAGAAAAAAAATATATATATACATACATACATGCATATACATATATATATATATATACTCATATACATATATGTACGAACACAAAAATATATATATACATACATATCCTCGTGCAGTCCCTAACCTGTACGTTAATACTTATTGTAATGAACTAAGTCCTGGGGAATTTCGACTACAAACATTCTGGTCCCTTATCGTTCTTGGAAAAAATGGCATTTTAAACCTGTCAGTCTTGCAGTCTATCTCTCTAGTCTTATATTCGTGATCCCTTCGACCGTAATACGTTGGGGTTCGTATTATATCCTTGATGTCATCGGAAAAGGGCCAATATTTAAGTGTTTTTAATAAGTTTAATCTATATTGTAAATGCCGCTGTGTAAGAGAATCCCATCCTTTTGTCTTTGTTTAATTCTTTAAATTGTCTAGCAAAGTAGAAAGTCACTGCTGCGTTGGTCATAACAATGTTTGACACTCAAATCTAACCCCCCTCTGCTGAACTTGATCTAATTCCGACCTAATCAAATTTGTATAATGAGGATCCCATATATTACTGGCAGCAGCATACTCTAGGTGGGCTAGCCTGACCAAGGCAAGGAAACATTGTTCTTTCACTTTTTCATCGCATTTACCTAGCACTCTTTACACAAATCCCAATTTTTTATTAGCACGACTGCATATTTCTCATATGTGTTTTCCCCAGGACAGATCGTGAGTAATCTAAAGACGCCTCTGTAGCTTAAACTGGCTAAAAAACCACTCGGCTGGACTTTTGAGGGACCCAGGTTTGAATCCCAGGGAGGACAAATGATTTTCACCATCCAAAACTGTTGAATTTTCGCCAATGTTATTTTCATGTAATTTTATGATAAATTCTGTATTGTGCACGTCTTCATCACACTGTTGATTTGTTGATGGGCATTGTTCCTCATCGTCAACCTCCTCTCCACCCTCCCACAGACATCCATTCGGTGCAGAAACAGGTTAAACCATCAGTTGGGACATTTCTCAGTCATCTCCAACGTAAAAAACCACATCAACATCTCTTTTTATTGAGGAATTTCCTTACAGCTGTAATTCCTAAGAAACTTTTAGATTGACTCCTAAGTTAAAATTGGAAATTCTGCTTAATATATACTTGTTTAAAGTTATATTTTTCGGATAAGCACATAAATACTTCTTCTGCCCAAGAAATACGCCATCTGGTTCAGATTCAGTTAGCTTCTGTTGTCCTTTTTCTTACCGTCTGTCAAAAATGGAAATTGACGTAATCACGGAGCAACGAATCAACTTGTCAAGTTTTTTGGTGAAGTGCATTGGTGAAAGTTATGGAGAAATTACTGAAATTAAATAAATAAGAAAGAGCATAAATGCTGTTTTAGGAATTGTGACCTCAAGGAATCACACTTCACAAAACATCTATGGGAATAAGGCAACCATGAGAATGATTCCAACTCGGAACAACTCTGACACCAGACGGACAAAGGGTTGAGGGTGGTGGACAAGTGGGAGGATCTTGAAATTAGAAAGAATTTAAAAATGGGTCATTTGGTGAACGAATTATTGTTTGAATACCTCTCCCCAATCCTGGAAGTAACCCTTTCCTTCACCGAAAGACACAACAACCCTCTGTGAACCCACCAATCACTGATGCTTAACACCCCTCTCCTCCTTCCCATCTACGTCGATCACAACCCGATGTTCTCCCCTCTTTTTCCCCCCTCTCTCACCCACTCCACTCTCCCTCATAAATGCTATATAAATGAGCAGCAGCTGGTTTAATTTTTATACCTGACGATCACGCCTAAGTGTTGAAACTAGTCGTACAATAATAAAGAACAGTGGATGTATACATTGTGTTTCTTTATTTAATGAACATGAACTTCCACAAAGTTGTGCTTTAAAACAATAGAAAGCAACAAATTACTGAAATGTTGACAGCTGTTTATACGATGATAATGCTCTGAATAAGAAAGCTAAGCGTTTTAAAAAGATAGCAAACGAGACAAGACGCCAAGACGGATGATGACGCAAGGCCTTTCAAGACCCTCAAACCACGTCACTGTGTTGACATTGAGAACATTGATTGTGTGTGTGGTCCCTTGTCCTTCTTACCGATTGTCATAGAAGCTGTCCGAATGATAGCTGATGAACTGAATATAGGAAAATCAATCGTGCACACAGTACTATTTCACTTCCTAACATATGATGGATGGATGGATCCTTTGAACATTGACACAATGCACCTGCATTGATTCAGAGCACTCATTGATTGTTCTCCATTGTCTCTGGCAAATAGCAAACACCTTGATCGTTGATCATTCTCCTTATTCTTATAACATCTTAAGGAAAGTGGATAGGGGATGTCTTAGATAGGGAATGTATGGAGGAGGGAAGTATATGTATGGGGTTGATGAAGAAAGACTTCTTGTTGTACCTTGTTGGATATTGTCTTATGTTTCGTTAGGAGAGGCTAGTGAGTCCATTGCGCACGATTGTGTATGCTCTATACATCCAAAACATAACTGATAGAATATCCAATTATAGTGAGTCATACGTGTAATTGTTGATTTTACTTATGGCACCTTTGTGTTTCAATATTTTAAAAGTAACGTTACTTAATGGATAATCATTTATATTTATAGGAAACAAGCAATACTTTCTTTTTCCGTTAATTACAGGGTCGCACCCAAAACTGGTAGGACTGATTTTTTTACAAGAATTTTATTGACGATATACTTATATCGACTTAATAATCTTCAAAGCATGCTCCTTGAGCTGCTACACACTTAGTATAACGTTGCTCCCATTCCCCGTACGCCCGCTGGAAATTTTCTTTGGGGATGCCGTTGATGACCCTTGTCGAAGGCTCTTGAACGGCCTTTATCGAGTCAAAACGTCATACCTTGAGCTGTCTTTTCACCAGGGGGAAGAAGAAGTCCGGTGGTGTCAGATCGGGAGAATAGGGCGGGTGCAGCAATGTGGCAACGCCGTATTTCACCAGGAGCTGTCTGACGACGGGCGTGCCATGGCACGAATTTTCGGCACCATCTTGGCGCACACCTTGCGCATGGCCAAATCTTGTGAAATAATGCGTTGGACGTTGGATGCAGACAGACCCAACTGGTCTGTGATTTCTTCACTGGTTAAGCGTCTGTCTGTGTTCAGCAGTGTCCTCACTCTGTCCACATTTGTGTGAGTTCTTGCCGTCAATGGCCGTCCAGAGCAATGGTCGTCTTCAACGAGCTCCCTACTCTCTTTAAACAACTTGTGCCACTCAAATACTGTGGAACGGCTTAAGGCAGTGTCCCCATAAGCCTGCTTGATCATATCGAGGGTGTCAGATGCCGTCTTCCCGAGTTTTGCACAAAACTTCACAGAATAACGTTGCTCTAAATTCAGATTCATTTTGTTTTTCGATGTAGACAAAAAACTTGCTGCACTAAAAACGGTGTCCTCACTCAATGACAGCCCGCAGGCAACTGAGGTTGGTGTCGGTCTGTTGCTAAGAGCCCCCTCCACCTTACCCTGCCAGGCAGACCCCCCCTCCACTGCTCCATTTGCGCCAGAAAAAATCAGTTTTACCACTTTTGGGTGCGACCCTGTACATTACTTTATTAACGTTAATTTCCACCTGTCATGTGATCCTTGCAGATTACATGGGTGTGCCGTTGAATGCCATGGGACAGACATCTAATCACCGAGGTGATCCCCTAGTGCCGAAACCGACTGTGATACCAGGAATGGCGGTGGGTCCATCGGCAGAGCCTCAGCTGAACCAAGCAGTACCGCAAGGAGGTGGCGCTCCACCGATTGGCTTCACGGTTCCAGGAATGGCGTATCCCAGCAACGTAGGAACCCCTTATCCATATCCCGGTACGGGTAGTGCCATACCCTATCCAGTACAGCCTCCCACATCGACGACACAAACACAATCTGGCATGCCGAGTGCGCCGATTCCGGAACCTCCACCGCCGTACAGTTCTTTGTTCCCGGATCATTAGGTTGGTCAAAACTGCGGTTGTGTTGTCGGTATTGTCCGGTTGTGCCGGTGTTAGTCTGTAAATCAGAGTGTTTTACGGTACCCCCTCGGACTTTTGGACATGGTTGCCTACGTGCCAGTCCAGGGGGAATGTTTCCGATGAGTTCTTGACTGTCTTCAATGTGAAAGAGGTACAAAAGACTAATGTCCGCTCTTGACAGCTGTTTAAATATATCCGTCTGTACATATCTATATATATATACATATACGAGGCTGACAATCAATACAGGATGCTTGTAGACAACAAACAAAATCAAATATCAAGACTGGGCGAAAAAGTACATTGAAGTACGATTCTGAAGCTTCAAAATCATATATTTATTAGTGAACATAGTCACCCAATCAAGGCCAACACATGTCTCCCAACGTGTAACAATTTTTTAACCATTCTGTCACTGAAAACTCTTCGTACTCTTCGTGAATCCAGGGCTTATTGACAGCTGCCTTCACCTCATCTGGTAGTCGATTGAGGTGTAATGATTACCCTTTGAGGTGTCTCTCTTGAGTTGGGAGGAACTTAACTAAACATTCGCAGTAGGCACTAGAAGATCGCTCTTGGAATAATAAGGAGGGTTTTGTTTGTTCTTTCGTCTTCTGTGTGGTACGGCGTGGTACCCATCGTGCACAGATTTATATGGTATCCCTAATTGTTCTTCAATTAATGAATGGCCGACACACGTCCCACAATTGGATATTATTGTCCAATATATGTTTTGCAATGATTTTACGCTTTTGATGAGTGATTCTTCGGTCATTTTTCGAATCAAATCTCGGACGAGTTTGAACGATGTTTGCATCGTCTGTTGATCAGTGATTAGGACGTCCGCTGCAAGTGTTTCATCAACAATTATTATGGCTTTTCCAGGCTCGCAAACCACGAAATTTTACCACCCATCGATTATACAGTGGATCTATCAACAGCATCGTCACTAAAACAGCCTTCAAATGACAATCTCAAAGTAGGAGTCACTTTTTAAGTTTGATGCTGTTTGTAACTCTCGTATTGACATAGAGCACACTAGAACACGTAAACTCCATACTTCCAATTCTGAAAATACGTACACTGGATGAGCGTAATGACCTCTAACCTGCACATGTGTGTTGAGGGGGAATGTTACGTCCACTTTCCCAGACCAGGAGTGCCTCTGAAGGTCGTTCTCTTTGTGGTCTACAAGCATATGTGTGCATTGGTATTCAGCCTAACCTGATATTTACACTCGTGTTAAAGAGTGTTGATCGACTATGAGTATACATTGCCTTATTAGTGCCAGGGGGGGATTTCCCAGAATTCAATGGAACGAGTGCATCTGTAGGCTGATTGCTTTTAGTGTTGTTTCACAACGAAAGGAACTGTTTTTTTTTAATAATATTGTGGTGTTAATCATAATCTTGATACGTCAGGGTCCAGACTTAATTGTGGTAAACGTAGATAGCAGCCCTTTTAAATCCAAATTTCTCTCTCTGTGCAATTAGCAATGTGCAATTAGATCTATTCCTCTTTGGTTTCTAAGTTAGTATTCTATTTTTTAAATAACCTTGACGAGAAGTTTCATTGTTTAATGATTTCCATTCGATGCTACGGACGACCTATTAATCTGCGCAATGCAATTTGTTAGCTTTCCTGCTCGTCGAGTGCATTTAAAGCTTTGCGTGGATGTCTTGTATGAGTTCTGGGGTAATATGGTCCAATTCATCCTCATCTGAAGTGGAGTTTTCAACGGGAAGACATGGTGTGTATAAAAAGTATCGGGAAATGTTTTCAGTTGGTGAAAAATTGATCTATTTCGACGAGATATGTATGCATATGCTCCATACACAATGCCACTCCTTCTCTATCAATATTCACTCATAAGTAATACTTCTTGTATCCTTGTATACTAAGATCGTCAAGACACTCTTACTTTTGTCGGAGTGGCCTTCAGTAACACAATGACGACTTGAAGGAGGCTCCCTGGTAGACCAGGATGCAAGGGTTCTCTCTCTCCCTCTCTCTTTCTGTTATTAAGGGTACTATGCCTACTGCATTGTGCTAGCATTGTCTATTTGATGACACGGCTTCACTTAATATATAGGGTGGTGTCTGTCACCAATGGTGCTGGTGTCCTTTAAGGGAGGAATAAGATTTTAATACTTTAATTAGAGGGAGTGCGAAATAATAAATAGGAGTCTGTCTGCTTCTGGTGGCTCCAAGGTGTATGGGAGATTGTAATAGGGGGGTGTTGGGGATTCATAGTGGTGCCTGGGAAGATTGTCATAGGGAATAATTGTGGTGCCTGGGGGATTGTAATAGGGGATTTTGTTGAGGAATAATAGTGGTGCCTGGGGGATTGTCATAGTGGGGGATGTTGGGGAATAATAGCGGTTGCGCCTGGGGGATTGTAATATTGGGGGATGTTGGGGAATAATAGTGGTGCCTGGGGGATTGTAATAGGGGGTTTTTTTGAGGAATAATAGTGGTGCCTGGGGGATTGTCATAGTGGGGGATGTTGGGGAATAATAGTGGTGCCTTGGGGATTGTAATAGTGGGAATGTTGGGGAATAATAGTGGTGCCTGGGGGATTTTAATAGGGGGGTGTTGGGGAATAGTAGCGGTGCCTGGAAGATAGTGGACTTGGGGAATAATAGCAGCGCCTGGGGGATTGTAATGGTGGGGATGTTGGGGAATAATATCGGTGCCTGGGGGATAGTAATGGTGGGGGTGTTGGGGAATAATATTGGTGCTGTTTACATACAGAAAAGGTCTTCCTCTGAGCAGACAGTAATTTAGACTCTGGTCTTTAGTTTGTAATCAAAAGACCTTGAAGAAGGAATCATGATGAGTTTATTATTGGCGGATTCAGATCTCTTTTAGCCAACCGCCATCAATATTATTCAGTTAACAGTATTATAACGGCGTGTGCACTGTCACTGTTTTGTCAATAATATGTCAATGCAGTTGTCTACGTGAGAGTATGATCTTTTGTTTTAACCAACAGTTGGTGAATTCAGATGTTTTCGCAATGGGTGTGAATTATTTTCCCGATACTTTTTATACAAGCCTTGTATTCTCAACAAAATCATATGCCATGGAACGCGCTGCGTTGATTACTCAAAGAGAATTATTTTGCTATTCACAAGGATTTTAACTGTGATATAATTTGGAGGGATAATTTCTGTATGGAATGTTGTAGAGTTCTATGGAGACTTTTTTGCTAGGTTTATCTTAAATTCTTACCTTCTTCATCTAATCTATTTTTACTGACTAGTAATTGTGTATATATAAATATATATTTGGTATTAACAAGAGTATACTCTTTCTTTGTAGTTTTAATGAATTGCATTGAATCTTTGAAGTGGTGTGTTGAGATTTGATTTAGTCCATAGTCCATCATCTAAGTTTGTCTTTCTTGAAGTTCATTTGTCAGTGTCATACTTTCAAATAACAGTGCCTTACTTGAGTCATGTTCCTTAAATAGTGTGTGCGACAATAGCCTTTCTCTTTCTTTCATTTCCTTAAATGCAGAAGAAATCTCAAGGGTCTCTCCTAAAAATAAACAAAAATTATTGCGGATGAAAGCACAAATTGCTAAAACTTTTCATGAAAAACAGCACCGTCTGAGCATCAAGACAAAGATGTCATCATCTCAGCGCCTCTGCCACGCTTCTGGTACACTTCCTGCAGTAAGGCATCACCAGGGCGCTAGTTCAAGGCACCTCGTCAGGGGCTCTCTGAACCATAATCCAAAGTGGTCCAAAACGGTACCCAAACTGGGGTCGTACTCAAAGACCAACGTCTCATCACAAGTTGACCAGTTATTCTGACTACATTTCGGGTCACTTTCCAGAGGTCAAAGGGCAAGATTGAAGACACAAGCAGCAGTCTTCCTCCGACAGCACCTTTGGGACCATCTTGGCAATATATATATATATATATATACATCTTTCTCTCATTGGCTTCTCTTAATCTTCTGTAATATTTAAGAATAGAACGCAATGCACTGTGGTTTCTGATCAATGCAGCACTGTTCTCCTTCTGCTGATATCACATCTGCTATCACACTGTCTGGGGGGGTTAATCAATTTGGAATTGAGCACATGTGTCCGTCAGTGTATTGTGCACGTCTTCATCACAACGTCGTGTTGTTGATGGGCATTGTTCCTCATCGTCAACCTCCCCTCTACCCTCCCACAGACATCCATTGCGTGCAGAAGCAGAATAAACCATCACTTGGGACATTTCTCAGTCATCTCCAGCATAATTAGCATCCTTAATATTATGGTTGTGGTCACCAAACACAATTTTCAAAAGCTTTAATGCACAATTTAATTGTATATCATTCATTGCTTCATTGGAAAGTGGCATCGTTAATATCGTGATTCCATTCTCGAATAAGGGTACAGTCTAGCAGGAATCCGCTAAGTGCATTGGCCTGCAGACATCAGATATGGATCGTGTAGCTTTCCCAAGACCTCTCACCATTTTATCCCTCCACAAAACATACCGCTCCAGCTGTTCGCTTCACCAGGAATTATCGTTTTACATAAGAATCTATATATATCAACGTTCATTCACAGCAGAATCCACAGATATTGACCATCACCGTGCCAAAATGCCTTTCAGCTGCCCCGTTTCCATACTCTGAAGCGGTAATTCACAAATTAAAGTTTGAATAGAATACTATATGACTTTCTTCTTTCTCTCTCTTAAGAACCAACGAGAGGTTATTATCATTTTAACATTTTATTTAACCCTTAGTTTCTGATATTTTGTGACATTGTCAAAACTTGAAATAAAAGCAACCGTTTTTATGCCTTAGCGATACACTCTAATGCCAATATATTGGGTTTGAATGCGTGTAGACTCTGAGCTGATTGGGATAGACAGTCTATATACGAGGCGTGTTCATAACGTAAGGCCCGTTTGGTCACAGGAAAAAATATACTCGTATGAATCACATTTTATTGGCACTTTTAGTTAGCTACAAACCTACTTCACTTATCTACATAATCGCCGTTCACTTCTAAGCATTTTTCGTACCGCTGCACCAGCTTCTTTAACCCCTCTGCATAGAAACTCGCCGCCTGAGGGTTGAACCAATTGACAACGCCATTCTTGTGTTCCTCATCGGTTTCGAAACGTTGTCCACTGTTTCAAGTGCAAGAAGAGGATCTACATAATCACCGTTCACTTCTAAGCATTTTTCGTACCGCTGCACCAGCTTCTTTAACCCCTCTGCATAGAAACTCGCCGCCTGAGGGTTGAACCAATCGACAACGCCATTCTTGTGTTCCTCATCGGTTTCGAAACGTTGTCCACTGTTTCAAGTGCAAGAAGAGGAAGTAGTCGCTGGGTGTAAGGTCAGGACTGTACGGTGGGTGGTTTAAAGAGTTCCCAACGACCCAAAAACTCTCGTCCACTGGACATTCTTTGCTCTTTGTGGCGGTCGGTGAGCATTTTCGGTACCCACCTTGCACGCAATGTGTGGTATCCGAGGTTTTCCGTAACAATATTGTAGACAAGTTGAGGAAATTGTTCAGCCAGGCCATTAATTGTCAATTGACGATCACATCGCAGTTTTTGTTCCACTTGCGAAACAATTTCATCGGTCAGAATACTGGGCCTACCACTTCGCTCTTCGTCATGGACATTTGTTCGTCCATTTTTAAAATCACGGCACCATTGTCTAACCTTTCCTTCACTCATAACTGTAGGTTTATAAACTAGGCATAATTCCCGATGAATTTCAGCAGCCGACAATCCTTTTGCATACATGAATCGAGTATGACAGAACGCACTTCACAGCTGGCGGGATCAACGATTGTCGCGGACATTGTTGTTTGCATGCACGGACAAGCAAACGACTTCTGAAACAAAAGAAATGCTGCTATAGCTTCTCAATGGATCAGTAGATGGCGCTGCAGGAGCAAAACTGTGTTCTGAAGCGCCAATATTTAAATATAAGCAAACGGTACTTACTTTAAGAATACGCCTCGTGTGTATATATATATTAGCATAGTGGTGGAATTCCTGTTAATCCAAAGTGGATATTGTCCATTTCTCAGTCAACTGCAACTTAATATGCATCATTAATATCATTGTCGTGGTCTTACAAACCAATTTTCCTAATGATTTAATGCGCAATTTGCTATCGTATATAATTTATTGCTCCATGTAATGTGGCATCGCAAATTTGTGACTCAACTGTTGAACAGGTGTTCAGTATTAGCAACAGTGATCCGCAGACAGTAATGACCTCCAGACATCTGACGTGGATTGTCTAGCTTTCCCGAGACCTCTGGTAACCTTTTTCAACCATAAATCACCTGACTCCAGATATTGGTGGCAAAAAGTCTTTCCAATTATTTTTGGAATAGACTTGTGTAGACAGGTGTAGACTAGACAATCCTTTCCGAAGAGTTAAGCCCGTTAATGATTATAATGATAATTGTTGTCCATGGAGATGGATGGTTAATACAATGTATGAAAGATACTGTCCGTTACGTTATGGATTCAGTTCAGTATATTGCGAAAGTGTTTTTTAAATAATTTCAAGAAACTGCTATGGAGATGCCTCAATGGCAACTTTTATCGGAGTCATCCGCAAACGTGCATTTCTTTGCAACAATTTCAGGAAAATGATTTTCACGCTCCGATATTGTTGCAATTAAATGCATGTTAGCGGATGATTCAGTTAAAAGTGACTGTTGCGACATCTCCATAGCAGTTTCTTGAAATTTGTCCAAGGTATAAACAGCCCAAGTGTTTCAAATTGGCTCTAATCTCGTGGACTGTGGCGCGTTGCGTACGATTACGAATGCCTGTGACATTATCTGTACCATATTTCATCACAACATCTTGTTCCTGTAAAAAGTCCACAAAATTCAGAGTTTAACAGGACGTCTCGATAGTTTAACTGGCTATAAAGCACTCGGCTGGACATTGTGGGATCTGGGTTCAAATCCCGGTCAAGGCGAATGATTTTTACGCTCTGGAATTGTAATATTAAAGTGTTTTCACTTACGTTCTTCTCACTTTTGTCCTAATTAAATGGTATTCCTTCATGCAGCCCATTACTATCAGTATTTCAATCCTAAGATTAGCTCACTGCAGCTCATAATTACTGACTTATTTAGTATTAATTCCCTCACCCTCTCAATTCCTTGTTTTACGTCCTTTCAATTTTGTCCTATGTACTTTTCTCTTGGCCTTCCTCGTGGAATCTTCCCTTCTATTTTTCCGTCCACAGTAGAACTCCAATTTTTTGTATCAAGAGAAGTTTCTGGCGTGATATGGTCACCACAAGATGATGTAGTTACATCGAAACCGGTCGTATTGAAAAATTTTATTTTGTGGAAAATTGTCACAATTTAATTAATCCAATTATGTGAATCAATTGGGACCGAAAACCGTTTGGAACCAGTTGAAAATTTGGATAATTTGGAGTTATGTCCGTAGGAAGGGTCTATTCAATGATGACTACAAGAAAAATGAGAGAAAGCTGTGTAATATTAACTGATTCAAAAGAAGTGACACTTTGGGCATGTTAACACCGTACATCGCTCGTAAATACCAATGACTAATACTGCGACTATATCAACTCATCCACCAATGAAAACACTTCAACTAAGTAATACAATACGTACTTATAAATTTACAGTCGTCCGTAAATGACAGTTTCTTCTTCCTGAACATCTCTGTCAAAATGAGCTCTTTGGCTGTTTTAACCCGTTTTCGGGCAGCCAAGTCGTGCATTCGCTTGACATTCAGAAGTTGCACGTGCCCACGCTCTGGGCTGACGCTCCATTCCAGTTCAACGCAGTTTGAAGACAGCAGCAAATGACTCACCAGCACTAGGTCCCAACTTCCACGTTGTCATCTTCTTCCTCAACACTTTCTTCCCTAACACTCACAATAAGCTCATCATTGTTGATTGTCCAACACACCGTACTGCTCTCCCAAATTTTTGCCTCCCTTTCATCTCCCTTTTATCCGATTGCTCTCTGATTTTGAGACACTTTGGGCATGTTAACCATACATCGCTTGTAAATATATACCAACGAAAATACAGCTACTAAATTCTCTCCACTCAGATCTAATTCACGACGTACCCCGTGTGTCTAGCCTTGAAATTCCTTAGCCAGCCCTTACTACATGCCTCAAAAGATGAACAATCAAGCTTCTCACCCCCAAGATCTTCGTGAATCTTCATCTGTCGAGGTTCTGCCTGATTTAAAACGACTGTACCACTCAAAACAATGGCTTCCAGTCATAGCTTCGTTAACATAGGCTTGCTGAATCATTCCAAATGTCTCTCCGTAGCACTTTGCCAAGTTTGAAACAGCAAAAATTAACAAATTAACAAACGCACATGCTGTTCCTCTTAACTCCTTCATCGCTGCCTTTGCACACGTCGACGAACGGGTTGAGACACCTACTGCTGTTGCTGTGTAATGACTTGACGTAAACAAATGCAACAACTCTTGTTTTGATCATAAGATGTGTGGCTAGATGGCACAGTGTGTCTCGTTTCAATCCGTTGATCGGTTTGGGCAGAATAATAAAATCAGTCCGGTTCTTTTTTGATGACACCTTGTGCATGTGTATTGAAATGGTTGTAAGTATTACAATTTAGGAAGGATATCATTATGATGCAATGATGGATAAAAGCAATTACTTTTTGTTATAGACATGTGAACATCATTATCCTAGGGTTCATATGATTTCAATTTGTCAGAGCGAAGATTATTCTTGTACAGACAGAAGTACTGACAATGTATTAACGATTTAATTGTAGTGTTACCAGAGTAATTGTGTGATAATTAGTAAGATTTTGCTTTTGGTAATGGAACGAGGGATATTATTCTACTTTAATTTATATTATGAATATAATACTTTATTTTATAATTATTGGGATGGCATAATCACATATAATTTCTAGTCCTTTTTTACTTTTGAGTTTTGAGAGAAAATCAAAATGTATTACTCGGATTCGCAGATGTGACATACGTGGTTGTTTATTTGCTGAATGTTGTGCGGAAATCTGCCCGGTGCATTGGTAAGAGCGAGAAATTGCGAAAATTATCCAAGAAGGCTTTATTGTTTAAAATATCAATCTGTTGATGGCTTTAGGGTCATTATATGGCACGAAAACAAGCAAATAAAGCATGGAAATAATTGTTGTGCAACATTAATTTACGTCCGTAAGCTTGCGGTAATTTTGGCAAATGCAAGAAAGCACAATAATCACTCGTCAACCCAAAGTTTATTGAAATATCTTTTGTTTTGTGTAAATCCGCCCACTACTGATGCCCCAAAGAATAAGTTTTTCATTGGAAATCTTGAAAATTAACTTCAAACTTCAATTGTCTATCATGCAATTGAAGTATTTCGTGCACGTCTATGTGTTATGGAAGACTATACTATTGAATCTTTATTACATATTATATTTTTTTGGAGTAAACAGATATAATTGCAGAGATAATTATTTAAGATTTTGGATAGTTAAAAAGAGGTTTGACTTCCACCAGAACATAGCGAAAATAATTACTCCAATTGAAACTCCAAAAATACTGCGAAATGGTATTAGTTTTTATGATATTTGAGCTGGAAATGAGTCGGATTGGTAACAAATTTGAAGTTTTGTGTTTTTGTATCAAGAAAGGTAAATTTTTTATTATTGATATGATCGGAAAAATGAGGTTTTTCCATTTTAACCATGTATTTTTCATACAATTCACATTTCCCAATCAATTTTTAAAGGCATGCGAATAAACAAAGGAGTGATTTGGCACTGAATTAAGGTTTGAGTTGAAAGATTTCTTTGGTTGAATGTACGGTATTGCATATTTAGGCAGTGTAGATAATTCTCATGATTGCTCCTGAATCATTACCATACCATAATTGACATGTGAGTGTTGAGTATTTGAGGCAAACATCGAATCAATTAATTCTTCGGACCAAACTAATCTTTGCGTGCGCACAAAAACCAATGCTATTATTGGACATATGCCTTGATGATACCTCCAGATGGACACACAAGAGTTTTTTATGTGTATCGTATGGGAGGAATCGTTCGTTTGGAGTTTATTTTGCTTTACTCTGTGAAGTGTTGAATTGAAAGTCATTTTGTAATCTCAATTATGATAAATTTGCTATGGGTAACTACTGATGTTGTTATCTCTTGCGATGAGATATGTAAAAATATCTTATGAGGATACATTTAAACATTTATTGTCATATAATTACATGTGCCTGGTTAATGTTTCTGTAATTTTGTATACACAGGTCTTTGGTCTGTGGAGATATATATATATATATTATGTATACACACACTTTTATATACACATATGTAATTGTGTGTATATAAATGTATGTAAGTATTTATATGTACATTTGTAATGTATGCGTGTGTATACATGTATATATACACACACACACACATTATGTATAATATGTATGTGTGCGCGTGGATATGTATATGTATATATATATATATATATATATATATATATATATATATATATATATATATATATATATGTATGTATTCATACACACACATGTATACATTTATATTTATACTTCCATATGTAATTAATAAATATATGTCTACTTACATATGTACATAAATGAGTGTATATATATATACTTATTTATGAACATAAATGAGTGTATATATATACTTATTTATGAACGTAAATAAGTATATGCATATATATAATTACATATGTACATAAATAAATATATATATTTATGTATGTTCATAAATGAGTGTGTGTGTATATATATATACACACATATATAGTCACTTTCTTGGAAAATCCATGAACGTGCACAATAATGTAAATTCACTAAAGAGTCATAACAAACACAGAAACTAACACACATAAAAGAGGGACTCCCTAGTTCTCGAATTTTTGGTGGTGCAACCACCTTTCTCAAGAGGAATTAGGAACAGAACTCCTCTTGAGAAAGGTGGTTGCACCACCGAAAATTGGAGAGCCAGTGAGTCTCTCTTTTATGTGTTTTAGTTTCTGTGCTTGTGTTGACTATTTAGTGAATTTACATTATATATATATATATATATATATATATACACACGTGCATTTGTTCATAATAAGTATATATGTGCTTACATACGTACATAAATATATATTTATATATAGACATATAAATGTACACACGTGTACATACTTGTAATTCATGTTAAACATATATATTGTACATTACGACTGTTTAATTTTGCTACAATGTTTTATATACGTCCGCAGTTATTAATTACGTACAAGGTAAGCATCGTTTTAGAGTGGAATTCAATATTAATTTGGCATACTCTGCCATGTTTCTTCTCAATGTTGTTGTAAAATTTTATGCGTGAATGTCTTGTTCTCCCCCTTGTTTTTGGAGTGCAGACAGTTATTGTCTGTGGTGATAATGTGGTTGTGGCCACTGCCCTAATTGACTGATGGGCACAGCGGCCATTGTGCAGTATTGACGTCAGTGCAAAATGCATCGCCAAACGAAACCGATTAGTCATTGTGAAGCAATGATGCACTGTGATGTCTTTTTCTTCTTCGGTGTGATACTTAAACAAGAAATGGTATTTTGGAGGTTTTGTCGTTGAATTGTCAAGAGTATCGGCATGAGCTCCGGTACATTCATATTGACCATCATTTTCGTACTGATATAAGTAATTGTTGGACCTCGATGACTTTTCTAAAGTGTACCATTAATTATGAAATATAAGTATATCTTGTTTCTACAGAAATGCTTTCTTAATTGTCTCTGTACTCCTCTCTGGATATCTATCGAGTGGAAGGAAGGAACTGGAAGAATTATCGCACTTCATATCATCCAGTGTATAAAGGTAAGTACAAGACCTTCTGGAAAGAGTGTTATTGCAAACGTGATGCAGTGATAACTTTTTTAATAAGGATTCCATTGAACAGATTTGCACAAACACTCAAAATTCTTCAAAGTACTCCCCTTGGGTATCTGTACATTATTTCCAGTGACTCTGCCATGACCAGTAGGTGCCCTGGAAGTCATCTTTGGGGAACTATCGCTGGGTCTTCTAGTCATGGAGCTGATTGGATCTCTCCTATGGATGAAGAAAAATGGGTCCCTTTCAGGGCTGCCTTAATCCAAGGGAACAAACAGAAGTCTGCTGGGACAACGCTGTCAGGATTATAGATAGGGGGGTTGAGGTAGCATTAGCACCTGGTGTTTGGCCAGGAACTCGTGGAATCATAGTGTGTTTTGGCAAACACCTTGGGCACGTTTTCCAAGATTATTCGGGTCTCCCACCGGGTCCACATTCGTAGGTTTGCCGACGTTTCAATGGACGAGATGTCCATCGTCCTCAGGGCATGAGGACGTTTTCTTGGTCACTAAATCTTTAGTAACAATGCGAAACAACAGTAGACGACAGGTTCAGTTCATTGGCAACCATCTTGATACTCAATCTATGGTCAAAGTCCAACAATTGTCTAACATGAGCCAAAATTTCTGTTGGTTTAGCTGATTTTTTGGCTGCCCAGAGCATTTTTCATCGTGGACTTGTTTCCTGGCCCTCATTAAAGCCCTTTTAACACCTCGAAACTTGTGAGTAGGCCAGAGCAGAGTCCCCTAAGTATGCCTCACCAATCATTTTGTTAGTCTCCTCATGAGAGATTTCGGTTTCAGCTTAGCACAAAAGTAAGTAATTGTGTAACACTGCTCGATCTTTGATTCCATTTTATTCATGACGTGGTCGGCGTGCAGAGGTTTACAATAACTGATTTAGTGCTGCTTCCACAGCTAGGAGAGCACTGGGACCGGTTTTGTGGCAAAGCTAAGCGTCTCCCCCCATCTACTCCAAGTGGTACGATCATACTCCGACCAATGGTCCATTACTTTTGGAACGAATCCTGTTGTTTGTTAATTTCTAATTGAAATTGCTGGGATATATTATAAAAAAAGAGCAGAATTTATTAAATATATATCCGTAGAAGAATTATCCTTTATAAGAATTGGTTCAATATTTATTAAACTGTACATTTAGAAATCTAAGAAAATGACAAGACGATGACTGGGTTCGAAAACAGAGATTCTAATTCCACAGAAACATTGCAAACACTTGAAGAAATGACAAGGCATTAGAGATTCACGCAATAAAGATATCAGTACAAGTATGTATTGAACAGAGATTATCAATGTGGCCAGGAATACCTTAAAATTGAGTGATTTTAGGATAGCTATGAGTGTAAGGCATTTAAAATGAACTACCAGAGAGAACTTGGAAAAAATTCTGACGATTGCAACAGTACAGAAACAAAAGAACTGACAAATTTGAAGAGGAAACATGGTTAAGGAAGGGGTATTGTGCAATTGGAAGTAGATATACTAACTGAAAAAATTAGCAGAACAAATTCGAGAAGGAACAATATCTTTTAATAAATATTTAAAGTAAATAATTTGGTACACATAAAAAGAACACTCGTGCATTATTTCTTGATAATTTTGATGGAATTTAACTCAGTCTTCTTCAGAAAAAACAGTAGTACTGCCTGCTGGTATAGGGGAGGTAAGGTATGTGAGAGAGAAAGGGAGAACGGGAGTTGGTGGAGGGGTGAAAGAAAGGTTTGGGGAAGGAGAAGGGGAGAAGAGATGTGAGAGGGGAATGGAAATATGGAAGCAGTGAGAGGGAGGAGGTGGATTTAATGAATGACATTTAGTCCTGGATATTGATAGGCCTTGCATAGCCATATAGACGTCATTTCTAGAGTTTTTAATTGTACAGAGTTATCAGATGGGAGAAGGGACACCAGAATGGAAACACTAGCACTGGTTGAAGGGGGTGTTGTGGTGGGAGACACGTTTTGGGATAGGGAGACCCACAGATGAGCAGGGATTGCATGAGTTGCCGAGATTATTTATTCTGAGGTTCAGGGGTATAGAATATATATAACCATAAACACAGTATTGAACCCTAAAGTCCGTTTAGTAGGTGATGATAGAGTTCACCCAGTACTAAGCCATTGGCATTGTGTGGAATTTACGAATTATCAGGGTATTGAAGGGGGCCAGTTCCTTTCCCAGTGCCAGTTATGGTTTCCTTTAAGGAAGACATCTGGTACTACCTGAAAAATCACTTAGCTTGGATGGAGCTTCAGGTGCCCAGAGCAGCTTGCCTGGGAATCGAACCCAAGACCTCTGGTCAGTAGTCCAACGCTCTACCTGGACTGCCTTGACCCACATATATGTATATTCATTCACATGGAAAAAGATATAAGGAAAAGGGATAGGAACACACAAAGGATGAACACACAGGAGAGTTGGGGAAGGTGGACTCAGGCAGATCACAAGTGCAAAAATATTTCCTTGTCTCAGACTTGAACACCGGATCTTTCGACTTACCAGGCCATACATACACAAGGAAGGGAAGGTCAAATTAAGCAGATCACAAGCACTTAAATTCTTCCTTGACCGAGACTTGAACACCGGATCTTCTAACTTGGCGGGCCAATGCTCTAACCCAATAATACACACACACACATATATATGTATTTGATGGTTACTCGAATAACTTGATGGAATCGATTCATATTGGAATTGAAAAAACAGTAACTTTGTGATTCAATTATAAATGAGACTATTGATTGGCAATAGTGGGTGGAATGTTGAAGAAGACTGTATTAAAGGGGAGAATGTTAATGGCAGAGGAGGAGTAAGTAGATGAAGGGAGAAAGGAAGTTCACACAGAGATGAAGAGGGACCCGATGTATAGAGTAGGTTGCTGGTTTGTGATTTTTTTTGGAGTCGCAAAGTATTCATTTGGTAATTGTGTCCATCCAAAAACCTACCTTAACCGGTGGATTACCTAATAATAAATAACATATATATCGATTTAAAATAATGATCAGTGTACACCTATCGAAAAGAATGTTTAACATTTAAATATAGTTATCCCAATTTCAATATTCTTTATTGTACAGATCATTTATCAACTTAAAAAACTTTTAAATAAATCGATAAATTACTTTTAGTAAAAAAGAAATGATATGTCAACTGGAAATATAGAAAGTATTGAATACACACACATTCGACAATCTTTTGTTTTTTGCTTCCTATTGTTTTAGGCTCAAATTTGTGGAAGTTTATGTTCATTATTTAATTTATTAACAACACAATGTATACATCCACTGTTCTTTAATGTCGTACAACTAGTTTCAATTTGTTGTCTTGCATTGTAAACTCAGCACCTAATTGAAAGTGTCCACAAAAGTAACTTCGTGGCTAAATTTATTCATTTGGAAAATAAAGGTCATAGGCTTGACTCTTTGGGGCAGTTGGAAATTTTGAAATGAAGTTCTGTGCGAAACTCGGGGAAGACTGCAACTGAGACCCTCGATATGATCAAGCAGGCTTATGGGGACACTGCCCTAAGCCGTTCCACAGTATTTGAGTGGCACAAGTTGTTTAAAGAGAGTAGGGAGCTCGTTGAAGACGACCATCGCTCCGGACGGCCATCGACGGCAAGAACCGACACGAATGTGGACAGAGTGAGGACACTGCTGAACACAGACCGACGCTTAACCAGCGAAGAAATTGCAGACCAGTTGGGTCTGTCTGCATCCAACGTCCGACGCATTATTTCACAGGATTTGGCCATGCGCAAGGTGTGCGCCAAGATGGTGCCGAAAATTCGTGCCATGGTGCGCTCGTCATCGGACAGCTCCTGGCCAAATACGGCATTGCCACGTTGCCGCACCCACCCTATTCTCCCGATCTGGCACCACTGGACTTCTTCTTCTTCCCCCCGATGAAAACACAGTTCAAGGGACGACGTTTTGACTCGATAAAGGCCGTCCAAGAGGCTTCGACGAGGGTCATCAACGGCATCCCCAAAGAAAATTTCCAGCGTGCGTATGGGGAATGGGAGGCATACGGGGAATGGGAGCAATGTTATACTGTGTAGCAGCTCAAGGAGCATACTCTGAAGATTATTAAGTCGATGTAAGTATATCGTCAATAAAAGTCTAGTAAAAAAATAAGTCCTACCAGTTTTGGGTGAGACCCTGTACCACTCTTCCAAGTCAACGATTGACACCGAATGAGGTAGTTCTCTTTTCTTTCCAGCTACATTTTGTTACCTTTCACCACTCCACCCTCCCTCTCTGATCAACTCCGACCCCCCTCCCTTGATCAGAAGGTATATGAACCAAGTGTGCTTCTCGGAGGACCCCCTGATGATGACGTTCAACGTCGAAACCTGGGTCATGTTTTTATTTAAATAAATTGTGTCGGATTACAAAGTATTTAGTTTCATTATTACTAGTTCCAACATTTAGGTGTCATCATCAGGTATCATATAAAAATTTTTAAGCCCTTTCCTAACAGAGTGCAAACTTTTAAAGAAAGATGTACAAACAACTTCTGTAATCATTTTATTGATGTGTTGTGTAAAATTAAATGTAACAGCTTAATTTTTTTTTCTTGTTGATTGGGAAACAAATGTTAATGAAATGGGGATTTTCTTTTTTTTTTGGTATGTATTACAGATTGGTGTTTGGAAATTTCCTTAAAGTGTATTTTTTTTCTGACTGATTTTATTTATTAAGTTTTGTGATATTGATTGTATTTCAGAAATCGTGTTATTTTTCCAAGGCAAGTTTATTGCAACACTTGGGACTTGTGTGCCACCTGACATTTTGTCTATTTGCACATGTACATTTTAATAATAATAATAAGTACCTGATGATGAGGCCTTTTAGTTGAAACTACAGGGTTTGTCCGGAAGATAAGTGTACTGAGCTCAGGAAAAAAAATTTACTACACTTTTACATATCTTAAGCTAATATTCCTCAAAAGAGGACCCTTGTGAGTCGATACACTTGTTCCAGCGGTGTTCCCATTCCTGGAACACTCCCGCGAAGGCATCATCGGGAACCTCTCGAAGACACGTCGTCACGGCATCCAAAGTCCCGTATCGCGTTCCTTTCAAACTCCTCTTTATCTTTGGGAACAGAAGCAGCGTTCTCTAAAAAATGTGGATCATTTTTGCAGTGTTTCGCAAGTTGTGTCGCGATTTCCAAACGATTGAGTCTTTGATCATCACTGAGCACTTTCGGCACCAACTTTGCACAAATTTTTCGCATCTGTAATTGGTCCCTAATAATCTCGTGCACTATTGTTTTTGGGACATTACACTGCTCTGCTATCATACGAACACTAAGACGACGATCAGAGTTCAGTACATCGCGAACTTTTCGTACATTTTCGTCGTTGATGGGCGTCCAGGCTGTGGTTCGTCGTCGACCTCTACTCTGCCCTCCACGAACATCTTGTGCCACCGAAAGATCATGTTTCTGGACATGGCTGACTCCCCGTAAGCCTGGTTAATCATACCGACAGTTTCGGTAGATGATTTCCCAAGCTTTACCGCAAATTTAATGGAATATCGCCACTCCAAAAACTTCGGCATCACATTCCGTGACGTGGGTCGAGCATGGAGGTTCGCGTTAACAGAGCTCCTCACTACACCACAGCTCAGCGCCGACTGCCTTTTTCAGCGTCGCGTGCCAACATACCCCCCTCCAATCGCAGCCCGTCAGAGCGGTGCTGGGCGCGCCTGGAGCGGCAGGAAAAAATCAGTATACTTATTTTCCGATTTTCCGGATGAACCATGTAGTTGTACGAGAATAAAGAACAGTGTATGTACACATTGTGTTATTAATGAAATAAATAATGAATCGTTCGTTTTCCCGAATAACAGTTTCAGCTGCGTACGATATGGTGAGAGTTGGCAATTAACTGATCAACCATTGATAAAACGCAACGCAAGACTATACGCAAGCTAATACGCAACGCAAGATCTACACCTCAGGTTTGTGCACCATGTGTGAGCATGTGGCTCTTGAGATATCTCCGCATGGTGAAGGTCTTCGAGCAGATGTCGCACTCGTGAGGCTTTGCGTTGCTGTGCGTGAGCATGTGACCGTCCAGGTTGTCCTTGCGAGTGAACGCCCTCGGACAAAGCTCGCACTTGTGTGGTCTTTGATCGTTGTGGATGGACATGTGCGCCTCGAGGTGTTTCTTGAGATTAAAACCTTTGGAACAAACTTCACACTTGTAAGGACGGACCCCCGTGTGGAAGAGGACGTGATCCCTCAGGTGTTGTTTCAACGTGAAGGACTTTGCGCAAATCTCACACTTGTGGGGCTTCTCCCCCGTGTGAGTCAACATATGTCCGTCGAGGTGAGCCTTGCGCTTGAAACCCTTCGAGCAAACCTCACACTTTAATGGCAAATCACTAGTGTGCGTCCACATGTGCCCGTCGAGGTTCGCTTTGCTCTTGAATGCTTTCGCGCAAATTTTGCACTCGTAGGGTCTTGCGTCCGTGTGCGTGGACATATGGATCCGGAGGTTGCTCTGGCAAGTGAACTGTCTGGAGCAGTGGTGGCATTGGTGCTTCTTTTTCCCCGAGGAGTGCGCAGACGTGAAGTGTCGATCGAGGTCCCTTTTGCAACCGAATGTCTCGGGACAAACGCCACATTTGAACTGGTTCGGCTTCTTTGCCGGGCGCACGAGAATCATGTTTGATTTGGGGACGTCCTCTTGCGCGAATGCCTCGTTGGAAGTTAGGTATGTGCGCAGGAGACTCACTCCGGTGTCCATCCCTGCACCGTCTTGTCCTTTGGCACCATCTGAAACAATTTGTTCACACAAACGGTTAGTCTTGTCATGAACAGCTTCGTCATCTTCTGCTTTGTCATTATTAACCTGCCAACACATACACACACATACGCACATGCAAACATACATATATATATATATATTAATAAATAACACTTTTGTGGAAATCTCACGGATGTGAACAATAATGTAAATGGAACAATTGGAACTTTAAATGGAAATGTTGTGTACCTTCCCAAGTGCCAACTTTGCCCTGCCTTCTGTATTGGACAGTATACTACACCCCGTATTATTACAATCAATAGCCATCGAGCCTCATATAAGAATTCCTCCCTGATTTGGTATCCTCCCAATCCCCAAACATGCCTCCGAACACCACACTCCCTTTGATAAATGCTATAGTGTTTCCATCCTAGAATCCCTCCCACCCTCAGACCCTCCACTCAAACAGAAAACACCAGAGCAAGCTTTCATCTGGCTTCTTGATTCATTGAATCACCCAGGTATTAATATTAGACAGTACTTGCCCCTTTATACACATAATTTCATCGCCCTCTGCCCCCAACACCTTCCATATCATCCCCACCTTTTTTTAGAATTCCCGTGGCTAACGCTACCCCTCCAAACCCCTCCCCTTGCATACCTTTTCTCCCCTTCTCCTTCCATCCACTGCTTCCGGGCCCTCCTTCACCTCAGTTCTGTTCCTTCCTCTTGAGAAAGGTGGATAGACCACTGAAAATTCGAGACCCAGTGAGTTCCTCTTTTATGTGTGTTTCTGTGTTTGTGTCTACTAGTTTCAATTCAATTTACATCATATATTTATAAAAATATATGTATGTGAAGGTCTCACTGATGTGAATAATAATGTATATGAAGTTAGCACTTTTATTGTTAGTTTATCTGGCTCCTGGATTCATGGACATACCCAGGTATTAATATGAGACATTAATTACCCCGATCTTCAATTATTTTCATCCTCACTCCACTCCCAATACCTTCCATTTTATTATTCCCATAATTAAAAAAATTCCCCTCCCAACTCTTCCCCTCACAAACCTTTCCCCAACTTCTCCTTCCATTCAGCATTTCCAACCACTTCTGTTAAAACCTCCTCAGTTCCTTCCTTCTCTTTCTTGAGAAAGGTGACATATACTATCGAAAAATCTAAAACTAGTTTCATTGCTTTTTTTGAGTTTCTGAGTTTTTGTCTGTGACTGCTAGTGCTAACTTCATGTACCATAAAACCATAAACACATTAATCAACCCGAAGGTCGGTTTAGTAGGTAATGGTTGAGTTCACCCATGTACTAAGTACTAATATGGCGTGTGAAATTCACACATCAGGGTATTAAGGGGGTATTAATTAAGAAAATTTCAACAGACATCTTGGCAACCTTGAAAGGGCACCGATTCGACTCTATTGCGGACATTAAAACACTAATTGTACTTTGAACCTGAAGAGGATCCCTAAGGCGGCTTACCAGGCAGGGTTCGAGAGCTGAAAGAAACATTGGCAAAGGTGTGTCTACAGCCAAGGGCATGTACTTTGAGGGCGACAAGTTCGATTAAGCTGTATTCGTTGAAATTAACAAGTTATGAAATCACTCTTGTCTTTTTCTGATCACTCCTTGTATGGGATGAGAATTAAATACAAATTAAACAGAATGTTATGTCTAAACATTGTTGCATCAGAATGTTATGATTAAACAGAATCACTCGGTTTTAAACAAATAGCATAATTAGTTTGTTATTGACAGACACAAATGTTAGACATGTTTTGGTGTACTCGGCGATTTTCTGCTATAAAAGAAATAGATCAAAGATTTTGCAGCAAATTTTGTGTCAAAAAATTGAATTGAGTGCTCCAAAACACTGGAATTGTTGACAGTGACACACTGTGAGTCTGCTCTGAGTGAAAGAAATGTTTACAAGTGGTACAAGGTCTTCCAAATCAGCCAAGAAGAAGCCAATGACAAACCTCTCTCTCTGGACATCCCAGCACATCAACAACAGATGAAAATGTTGAAGCAGTGAAGAAAATTGCATTGAGAAATCATCCAAACACTAATGTAGAAATTGCTAAGGATTTTGGCAGAATGGTTGACTCGTGGCATGAAATTTTATCATCTAGATACATATAAATGCCCTGCAAGCCACCAAAAAAGGTGTGTGGCAGGGGGTGTAGCACCAGGAGGAAAGGGTAAGGGATGAGGGGGTTGGGGTTTTTCAAAGAGGTGAGAAAAAGGTGGGGGGAACCCGTAACAAAAAATATACATTTATATATAATATATATCCACACGCAGTTCCTAATCTGTACATTAATACTTATTGTGTTGAACTGACTCCTGGGGGATTTGGACTACAAGCATTCTGGTCTCGTATCGTTCTTGGAATAAATGACATTTTAAACGTGTCAGTCTTGCAGTCTATCTCTGTCTAATCTTACATATTCGTGATCCCTCCGACCATAATACTATATTAGGGGTTCGTATTATATCCTTGATGTCATCGGAAAAGGGCCCATCTTTAAATGTTTTCAATAAGTTTAATCTATATTGGAAACGCCGCTGTGTAAGAGAATCCCAACATAAATTGTCTAGCAAAGTAGACAGACGCTGCTGAGTTGGTCATAACAATGTTTGACTCTCAAATCTAGCCCCCCTCCGCTGAACTCGACCTCAAATCAAATTTATATTCTGAGGATCCCATCTACTACTGACTGGCGGCAGCTTACTCTAGGGTGGGCTAGCCTCAACAAGGCGTGGAAACATCGTCCATTCACCTTTTTCGTCGGCAATGTTTACATTTAGCAATCTTTTCACAAATCCCTATTTTTTAATACGTACCACGATAGCATATTTCTCGAATGTGCTTTCCCCAGGACAGATCGTGAGTAATTGTTACCCCTGAGTATTTAAAGGAATCTACCCTCGCGATGTGCATTTGTTTCACTTATCGGATGTTTTGGACATGAAATGTGTGTTGGCGAAAATTCGTTCCGAAACAGCTTAATTTTGATCAGAGGAACCATTGCATTAACACCCTTCAGTAGCTATTGAATGATGTCAATGATGATCCCAATTTCCTCAACGGGATCTCAACTGGTGACGAATTATGGGCATATGGCTATGGTGTCGAAAACCATCCCATTGGAAGAACACAGAAGAACCAAGACGGAAAAAAGCACGCCAAGGTTGATCAAATGTCAAGGTTTTGCTCAGTTTTCTTCAACTACCCAGGGATATTGCATCAGGATTACAAGGGTGGTCCCAGAAGTACCCAGCCTGCCCTAGAGATGGCGGTAATTGTTTGAAAAATATCACTCTATTAGAAAGTACACAATCTATAAAGCATATGTTTAAAGTTTGAAGACGCCACGTTGTTTAGTATTTGTTTGGCAGCCATCTATATTTGAACGTTTTCAGTGAATTTGTGAAAATGGAGACAACTGTTCAATTGTTATGTGATATACAATACTTTTAATTAGAGGAAGGCCTCTCAGCCCAACCAATATAATAAAGCTGAACTGGATTCCACTCTGTTGGGTGAGTCTACTCCTTCGTTAACAACAGTCAAACAGTATTGGGTGGCATTGGAGTTTAAACGAGGCCATACGAGCTGTCAAGAGGAGAACATTGCATTGGTCGACCAAATTATGTGACGGCTTCAGAAATGGTGAAGAAAATCCACAAAGTGATACTGGATGATCGTCGACAGAAAGTTCACGAGCTGGCAGACATGGTAGGCATTTCAATAAGTGCGGTACATGGCATATAAACTGAAAATTTGGACATGAGAAAGCTGTGTGCAAGATGGTCGCCGTATTTGCTCACACTCAAGCAAAACCAGTTTTGTGAAGATGTTTCAATTGAGTGTTTAGCAAATTTTCACAGCAACAAAGCAGAATTTTTGTGCCGTTTCATAACCATGGTTGAAACATGGGTCCATTACTTCACACCCGAGACAAAATAACAATCAAAACAATGGATTCAAAAGACCTGGCTCCAAAGAAGGCAAAGACTGTTTCATCTGCAGGCAAGGTTGTGGCATCAGTATTTTGGGATGCGCATAAGATAATTATTCATTGAGTATCTTCGTTATTCCATCAAATTTGCGGTGAAGCTTGGGAAATTGTCTACCGAAACTGTCTGTATGATTAAACGGGCTTACGGGGAGTCGGCCATGTCCGGAAACATGATCTTTCGGTGGCACAAGATGTTCGTGGAGGGCAGAGAAGAGGTCGACGATGAACCACGGCCTGGATGCCCATCAACGACACTCACCGACGAAAATGTGCGAAAAGTTCGCCATGTACTGAACTCTGATCGTCATCATAGTGTTCGGATGATAGCAGAGCAGTGTAATGTGCCAAAAACAATAGTGCACAAGATTATTAGGGACCAATTACAGATGCGAAAAATTTGTGCAAAGTTGGTGCCAAAAGTGCTCAGTGATGATCAAAGACTCAATCGTTTGGAAATCGCAACACAACTTGCGGATCACTGCAAAACATGATCCACATTTTTTAGAGAACGTTGTTTCGCGTGACGAGACGTGGGTCTTTGAAAGGAACTCATTGTATGTCTGTACAACAAGAGCATGTTTATTAAAAGGCTAGGCGATTCACACAGAGCAATATTTTAAACACAATAGAGTCCTAAGGCATCCTTACCTTGCAACTGAGACGCTTCCCCTCCAAGTCCTTCTTCCTCCTGAGAATTATCAACGTCACACTCTTCCTTAATGTCAACTTGCTCATTGAAGGACAAGGGTAAATCACCCTCTTCTGAACGGCCCTGTAAGATGAAGGCACTAACATGAAGTACCAAAGCAAACCATCCGAGTAACGTCCCACCGACATTCACAACAGTTGAACTTTGAACTGGGATAAAAGAGGGATGATGATTAGTACTAAAGTAAGCTAATAACTAATGATTATAGACCACAAATACAGACAAATTACAAGTTTGGGCAAAAAGTGCATCGTAGTACAATTCTTAATTGTATATCGGTGGTCCCAGAAGGAGAGTCTGGATGGGCAGTGTTGGGAAGAGGTGTAAGGCATGGGGTGTCCATTATTACCTGTGCCGTTCGATACACATGAAGGCTACATCATGTGAGAATATGTAAGAATGTAAACACAGATTGAGGCAAAAGGAATTACAAAGAGTTAAACAAAAAATTGAGAAGGGCCAAAAATAAAGCAAAGGAAGAATGGTGGAAAACGCAATGCGAGGATATGGAAAGTTTACAGAAGAAGGGTGAAATTGGTGCACTCTACAGCAAGGTTAAGTTATTATCGGGAAGTAAGAAGGCAAGATCTGTGCTAACAGTTAAAGATAAGTGGGGGTAAGATAATAATTGAACCAGGAAAAATCCAAGAGAGATGGAAGGAATATATAGAAACACTGTATGGTAGAGAACTTAGGCCGACAAGGTTAGACATAGAAAAGGAACATGACGTAGAAGAAGATAGCTGAGGTCCAGCCATACTCGACGATGAAATAGAAAGGGAATTAAAGGAGATGAAAGCAAATAAGGCCGTGGGGGTGGACAACATTCCTTTGGAACTGCTGAAATGTTTAGGAAAATGTGGGAAAGAGACTCTATATGGACTGATTCGTAGTATCTATGAGGAAGGAATCTGGTCGGAAGATTTTGTGAGATCGGTGTTAGTTCCTATTCCAAAAAAGGCAAAGGCTTCGTCATGTGAGGATTACAGAACAATAAGTTTGATATCCCACGCAGCTGAAGTTATTCTCAGGATCATCAACAGAAGGATAGAGAGTAAGGCAAATGATTACTTAGGGGATGATCACTTTGGGTTAAGGAAAGGAAGAGGTACGCATGTGATGCTATTGCAGTAATGAGATCACTAATCGAGAGGAATATAGAATACAACCAGGACGTTTTTGCCTGTTTCGTAGATTTTGAAAAAGCCTTTGATAGAGTGAATTGGGAAAAATTAATGCATGTATTGCAGAAAATAGAAATTGATTGGAATAGGGACAGGAGACTGATACGCAACCTGTACATGTCTATCAGACTACTATCAGGTGCGAGTGGGGAACGGAGAGTCCGGATGGGCAGTGTTAGGAAGAGGTGTAAGGCATGGGGTGTCTATTACCACTGGTGCTTTTCAATGTTTATGTGGAGGAAATGATTAAAGAGGCATTATGGGAAGAACTGGACGTTATCAATGAAAGGTGATGGGAAATTCATTTTAAATATACAGTTAGGTTTGCTGATATGATCAAGCTCTAGTTAATATCAGTTAGCCAAGGAATTGCGAGCATTCCTGAGTGAATTGGATATTCAGTTCAAAAGATATGCAAGGTGTGATCAAAAAAAGACTGGACTGATTTTATTATTCTGCGCAAACCGTTCAGCGGATCGATACGAGACACAGTGTGCTGTATAGGGACACATCTTACGACTAAAGCGAGAGTTGTTGCATTTGTTTACGTCGAGTCGTTACACAGCAACAGCAGTAAGTGTCTTAACCCGTTCGTCGCCGCGTGCAAAGGCAGCAATGAAGGAGTTGAGAGGAACAGCGTGTGTGTGTTTGTTAAATTTTGCTGTTTCAAACTTGGTCAAGTGCTACGGAGAGACATTTGGAATGATTCAGCAAGCCTTTGTCAATGAAGCCATGCGTCATTGTCGAGTGTATTTGAGTGGTACAGTCGTTTTAATTCGGGCAGAACCTCGACAGATGAAGATTCGTGAACGGCGGGGCGGCCTTCCACTTGGACAGACCCCAACCATGTGGAAATTGGTGAACGATTTGGTGCGGGAAAATTGCTGATTAACTGTCAGGGAGATGGCCGAGGAAGTTAGTTCATTAGTTTCGGATCCTGTCAGACAATTTTTACAGACATTTTGGGCATTCAAATTAGTCCCTTTTGGGTGATGACTGATGAACAAGAGTTTTTCGCCCGAACCGGAACTTCCGTGATCCCAGAGCCACCCTACTCTATCCAGACGTGGCTCGATCAGACTTTTTTATGTTATCAAACCTAAAATCAACCTTGAAAGGGCACCGATTCGACTACATTGCGGACATTAAAGCACTAATTGTACATTGGACCTGAAAAGGATCCCTAAGGCTGCTTACCGGGCAGGGTTCGAGAGCTGGAGGAAATGTTGGAAAAGGTGTGTGTCATCAGCCAAGGCATGTACTTTGAGGGCGACACATTCGATTAAGCTGTAACCGTCGAAATTAACAAGTTATGAAATCACTCTTGTCTTTTTCTGATCACACATTGTATGGGATGAGAATTAAATATAAATTAAACAGAATGTTATGCTGCTTTTCCAGAAAGAGAAAGGCTTAGGTTATTAAACATTGAAATAGGAGGGCAAATACTATTAATAGAGCAGGTGGATCTGTTCATACATATCTCAGAGTTGTGTTTTGGACCAAAATCGTGTCAAAGTAGAATTAGTATTAATGGGGACGTAAGGAGAAGAAGAGTAAGAATTGCTTTGTTATATTATTATAAGTAGAGCAGAGAAGCTTAGACACAATAATATTAAGGAGGAAGAGGGAATCGAGATATGAGACACAGTTGGAGTATTATTAGTAAGATGTTTAATAGGAAAGGGTCGTTAGAATACTTTGATATGGAGTGTGGTTTAGTATCAAGCAGAAATGGAGTCATTGAAACAGAATAATAGGTTTGGAGGCTTTGATAGAGACATGTGTGTGGAGAAGGTGAAATGGACTGAACGGAAAATGAACAAACAAGGAAACGTTAATGGCATTGTCGAGAGAGGGGGATTGTCAGGAGAAATCCAAAGGAGGACAGAATGAAGATGAATAATCGGAGAACATTTTGATAGGCAGTAGAATATTGGAGACTGCGATATATAAAGTGTTCCTAAAGTAATGTAATTATTTTTAAATTATTGAGCAGATTTGCGCAAACACAAAATTATTCAAAGTACTCTCCTTGGGCCTCTACACACTTCTTCTGGTGACTCTGCCATGACCGGTATGCACCCAGGAAGGCATCTTTGGGGACCTTCCACAAGGTCTTCTAGCCATGGAGCTGATTGGATCTCTACTATGGATGAAGAAAAACGGGTTCCTTTCAGGGCTAACTTATCCGAGGTAACAAAAAGAAGTCTGCTGGGACAACGTTGTCAGGACTATAGATAGGGGGGTGGGGTAGCATTGGCACCTGGTGTTTGGCCAGGAACTCACGGACTAGTAGTGCGTTGTGGCAAATACCTTGAGCACGAGTTTGGTGCACAATTTCCTCATCGCTAAATCTTCAGTAACAATACGAATTACAACAGTAGACAACAAGTTCAGTTCATTGGCAACCATTTTGATACTCAAACTATGATCAGAGTCCAACAATTGTCCCACACGAGCCCAAATTGCTGTCAGTTTTGCTGTTTAACGGCCACCCAGAGCACTGTTTGTCGTGAACCTCTTCTCGGACCTCCTTGAAGGCCTTTAACAACCTCGAAACTTGTGAGTAGGACAGAGCAGAATCCCCGTAAGCCTAAGGAATCATTTTTTTAATCTCCTCTAGAGATTTTTTCAGTTTAGCCTGAAACTTAATCGCATAATGTTACTCGATCATTGATTCCATTTGTTTCGTGGCACGGTCGGCATGCAGAGGTTTACATTAACTGATATCCTGCTGCTTCCACAGCTTGGAGAACACTGAGACTGATTTTGTGGCAAAGCTAAGTGTCTCCCCTACCTACTCCAAGTGGTTTGATCCCATTCTGACCAATAGGCAATAGGTGCAGGAAATTCAAATGCATTACTTTTGGAACTCACCCTACATACATATAGACAGGAGATTGTTGAAAGCTGACAAACCCTGTGTCTCATCAGGTGAGGGTATTATGGGTATAACTTTGACCCTAAATGCAAAAACAGAAATATACAGGCCGCACCCAAAAGTGGTAGGACTGATTTTCTCTGGCGCGAACGGAGTGGTGGTGGAGGGTCTGCCTGGCAGGGTAAGGTGTAGGGGGCTCTTAGCAACAGACAGACACCAACGTCAGTCGTCTGCGGGCTGTCGTTGAGTGAGGACACCGTTTTTAGTGAATCAAGTTTTTTGTCCGCGTCGAAAAACAAAATGAATCTGAATTTAGAGCAACGTTATTCCGTGAAGTTTTGTGCGAAACTCGGGAGGACGGCAACTGAGGCCCTCGATATGTTCAAGCAGGCTTATGGGGACACTGCCTTAAGCCACTCCACAGTATTTGGCGTCCCCACGTCCAAAAAAGGCTCACATGAGCAAATCAAAAATCAAAACGATGTTGATTGTGTTTTTCGACCGTCGTGGAGTGGTTCACAAGGAGTTTGTCCCACCAGGGGAGACTGTGAATGCGAACTTTTACGTGCAGGTGCTCACCCACCTCCGAGAACGCGTGAAAAGAGTCCGACCGGCCATTGCAAACTGCTGGGTGCATTATCATAACAACGCCATGGCGTTGTATGGCGCCATGGCATCATAATAACGCGCCATGGCGCGCTCGTCGTCAGACAGCTCCTGGCCAAATACGGCGTTGCCACGCTGCCGCACCCGCCCTATTCTCCCGATCTGGCACCACCGGACTTCTTCTTCTCCCCCCTGGTGAAAAGACAGCTCAAGGGGCGACGTTTTGACTCAATAAAGGCCGTTCAAGAGGCTTCGACGAGGGTCATCAACGGCATCCCCAAAGAAAATGTCCAGCGGGCGTACAGGGAATGGGAGTAACTTTATACTAAGTGTGTAGCAGCTCAAGGAGCACACTTCGAAGATTATTAATTCGATGTAAGTGTATCGTCAATAAAATTCTTGTAAAAAATCAGTCCTACCACTTTTGGGTGCGTCCCTGTAGCTTCTATTTAGTAATCTTTGCCCAATCAGCCAGAGAAAATCACTGTTCATTACAGATGTTGATAATAACAATGTTTTGAGCCAAAAACAGAACATTGGATTAAAAGCGCAGATGGTTTATTACACTGATGATATGAATATATGCGCTCACCACATTTGCTGAATCTTCATTGTCCGACCAATGTCTGTCACGTTCCCGCATTGATGTGACCATTGATGAACCAGTATCAATTTCCGGAGCAACAGAGCATTCACTGGCAGTATCAATCTCCTTTTTGACGACGATCGTGTCGTCTTGGATGTCCAAAGCACCACTGTCAACAGCGTCGTTGATGATTGCTTCGTCATCAATCTCCTCCTTGATCTCGGCAGGAAACTTAATTCGAAACATACACACGATACAATTTAATAAGGGCAGATTATAAACATTTAAAAATATGAACACCTTCAATAAATCTATTTGGCCAGAGTTTTTCGCGTAATTCTATCGCGAGAACAATTCGGGAGTCGGCCATTTCTCCAAACAATTAACGCCATTGCGTTTCTTAACCATCCCATTGCAAAAAAACTAACACTTTCAAGACACTTTAATGATAATTTTGAAACAGAATTGGTTATAACTGCATCGCAAAACTACATAAATTACTTACCTGAATCTCCACTTCATCATAATTGTCAACGGCCATCAAATTCACTCGATGATCTGAAGAATAAACATTCTCCATCTCAGTTCCTGTTTCCACGGCAACAGATTCCACGCTCCTACTCAACGTCCACACTTTGTCCGACGTACCATCAACCATATGCTCTCCTAGCCTCTTCAAACCCTTATTGCCATGCCTCAGGACATCACTATCCTCCTTATACACAATAAAAAACAGTAATTAACCTTACGATCAGTTTCGTAGGTGATGGTAGAGTTCAACCAATACTTAGCCTAACTTACGGTACAGTGTGTTATTCAAAGATTACCATGGTCACAATTAAGGGTTACCCGGGAATAGAACCCAACCCTTCTGATCATTAGAGTTAAAAGGTCAATTAAAACTTGATTTTGATTTATTTTAATTAATTTAAATATAGAGATGACAGGGACGGTTAGTAAGGATGTTAAGAAAATGCTCGCATTAACTTTCACATGGAGCGTAGTCATGTACGACGCGAAACCATGGTCATTGAAGACGCAGGATGGTTGGAGACGTAGATGGGCCGCTATTAAAATGTCATACTTGAAGAGTGAACATTTTTATCAAACATCATAATGCTTGCGATTGATAACAAAGCTATGGGATACGACAATGGTTCTTCGACATATTAATCAAAGACCACGCAACGAAATACTCCTTTTTGCCCAAAGATATCTTCGCTATTGACACAATTAAATTTAATGAACACAACTAACCTCTCGATTGGTTATCCAGTCTTTCGTTGCAGGATCGCAACTCTTTTGGATGCGGTTGTAGAATACAAACAAACACTCAGCACATCGGTGTTTAAATAGACGGAATTCTGTAAGTTTCTCCATGCAGGCAGAACAAACCAACCAGGGGTAATTTGCATCCTCCACAACCTAATAAAATATTTCAAAGGCAGATATTAACTTCAGAATGCTCAAACCTCCTCTTGCCTACTTATCACTTTACTTTTTCGCAATACCTTACGTAAATCACAAACCAATTGCTTATAAATTTCACCGAAGATCTAAAAAAAATCTTAGAATGGATGTCACACATACGCCTCACTTACCTTTACATTTATTAAATCCTCGATAGTCTTTTCCAACATAAATTCAGATTTATTATTCTTATCGAAAATATTTATTAAAAGTCCACCACTGTTTAAACACAACCTGCATACTACAAAATCAATTTTATCACACATTCTGAACGTTTCAGATTGCGCCGGATGATTGACTGGACAATATAACGTTAAATATTAGGATCTATTCCACATATTACGTAAAGAAGTATTTATTAAATTATTTACACAACATAAGGGTTACGACAACATCGACTTGCATTTCATTCTTCTTGTGTTTCTTTCATAACGGCAGTTCATGAGCAACAGCAGAAGGGTCAATACAAATGATCGACTCATTTGGAGGGAGAGGATCACAAGTCTGTTTAAAATTGTGAACGAATTCCACCCGGCGAATCATACTATATGTGTTGCAGTAAGAAAGTAAATATTATAAAAAGCGGAATCCGTCGTTTTGTAGATAGATTTGATCTGATGGAGTAACACAGGTTTCCTTAGAACTTTATATAACATTGAACAAAAATGAATCAATTCGTTATTTTTCCTTTCATTCTTTTCGAAGATCCAGCTCAAAAGATTCACAAAGGTTACGATGTCAGCATGGAAGAATAACTATTAATTTAAACATGTAGTAGCTGTCATAGCTATACAGTAATATGGAAATATTCTTCACTATACTGTGCTGCTATTCCATTCAGTTCTTCCATAGGAATAAGCTTCCAAACAGCACAAGTTTGTTTACAATTGTAGAATTTCCTTTTCAAGTACGCATTAGTTATAATTAATATTCCAAGCAGGAAGCAGTTGATTGGAATTGCTAATTGGTGCTATCGGAAACGATCAAAATACGTCTTTTATCACCAGTAATTACATTAATGACATGGGAAGAACAGGAGTTAGAAGTGAGTGTGTTGGGAATTCATACAAGTAAAGTTAGAATTTAGGATGATCAAGCTTTAGTTTTTCAGCCAGCCAAGGGATTACAAACAATACTGAATGCATTAGATAATCAGTGCAGTAACTCTAGGATGAGAATCATTGTAAACAAAAGAAGATTTCGTGGTTCTCAGGAAATACGAAGACTTAAATTAAACATTAAAATAGGGGGAAAGAACTACAGCAGGTAGAACAGTTGAGCTATATTAGTAGTGTTTTGGAATGTGACGGTGTTAGAGGAAGGGAAGTAAGAAGAGGTATAATTATGGTAATCAATGATTTTATTCACATGTCATGGAAACATATGAAAATAGATTGAACAGGTACTAAGGTTAGGAACGTTGATGCATTAAAAACAAATGCTTTTGGTGTTTGTAAACTAAGGTTAGTGGAAGCTTAATTAACTGTGAGTTGAGTTTATAGCATATCTAGGTTGAATATTTTGTTAGGAACTTGTTCAATTCATGCGATATTTATACATTACACAAAATCCATGAAGTAAAATCCATCAACCAAAAGACTGATTCAGCTTTTTATTGTTAGTTTCTTAATAGAACGATTCACCGTTCACAAATGTAAACAGACTTGTGATCCTCCCCCTTCAAGTGATTCGATCATTTTTATTGACCCTTCTGCCATATGTTATGAACAGCTGTTACTTAGAAAACACAAGAAGAATGAAAAGCCACTCTAAATAGTCGTAAACCTTCTGCTGTTGTGTTAATAATTTATTAAGTACTTCTTCACGTAATATGAGAAAGAGATCCTAACAGTGAACGCATAATGTCCATTCACTAATCCGGCTCAACTTTAAACGTTCATAATGTGTGAAAAAATCGATTTTGTAGTATGTAGGTTGTGTTTAAACAGTGGTGGACCTTTAATAAATATTTTCGATGAGAATAATCAATCGGAATTTATGTTGGAAAAGACTATAGAGGATTTAATAAATGTAAAAGTAAGTTGTGTTTGTGGCGTCATTTTTAAAAATATTAAATGTGGCTCTTCTGTGAATTTAATCGTTAATTGGTGTGTCATTTATTTCGGAATATACGGCTACAGGAATTTCGAGCATTCTGTTGAAATTATTTGTTTTAAAAACATTCTTATAGGTTGTGGAGGATGCAAATTATTCCTGGTTGGTGTGCTCTACCTGCATGGAGAAGCTTACGGAATTCCGACTGTTTAAGCGTCGATGTACCGAGTGTTTGTTAGTTTTCTATAATCGCATCCAAATGGGGTGGAATCCTGCAAGGAAAGACTGGATAATCAATCGAGATGAGGTCAGTTGTATACATTAAAGAATGAACATCATCTGTGGCTAAAAATAAACATTTCGTTATATTTGTTTCAATTAATTTGCGCAAAAATAATTCTCGAACCGGTAATATTTATGATAACTCGCAAACATTTTGAAGTTTGGCGAAATTATTCACTCTTGGGAAGGAATTACGCGGGTGAAAGTTTTCAGAGTTCTCTCTTTTATCGAAACGGGACTTTTTGGCTGATGGGCACAACAACCAAACAATTCTCTTGTATCTCCTTACACAACACAAGCTTACAAACTTCTGTACAACAAGACCCTCCTTATCTCCGTATACTTCCTTACTTTTTTCATTCCATCCAAACCCTATTTATCCAGCTTCAAATGACCATTTTTTCGCACAGTACGTAGCTGTATTCGATAACTAAGTCTTCACGAGCATTTTCTTAACATCCTTACTCGATTACCCTGACACCGTCAGTATATAAAACAATTCAGATCATTGGAGGTCATTTTTTATTCAACATTATCGCTCTCCTGGTTAGAAGGCCTGGGGTCGATCAATTTTATACAATGCCGTATTGGGTGTGCTCTAAAATTAACTACTAAACCGACCTTCACGTTAATTACTTTGTTTTTGATTTATAAACAGGATAGTGATGCCATGAGCCATGAAAAAAAGTGTGTGGAGAGGCCAGGAGATAATATGGTTCACGGTACGTCAAGTAACGTATGGGCGTTGAGTAATCCTGTGGTATCTGTTGACCATTCGTTGCGACCAGCAACGGTTGAGACGGGCGATGTTTATACAGCGGGATCTCGGATGAATTGGATAGCCAATAATAATAAATACGAAGATGTGGATATACAGGTCAGTGAATTGAATAATTACGTATTGCAGTCATAACAAATGCTGTTTTTACACCAATTGTAATTAAAATGCCTTTCAAGTGTGGAGTTTCTTCGTATTAGGCGGCAGAGTTCAGCAATTAACACTATTTTATGTCTGTGTCAATTGAATAAGCTACAATAGAATGTGGAAACACCATATAATAATCAGTACTAGTGTAACTTGAAAAGTTCTCAGCCTGACAATTAAAAGACTACGATTTTCGGTTAAGAAGTGATTTTATTTTTCTACATAAACTCCCTTGGTTTGAAAAACATATGTGGTCAGGCGTTTGTCCGATATCAGTAATGCTTCCCGGAAGTGATTAGTCTGGAAGGGTGTGAAAATATCCATCTACGACCATCTCAACTTCTTAATTTGACGCAAAGTGCTTCCCACTTAAAAATTTCTTCAAGTTTGGGAACAGATGAAAGTCTGAGGGTGATAAATCAGGAGAATAGGGAGGATTGCCGGGGTTGCACCTCAAATCCCATACTTATCCCATCACCAACACCTCTCTGTGAGCAGGTATGTTGTCCTGGTGAAAAATGATTTTTTCTCCTCCATGTCAGGCCTATTCTCACTAATTTTGTCATCCAGGTGATCAAGAAGATTGGAGTAATGTTTTCCTATCATTCTTCTGCCTTTTTTAAGTTAGCAATCAATTGACAGATCCCCTTTCGCATTCCAAAACATACTGGTTATGACCTTTCCGGCGTATGCCATCGACTTTGCTTTCTTTGGCACTGAACCAACGGCTTCCACTTCTTCGACTACTGTTTCATTTCTGGCATGTAGTGCTGGACCCATGACTCATCATCCATGGTGACAAATCGCCATATACAATTGCTCAGTTCCGACATAAATCGGTCCAAACATTGCTGCAAAAATCATTTGCGAATTTGCTTTCGATCGACATTCAGCAAATGCGGCACCCATCTTGTGCAGAGAGCTTTCACATTCCTAATTCTTTGTGCAACATGTTTCGTACCCTTTCTTCCGACATCCTCATGGGCTCTGCTATCTCACTAACCTTCAATGCCCTATCGTCCAACACGATATCGTGCACCTTTTCGATAGTTTCCAGGTGTGGTTGCGGTTTTTGGCCATCTTTCACCTGGGTCATCTTCTTAGGGATGTGTGACCACGTTTAAATTCAGCTGCCAACTTTCTAACGGTTGATATTGAAGGAGCAGAGTCCCCGTACACTATTTTTAACTTTAGATGAATTTCCTTTGGGGTTAATCCATCCATAATGAAGAATTTTATGACCACATGTAATTCAATTTTTTCCATTTTAACAAAAAACAGGAAATGCATCTGCTACAACAGTGCATGTAAGCAAACTACCTGAGAGAACAGCTTGAAACTTATCATGCAAACTGATTACATGTGTATCAAGGTAGGAATCATAAGTTTTCACTGTTTGGAACATCAACTCTTGTGTCAGGCGGAGAAATTTTCACGTACCCTCAGATTCTAGGAGAATAACTCCAAAAGTAAGGCCTCCAATTTAAAAAAATAGAATAAACCATTTATTTTCTATTATTTATATCAAATAAAAGGAACACTCACAATAATAAAGGGTGTGGATTTGTTTCTTGCGAGGTGGTGGTACAATTTATTCATCCGCATACATTTTGTCATCCTTGGCCTGGGTTTTGACTTGTCGAGCCCTTATGATGACTTAATGAGTTGATGCCTTGGTCATGGGTGTTGTGGTATCTGTGGATGAATTGTTAGTTTTCTGTGTCGCATGTTACTATTTCCGCATCCTCCCTATTCCATTTCCGCTCCCCTCTGGCCCTCTCAAAAAATATCAGTCATATCTTATCTTCTGAAGAAGACGGACCTCGAGTCCGTCGAAATTATCAAGATATTATTGTGAGTGTTCTTTTTATGTGTTCTTGTGCTGTGTGTTACTGTCTAAGTTTTATATATATATATATATATATATATATATATATATATATATATATATATATATATATATATATATATATATTCATTCAAATTGAAATAGAGATAAGGAAAATGGTAAAGGAACACATATAAAGGACAAACACAACAGAGGTGGGGATGGCGGATGTGAGCAGATCACGAATGTAAAAATATTTTCCTCGACCGGGACTTGAACACCGGATCTCTCCACTTGCCGGGCGGATGCTCTAAACCACCTGAGCTATCGAGGAAGAGTACTTTTACATTGAAATCTGCGATCTTATAAAGCGCCAAAGTGCTCCGAATCATTACCCAGAAGATGGCGTTAGGGAGCTGTTACACCCACCAAAGGAGAAATTGACAAACACAAGAGGAGAATGGACAGTAGGTTAGCAAGCATACAACATCATAAAGGATAGGAACGGTGCGTTTCATGGCACGCATAGCCAGAAGAAGAGACGAGCCACATTGGCCAAATACACATTCAAACACGAAATACCGCCATATGGCGAATAAATATTCATTCAAATTGAAATAGAGATAAGGAAAATGGTAAAGGAACACATATAAAGGACAAACACAACAGAGGTGGGGATGGCGGATGTGTGTGTTCCTTTACCATTCTTTCATATTCTTTATATGTATATTCACATATTCATATATATGTATATATATTCTTTATATGTATATATATTCATATCCTTTATATGTGTTCCTTTACCATTTTCCTTATCTCTATTTCAATTTGAATGAATATTTATTCGCCATATGGCGGTATTTCGTGTTTGAATGTGTATATATATATATATAAATTCACTGATAGTCATAACAAACACAGAAACCAAAACACACAAAAGAGGGACTCACTGGTTCTCGAATTTTTGGTGGTCCAACCACCTTTCTCAAGAGGAATTAGAAACAGAACTGAGGCAGAGGAGAGCCCGAAAGCAGTGGTAGGAAGGAGAAGGGGAAATGGGGGAAAAGAGGGGAAAAGAGGGGAAAAGAAAGGAAAAGGGGGGAAAAAAGGGGGGGAAGGCATTCGAGGTGAGGAGTTTGGAGGGGTAGTGTATGGCGCGGGAATTTTAAAAAAGGTGGGGATGATATGGAAGTTGTTGGGGGCGGAGGGGGATGAAATTATTTGCATAAAGGGGGCAATTAATGTCTAATATTAATACCTGGGCGATTCCAGGAATCCAAGAGCCAGATGAATGCTAGCTCTAATGTTTTGAGTTTCAGTGGAGGGTCTGAGTGTGGGAGGGATGCTAAGACGGATACTTTAAAACATTGGTCAAAGGCAGTGTTGTGTTCGGAGGCATGTTTGGGGATTGGGAGCATACCAATAAGGGAGGAATTGTTGCATGAGGCTCGATGATTATTGATTCTAATATTGAGGGGTGTGGTACACTGTCCAATGTAAAAGGCAGGACAAAGTTGGCACTTGAGTAGGTAGACAACATTGCTGGAGATACACGAGGAGTAGGGAATTGGTGGGAGAGAGTTAAAGAGCGGGTGGGAGAGGGATGGGATTCTGGTTAGGAAAATAGGACATGTTTTGCATCTAGGTTTATTGCAGGGTCTGGGAGTGATTTTGGAATGGGGCGAGGATTTAAGAAGTGGATTGGTAGATTTTAGAAGATCTGATAGATTGTCGGGGCGTTTGAAAGTGACAGAGGGGCATTTGGGGAAAAGGTTGGTGGTGGAATTGTGGTTTTTGAGGATAGGATAGAGGTCCTTTAGGATAGAACGCAGAGATTCTAGGCCAGGGAGAAACGTGGTACAAATTGAAAGAGGGTGGTTTTTCGCGGTGGTGGAAGGTCTGGGAGTGTAAGTATGTCTACGGATCCTCTTATTCAGGAGGGATTCAGGATAACCTCGTTTGAGGAGGGAATGGTGTAATTTTATGAGGAAATTGTCTAGGGAGTCAGGGCCATTGCAAATTCTGTGTCCCCTTATGGAAAGGGAATAAGGAATGGAACATTTGGTGTGGTATGGGTGACAGCTGTTGAAATATAAGTACAGTTGTTTATTTGTGGGTTTTATATGTACGGATGTGTGAAATTTATGGTCTATAAATGATATGTTTACATCTGCGTGTGAATCTATGTGTGAATCTATGCGTTTACATCTGCGTGTCTACATCTATGTGTGAATATTCACATGCCGTCGGGCTTGGTACATGGGTGAGCTCTACCATCACCTACTAAACCGACCTTCGGGTTGATTACTGTGTTTATGGTTTTTTTTATACATACATATATAAATATGTTTATATATGTATGTATGTGCATACATACATATATAAACATGTACGTAAATGTACATGTTTTTATATGTATGTATGTACATGTACATAAATGTAATTTGTAAAAAAAGTATGTGCATAAAAACATATTTAAACCACAAATACAGCATTCAATCCTTATAAGGTTGGTTTGGAATGGGTGATGCTAGGGTTCAGGCATGTACTAACCCCTAAAAATATCAAGTGGTTTTTCTCTATTTCTGAAGATTCGGAGACCTTACTTTTGGGTTTAACCTCGTATTTCATCATTGCATACAATTTAAATACTGTCAGTTATAGGACTTACTTGTATCGTGAAATGAGTTGACCCCAAATTGTTCTCGTGCTGGAATTACTTGAATTAGTTTGATTTAAAAGATTTGTTGTTGAGATATTCCTATCTTTAAAATTTTATTGTCTATCATTATTCAATTGTAATGTGTTTATGCTTTGAATTAAGTTTCCCACTGAGATCAAGGAGGTTGATGATGACCCAATCGCCAGTGATGCTGTTGACAGCAGTGCTGTGGATGTCCAAGATGGCAGGATCGCTGTCAAGGAGGAGGTTGACCCTGCCAATGGATGCTCCGTTGATCCGGATATTGATACTGGTCCATCAATGGTCACATCAATGCGGGAACGTGACTGTCATTGGTCCGGCAATGATGAAGCTGTGAAATTGGTGAGTGTGCATGTTCATGTCGAGTGCCAAATTATCGCATTGAACTCCTGTTTCATTCAAAGTGAAACATTGCCCTTCGAATGCCAACCTTTACGAGGCATGTTCATAAAGTAAGGCCCGTTTGGTCACAGGAAAAAATATACTCATATGAACACATTTTATACTCATATGAACACATTTTATACTCATAAACACATTTTATTGGCACTTTTAGTTAGCTACAAACCTACTTCACTTATCTACATAATCGCCGTTCACTTCTAAGCATTTTTCGTACCGCTGCACCAGCTTCTTTAACCCCTCTGCATAGAAACTCGCCGCCTGAGGGTTGAACCAATCGACAACGCCATTCTTGAGTTCCTCTTCGGTTTCGAAACGTTGTCCACCGAACCACTGTTTCAAGTGCAAGAAGAGGAAGTAGTCGCTGGGTGTAAGGTCAGGACTGTACGGTGGGTGGTTTAAAGAGTTCCCAACGACCCAAAAACTCTCGTCCACTGGACATTCTTTGCTCTTTGTGGTGGTCGGTGAGCATTTTCACTACCCACGTTGCACGCAATGTGTGGTATCCGAGGTTTTCCGTAACAATATTGTGGACAGTAGTGCGTCCAAGTTGAGGAAATTGTTCAGCCTGGCCATTAATTGTCAATCGACGATCACATCGCAGTTTTTGTTCCACTTGTGAAACAATTTCATCGGTCAGAATACTGGGCCTACCACTTTGCTCTTCGTCTTTATGGACATCTGTTCGTCCATTTTTAAAATCACAGCACCATTGTCTAACCTTTCCTTCACTCATAACTGTAGGTTTATAAACTAGGCATAATTCCCGATGAATTTCAGCAGCCGACAATCCTTTTGCATACAAAAATCGTATGACAGAATGTACTTCACAGCTGGCGGGATCAACGATTGTCGCGGACATTGTTGTTTGCATGCACGGACAAGCAAACGACTTCTGAAACAAAACAAATGCTGCTATAGCTTCTCAATGAATCAGTAGATGGTGCTGCAGGAGCAAAACTGTGTTCTGAAGCGCCAATATTTAAATATAAGCAAACGGTACTTACTTTAAGAATATGCCTCGTATTTCAGATATTATGTCGTTTACATTCCGAGCAAATTCTCCGACCCAAAGCATATGGACAAAGGATTCTTGTAAATACATTTTAGATGTCCCCCAAAAATATGAAATAGGCTTGATGAATGGAGCTTGCTAACTAAAGGGGGGATTGTGGCTAGAGTTGCTATCGTGGATTAATTGTAATTGTAATTTATTCATTCACCATAAGCATATAATTACGAATGGCTTTGTCAATACATGTTTTACACTTCATTTCAATAAAAAAACACTATGAAAAATCAAAACAATATGAAAACTACAATTACATACAATTTACAATTTTTTGGGATTAACATATTTCAGTTATACAGTTGAAATGGTATGCATTAGAAAATCATCTACACTATGGAATAATTTACATGAAAGTAGTTTTTTTACGGCACACTTAAATTTAAAGGAACTTTTGATATTTTTAATATAAGCAGGCAATTTATTGTACATAAGTATTCCCTGATGATCTATCCCTTTAATCGTTTTATTTACTCTGTGCTGACTTACATGGAATGCATTCTGGCTTCTCGTATTATGACTATGAAGGTCACAGTTATTAATAAACATGTCTTGATTTTTGTCAATAAGAGACACTGTTTCAAGAATGTATAGACAAGGAAGAGGTAAGATTTCTAGTTTCTCAAAAATAGGTTTACTGGGAGCTCTATTATTAGCATTAGTTATTATGCGAATAATCTTTTTTTGCATTTTAAATAATTTTGGAAGGAAGATAGAAGAGCCCCAAAAGGGAATACCATAATGGAGAAGTGACTGCACATAGCCAAAATATATAGTTCTCAATGCTAATTAATTAGATAACTCATTAAATAGCAATTGGCGTGATTAATGACTACTTGACTGTTGTTATGGTTACTTTTTATTGCCAATTCAATACTTTTATTGGTGAGAATATGTGGGAGAATATTTGATTTTCATAAAACAAAGCATAAACAGTTGATTAACTATGTTTGTTAGAATTATAGGTGGTCTGTAAATTAAAAATTTCGACAATAAGGGGAAAATGCAAAAAATATTGCACAATTATAATAATAATAATACCTTATTCATTTGAAAAATGGTACAACCACATTAAATGTCATCAGTATAAATTAGTTCTTAAATATAAGTAAGATTAACTCCATAGTTTCAGCCTCAACTTTGTGGAAGTTCATTTTAATAAATGACAAAGAAAAACTTTGTTTCAATCCACCAGTTTATTTCAGGTACGACTAGTTTCGACGCCACGGCATCATCCACAGGTACAAAGTTTAATTTGTTGTTGCTATATATTCGCTTGTCCACAATTCCTCGTTAACAGTTTACATATCTGGGAAGTATTTTGGACCAACACGGTCAAAGTGGTAGGGACGTAAGGAGAAGAATTGCGCTAGGCAAGGAGGCTTTCTCAAGGAGGAGGGAGTTGATGACCGGGATGTTGAGTAGGGATGTTAAGACAAGACTCGTAAAAACTCTGATATGGAGCGTAGCTATGTACGGCGCGGAAACGTGGTCGCTGAAGCAGGAGGATAGACGTAGATTGGAGGCTTTTGAAATGTGGGTGTGGAGAAGAATGGAGAAGGTGAAATGGACCGAAAGGAAAACAAATGAGGAAGTACTAGAAATGGTGGGTGAGGAGAGGGGTTTGTTGAGTGAAATGCTACGGAGGCAGGAAAAATGGATGAAAGGCGTATTGAGCGGTAGTGGAATGTTGAAGAGGGTAATAGAGGGGAGAATGTTGGGCAAGCGAGGTAAGGGTAGGAACAGGATAGGGATGTTGGACGGGATGAAGGGAGGAAAGAAATACACCGAGAAGAAGAGGGACCTGATATAGATTAGTTTGCTAGGTGGGGAGTCACAAAATGTTTATTTGATAGTTGTGTCCATCCAAAAACCTACCATAAACAGTAGATTACCTAATAATAATATATATATATATATATATATATATATATATATATATATATATATATATATATATATATATATATATATATATATATATATATAACACAGCAATCAACCCGAAGGTCGGTTTAGTAGGTGATGGTAGAGCTCACCCATGTATCAAGCCCGACGGCGTGTGAATATTCACACATCAGGGTAGGGGGGCCAGTTCCTTTCCCTGTGCTGGTTATGGTTTCCCAGGCAGATCTGGTACCCGTAAAAATCAACTAGCTTGGGTGGAGCTGCAGGTGCCCAGAGTGCCATGCCCGGGAATCGAACCCGGGACCCTCCGGTCGGCAGTCCAACGCTCTACCCACTGGACCACCGCGACCCACATATATATATATATATTCATTCAAACATAGAAATAGGTATAAGGAAAGGGGATAGGAAAACACATAAAAGGTGAACACAGGACATGTGGGGAAGGCGGTTTTTGAGTAGATCACGAAAGTAAAGATATTTCCTTATCCGGGATTTGAACCACGGGCCTTCCACTTGCCGGGCGGATGCTCTACCACCTAAGCTAATAAGGAAACCCGATTCACATTGAGATCTGCGATCTTATAAAGCGCCAAAGTGCTCCGATACATATTGCCTGAGAGATGGCGTTATGGAGCTGTTTCACCCACCAAAGGAGAAATAGACGGGACACAAGAAGGGGAAAGGATAGTAGAAAAGCATTCATATGATCTTATAAAGGATAGGAACGGTGCGTTTCATGGCACGCATAGCCAGAAGAAGAGACGAGCCACATTGGCCAAACACATATTCAAACTTGAAAATCCCGCCATACAGCGCACAAATATTCATTCAAACATAGAAATAGGTATAAGGAAAGAGGATAGGAAAACACATAAAAGGCGAACACAGGACATGTGGGGAAGGCGGTTTTTGAGCAGACTTTTCTACTATCCTTTCCCCTTCTTGTGTCCCGTCTATTTCTCCTTTGGTGGGTGAAACAGCTCCATAACGCCATCTCTCGGGCAATATGTATCGGAGCACTTTGGCGCTTTATAAGATCGCAGATCTCAATGTGAATTGGGTTTCCTTATTAGCTTAGGTGGTAGAGCATCCGCCTGGCTAGTGGAAGGCCCATGGTTCAAATCCCGGATAAGGAAATATTTTTACTTTCGTGATCTGCTCAAAAACCGCCTTCCCCACATGTCCTGTGTTCGCCTTTTATGTGTTTTCCTATCCCCTTTCCTTATACCTATTTCTATGTTTGAATGAATATTTGTGCGCCTTATGGCAGGATTTTCAAGTTTGAATATGTATATATATATATATATATGTGTGTGTGTGCATATATATATATGTGAATATGTATATATGTTTATATTTTTTCTTACAAGTTTCGCCCCCTTTCCTCACCTAACCCCCAACCCCCTCAACCCTTACCCTTCCCTCACGGTGCTACACCCCCTGCCACACACCTTTTTGGTGGCTCGCAGGGTATTTATGTAGATGTAGATGAAGACCTGATGATGACTTTGTAAGTTGAAACCTTTGGTCGTGTGTAATAAAATTTCTGTGGAGGAACAAAGTGTTTTCTTTTCCTTATGAGACTTTTTTGTCTGTGATCTATCTTGCAGGAGGCTTCGGAAGATAGAGAATTGGAGTTATCCTTAAACGAGGAAGTGGACATTAAGGAGGAGTGTGATGGTGATTTTCCTGAGGAACTAGGATGTCTTGCTGTGGGTCCGTCGCAGGAAGAAGAAGACGTCCAAGGAGCTCGGGAGATGGATCCACGCCCTGTTAAAGTGGAGGGGATCAGGCGCGATGTTGACGCTGAGGCAGTTCAGTGCACGAGTGACGACGAAGCGGATGTCGTGGTGTTCAAGTGCGCTATTTGTTTGAGAGGGTTCTCGGTGAAGGGCAAACTGAAACGGCACATGCTGACGCATACTAATGAGAGGCCTTTCAAGTGTACGGTATGTTCCAAGGGTTTCAATCACAAGCAACACCTCGAGGGTCATATTCTGTCGCACACCGGTCAAAGACCACACAGGTGTGACATTTGCACAAAGACGTTTATACTCAAACAACACCTTATAGATCACGTACGCATACACGTGGGGGAGAAGAGGCAGAAATGCCATGTGTGTTTGAAGGCTTTCTTGACGAGACAACAGCTCACGAAGCACATGCTGACGCACTCGGGCGAAAAGGGGCATGCGTGCCAGGTTTGCTCGAAGGCTTTCTCGCAAAAGGCAAACCTCAAGAGGCACATGCTCATACACACCAACGAGAGGAGGCACAAATGCCAGGTGTGCGCCAAAAGTTTCCTTCACAAGCAGCACCTCGAGTGTCATATGCTCACCCACACGGGGGAGAGGCCGTTCAAATGCGAGGTTTGTCCAAAGAGTTTCACGCTCAAACAAAATCTGAAAGGGCACATGCACACCCACACGGGGGAGAAACCATTCAAATGCGAGGTTTGTTCGAAATCGTTCAGGCGCAAAAAGCACCTGCAGGAACACATGTCCAAGCACAGACAGACACATGGGCCCCCAGCATTAACACGTTTGCACGAGAACATTTATGCAGAGATGCAGCCTTGAAAGAGGGACAAGGTGAAATTGCAAATACGAAGGGAAACCTCAAAAGTAAGGTCTCCAATTTTAATCGAAGCAGAATAATATTTATTTTCCATGAGATATGTACATATGTTTATAAATACATACATATACATATATATATTTATTTTATTTATTAGGTAATCTACCGTTTAAGGTAGGTTTTTGGATGGACACAACTACTAAATAAACATTTTGCGACTCCCCACCTAGCAACCTAATCTACATCAACTCCCTCTTCATCTAAGTGTACTTCTTTCCTCCCTTCATCCCGTCCAACATCCCTATTCTGTTCCTACCCTTTCTTCGCTTGCCCAACATTCTCCCCTCTATTACCTTCTTCAACATTCCACTACCGCTCAATATGCCTTTCATCCATTTTTCCTGCCTCCAATAGGGTTTCTCCCAACGAAACCCTTTCCTCACCCACCATCTCCAGTACATCCTCATTTGCTAATTCCTTCTTTCGGTCCATTTCACCTTCTCCATTCTTCACAACACACCCACATTTCAAAAGCCTCCAATCTACGTCTATCCTCCTGCTTCAGTGACCACGTTTCCATGTCGTACATAGCTACACTCCATATCAGAGTTTTTACGAGTGTTGTCTTAACATCCCTACTCAACCTCTCCGTCATCAACTCCCTCTTCCTTGAGAAAGCCTCCTTGCCTAGCGCAATTCTTCTCCTTACGTCCCTACCACTTTGACCGTATTTATATATATATATATATATATATATATATATCTTAGACAGTAACACACAGCACGAGAACACATAAAAACAACACTCACAATAATATCTTAATAATTTCGACGGACTTGAACTCTGTCTTCTTCGGAAGAATAACATGTTCCTTTTATGTGTTCTCATATTGTATGTTGCTGTCTTAAGTTTTTATTATTTAACACTTCTGTGTTACTTTGAATAAATCACATATATATAAAACCATAAACACAGTAATCAACCCGAAGGTCGGTTTAGTAGGTGATGGTAGAGCTCACCCATGTACCAAGCCCGACGGCGTGTATGTGAATATTCACACATCAGGGTAGGGGGGCAAGTTCCTTTCCCTGTGTCGGTTATGGTTTCCCAGGAAGATCTAGTACCCGAAAAATCAACTTGCTTGGGTGGAGCTGCAGGTGCTGAAAGTGCCTTGCCCAGGAATTGAACCCGGGACCCACCAATCAATCATCCAATGCTCTACCCCCTGGACTACCACAAGCCATATATATATATATATATATATATATATATATATATATATATATATATAATGTAAATTCACTAATAGTCCTGACAAACACAGAAACTAAAACATATAAAAGAGGGACTCATTGGTTCTCAAATTTAGTTCAAAAAGTTCTGTTCCTAATTCCTATTGAGAAAGGTGGTTGCACCACCAAAAATTCGAGAACCAGTGAGTCCCTCTTTTATATGTTTTAGTTTCTGTGTTTGTTATGACTATTAGTGAACTACATTATTGTGCACGTTCGTGGGTTTTCCAAGAAAGTGACTATATATATATATTTTCGTCATTTTAAAGATTGATCAATTATCTATTTCTTTACATAATTGTCATTTAGATTGATGCAATTCTGTTAATGCTGTGACAGTTTTTGTGTGACCATGTCATACCAGCCTGCCGCCATGTCCCTGAGGAAATGTTTTTCATTGCAAAAGGGGTTTGAACCACTTGAAATTCATCACCAATTGATGGAAGTGTATTGGACAATCGTTTGCATGTATGTCATAAAACATTTGCAATTTTTAGAAAATAGAATAAAACCTTTTATTTTCTATCATAGACACATCATTGTAAAGATTGATTAAATATCTATTTCTCTAAATAATCGCCATTTCGGTCAATGTATTTTTGTAAACGCTATGACAGTTTTTGTGTGCCCATGTCATATCGGCTCGTCCCCATGTTCCTCGAGGAAATGTTTAACTTCGTCTTTCAACTCTTCGTCGGAGCTGAATCGCCAAATGTTCTTTCAACTTGGGGAACAGGTGAAAGTTGCTGGGGGTCAAGTCCGGACAATAGGATTGGTGGTTGACAAGGTCCCAACCAAAGTCAAGTCAAATTCAGGTGAAGAATCGACTAGTTGCCGTTTGTGGTCTTCAGTCAGCATTTGCGGCACCCATCTTGAAGACAGACACCTTTCGATATTTTGACTTTTCCATTTAAAATCCTGTGGATGGTGCTTCGAGGAACATCAGGAATCAAAATGGAGAGTTTATCCAACATGATCCGCCAATCATCAAGCATCGTTTCCTCAATCCTTTTGCGACTGTCTCATCAGAAATTGCAACAGTCTGCCGCTCTTTTGTTCGTCGTGAATTTCAGTACCACTATCAGACATGCCAACTCTCCCGATTTAAGCGGGAGACTCCCGATTTTTCCTTCTTACGTTCTTGATGAACTGTTCAAATTGTGTACTTAGCTTAACATGTTAATAAAGTGTGACATTCATTAAAAATTGGCAAAGTGTCATAAAGGGATTAAGGTGCCATGCAAATATTGTGGTAATTAAAAGTGATTACTTCGTGATACACTTCTAAAAATCTCCCGATTTTTCATTTTTGAAAGGTGGCATGTCTGCACTATATATATATAAACAATCTCTACACCACTTGCGAACGTTTTATGATATCCATGAAAGATTATCCATACACTTCCATCAATTGGCGTTGAATTTCAAGTGGTTCAAAACCCTTTTGCATTCAGATTACGTTTTCACAATGACATGGGGGCGAGCTGGTAGGGCATGAGTGTAAAAAATAAACTGTCAGTGTTCACTAAAATTCATCGACAGAAATGGTAATTATGTAGATGAATAGGGAATTTATCAATCTTTAAAATGATGTATATTTTTTTTAGGTAATCCACCACTTAAGGCAGGCTTTTGGATGGACACAACTATCAAATAAACATTTTGTAACTCCCCATCTAACAACCTAGTCTATATCAGGTCCCTCTTCATCTTGGTATACTTCTTTCCTCCCTTCATCCCGTCCAACATCCCTATCCAGTTCCTGCCCTTACCTCGCTTGCCCAATATTCTCCCTTCTAATACCTTCTCCAACATTCCACTGCCGCTCAATACGCCTTTCATCCATTTTTCCTGCCTCCATAGGATTTCTCTCAGCAAACCCCTCTCCTCCCCCACCATTTCTAGTACTTCCTCATTTGTTTCCCTTCTTTCGGTCCATTTCATTTTCTCCATTCTTCTCCACACCCACATTTCAAAAGCCTCCAATCTACGTCTATCCTCCTGCTTCAGTGACCACGTTTCCGCACCATACATAGCTACGCTGCATATCAGAGTTTTTACTAGTCTTGTCTTAACCTCCCTACTCAACGTCCCTGTCATCAACTCCCTCCTACTCGAGAAAGCCTCCTTGCCTAGCGCAATTCTTCTCCTTACGTCCCTACCACTTTGACCGTATTGGTCCAAAACACTTCCCAGATATGTAATCTTTTCTACCTGCTCTATTTTTTCCCCGCCTATTTTAATACTTAGCTTAGCCTTTTTCTTTCTGGAAAATCGCATAACCTTTGTTTTATTAATATTGATTCTCATCACTTATTTATCGCACTGAGCCTCCAATTCACTCAGCAATGCAATGATGTATATATATCATAGAAAATAAATGTTTTTTTTATCTTTCTAAAAAAATGGAGGTCTTACTTTTGGGGTTAATCTCGTAGATATAAACCAAGTGCTAATGAATGACTACCTGATCACCAATGCGTATTCACTTCCTTCTGGAACAAACAGTGCCATGGAGGAATATCAAAGTTCGGCACTAAGATTCTGAGGATTTCATTGATACTCGTATATGTTTAAGGAATTGTACCTAAATGGGCAATCGTAAAATAATATTTATCTATATTAATTTTCTTGGCTTGTTCATCGTGAATGAAAATATGTATTTTTATCCATGTTTGAGGGTAAGTCAATAAATAAATCGCAAAATGGGATTGAGGCAATAATAATCAAAGCAAATTCCATGGAATTCATTTCACTTTCCCAGATATCCACACTGTACATTCAGATAACTATCCCATCTCTTTACAAGTCCTCAATTTCATGCAGTGAAAAAGTCTTTTGTTTGTGTCTCAGCCAACGAGTAACCTTTAGGGCCCACGGCATCATCATTTCCTTAACATCAGCCACCCAAATGGCCTCTTAAGGGCCCTGAACAGGTGAAAACCACTGGGGGCTAAGTCGGAACTGTACGGTACCAAGTACCAAGTCCTCCCAATGAAGTGTTCATACCATCTCCCAAATTCTTCCTGCTGACGTTTGAAACTTTATAATAGAGCTCCCCTCGTATTAATGACTGTTCTGTGATAGTATTAAATTCATCAGCAAACTTGAATTTACAGTACAATTATTCAAATCGCCGGTTATCCGAATTGCTTTAGGCACCATGTCTCATGTTGTATATGGTTTCAGAAACGGAATAGGCCCAGCGGAGGGGTGAGTGTGGCTACGGACGATCTCTGCCCCACTCTTTGCTGCTTAATTCCTTGTTCATTGCGTGGGGTTTTACTTGCGCCAATTTGTTGTTCTCTTTGAGAGTGCTTATTTCATTGTTCACCATGGCTACAAAGAGAAAACCTGTTGTGTTATCTGATAGCGGACAAACTCAAATTCGTAGAGAATCAATCGGATAATGAGGGAGTTAGGGGGCAAAGAGGAGAGGACAGAGCAGTAGTGCGCTGTGTTGGACAATCAAACGATTTCGGACGTTAAACAAAAGAACAAACCAACAATTGTGAATTTTGCGTGTCAGTCCTTGAAAATGAAGAAGATGGAATTTCTTCGAGAGGAAATCAATGAAAATGGCAAAACAAACAAAGTTTCAGAAGAATAAGCCAACGTTTTCAAAGTGGTTCTTGATGCAACGTTCACAAAACGGGTTAAAACAGCCAAACAGCTTACTTTGACAGAGATGTTCAGTAAGAAGTCACCATCATTTACCAAATGTAAATTTATACTGTACTTTATTGTACCGTAAACTGGACTGTAAATTTGTAAGTACATATTTTGTCACTTGGCTGAAGTATTTTCGTTGGTATTTACGAGCGATGTACGGTTTTGATTGAAATATACAAGGAACGTAGCTACGGTCGTGAATCAATGTAAACAAAAAATACCGGGACAGTAAACTTGAATTGCACCAATTAGTAATAATAATAAATAAAAATAAATGAATGGAATAATAATCAATAATAATAATAAATTTACATAAATAAATACTAATAATGAAATTTATTATTAAAAAAATAAATAAATAAAAAATTAAATTAAATTACAAAACACCACACACAAAGAAATTCGAAACAAATAATTAAATAAATAATAATAATAAAAATAATTAAATAAATAAAAAATAATAAAACAAACTTTAACTCTCGTGAATCACATTCACACATGTTATTGTGTGAATGTTATTAATTAATGTTAATTATTAGTTAATGTTATTATTTATTTGTTTAAATTTATTATTATTCCATTCATTTGTTATCATTATCAGTATTATTTATTATTATTAGGTGTAATTCAAGTTCACAGTCCCGGTACGGTGTTAACATGTCCAAAGTATCACTTCTTTTGAGTCGTTTAATACTACATAGCTTTTTCTCATTTTTCCTGGTAGTTTTCTTTGAATAGACCCTTCCTCTGGACAGAACTCCAATTATCCAAATTTTTGATTGCACAAACGGGTTCCTGATTGATTTGGATAATCGGAGTTCCACTGTATGTATATTAATTGAATAAATGTTAAATTAACCTTAGGGATGGACTGAAATGCATTTCTTTGGCTTCCTTTTAATATCTTCCAGCAATCCTCAATGTTATGATGAAACACTTATCCTCTTCTCCTTCCTAAAACTGCCCATTAAGACTCTTCGTTCCTTACTCGCACCTGAGAGCAGTCTGAGACATACACAGATTGCGGATTAGTCTACCGTCTCACATAATCTGTTCATTTTTTTTAATTATACTACCGTACATTCCCACCAATAGTGATGCATGCCTCAACTATAAAAAAATGTTCAGATGATCTCAAAAAATGACAATACATGTTATGCAATGAAAACTGGGAGAAATTCAAACAATGCACATTAATTCCATATTGGACATCTTGTGGGTCGCGGTGGTCCAGTGGGTAGAGCGTTGGACTACTGACCCGAGGGTCCCAGGTTCGATTCCCGGGCAAGGCACTTTGGGCACCTGCAGCTCCACCCAAGCTAGTTGATTTTTCAGGTACCAGATCTTCCTGGGAAGCCATAACCGGCACAGGGAAAGGAACTGGCCCCCCTACCCTGATGTGTGAATATTCACACGCTGTCGGGCTTGGTACATGGGTGAGCTCTACCATCACTTACTAAACCGACCTTATTCGGGTTGATTACTGTGTTTATGGTTCAGAGGACCTATTAGACTGCTCGGATCACTCTGTCGACTGGCTAATTCCAAAGGGTGGTATAATTTCCTAAAAATAATAAATAATTCCCGGTTATTTACTCACCCCATCCCCCATTTCCTTTGCCCTCCCTTTTTTCTGCTTCCTCTCATTCAATTCCTTCTCCCGCTGGCCAGTCCTTCCTTCCAAGACGTCCCCTTCCCGTAGCGCTTTATATTCCTTCTCCCTTTGCCCTCAACGGCAGCCTCCCCCTTCATCGTAAAAATCCCGCCTCATCATTCCGTCTCCTTCATTCACCTCCACTTCCTGTCGCTCGAGGCATTCCTACAAATCTTGATTCGCTGCTCCCTAAGATCCCTCCTCCCATCATCGTAGCTCAGAACTAGATTGTTGGTTGATGTCGGTGGTCGACAGGATTTTCGCACTGTGGGTATACTCTAAACTTCCTTAGGCGGTGTTGTTGAGTATATCATCTAGAGTATTTCACAGAAATCGGGTTAAATTTAATCTCAGCAGCGATTAAAGACATAGTTATTTTTAAATTATCAGTTTTCTCATAATGTTTCAAAATCTGCCTCTATAATCATTTCCTCCACATATACGTTGAACAGTACCGGTGACAATGGGCAACCCTGCCTTATACCTCTTCCTAACACTGCCCATCAGGACTCTCCGTTCCCCACTTGCACCTGAGCAGCCTGAGACATGTACAGGTTGCGGATCAGTCTCCTGTCCCTCCAATCCATTCCTATTTTCTGCAATACACGCATTAATTTTTCCCAATTCACTCTATCAAAGGCTTTTTCATTAATCCCAAGAAATGAGGCAAATACATCCTGATTGTATTCTATATTCCTCTCGACTAGTGATCTCATTACTGCAATGGCATCACGCGTACCTCTTCCTTTCCTGAACCCAAACTGATCATCCCCTAAGTAATCATTTGCCTTACTCTCTATCCTTTTGTTGATGATCCTGAGAATAACTTTAGCTGCGTGGGATATCAAACTTATTGTTCTGTAATCCACTTTGCCTTTTCCGGAATAGGAACTAACACCGATCTCACCAAATCTTCCGGCCAGATTCCTTCCTCATAGATACTACGAATCAGTCCATATAGGGCCTTCTTCCCGCATTTCCCTAACCATTTCAACATTTCTACAGGAATGTTGTCCACCCTCACGGCCTTATTTGCTTTCATCTTATTAATGTTGGCCATAATGTTTCAAAATCTGTGCCATCTTCTCTCGACCTCGATAACAAAAAAAAATGTAAATACAACTTCAAATTAACATTAAATTACATTATAAGGATCAGAATAAAAAGACTTTTTCATTTTTAAAGAGTTTTGCTACACCCGGACTGCGATTTTAACGCATCATCATGACAAGCGTCAAGAAATCGTTTTTTCTCTTATCTCTCTCCACCTCCTCACAAATATTCCCGTTTTCCATAACTCCAAAGCTTTTCTTGAAATACATTAATGACCGGCATTGAGCCTTTTAATTAACACTAAATAACTATGCGGTTCATGTGAGGAAGCCTTGTTCGGCAGGCAACGGAGGCATCGGGCTGCATTCTAAAAAATTATGATTTTCTTTCTCAACTCACACTTCCAACAGAATTGGCCCATTAGGATTTGGGGTTATACGCACCCCAATAATAGTATTGTAATACTTTTTTGGGGTTACATAATTTCCTATATATGCATCATTAATTCCTATAATGCATTAATATTCTATTGTCCATTGTAATTGTTTTCTCACACACATTTAGGAAGCAACAATTAACAATGGGTCTTTTCGAATTTTGAGGATGTTCCGAGGACAGAGAGAAAATGGCAAATCTTAACCAACCACCATTCAAAAGAATGGAAAAGAATGCATGGAAAATAATTATTGCCACAAATGTTAATAATAATAATTATTGCCACAAATAATAATGTTTGCCACAAATTACACAGGCCAACAGTGGTTTTGGTGCCGGAGCTTTTAATGCTGATTTAAAGAACAATTGGGGTGCTGAATCCAATTATGACACTAGTTTTTTCCTATCAGCTATAGTTTTCAAGATATAGATATGTTGTTACTTACGTAAAAAAATCTTCTACATGTAGATATGGGAATATTATATTAATAACACAGGCCAACAGTGGTTTTGGTGCCGGAGCTTTTAATGCTGATTTAAAGAACAATTGGGGTGCTGAATCCAATTATGACACTAGTTTTTTCCTATCAGCTATAGTTTTCAAGATATAGATATGTTGTTACTTACGTAAAAAAATCTTCTACATGTAGATATGGGAATATTATATTAATAACACAGGCCAACAGTGGTTTTGGTGCCGGAGCTTTTAATGCTGATTTAAAGAACAATTGGGGTGCTGAATCCAATTATGACACTAGTTTCTTCATATCAGCTCTATAGTTCTCAAGATATAGATATGTTGTTACTTACGTGCAAAAATCTTCTGCATGATGATATGGGAATATTATATTAATAATTATCTCATTGGCCTACAATATAGAAATATACATAAAACTTATTGACAGTTTATTGTAAATAAAAGGAACACCGCAGAGTGGTTATAAATTAGTATACTTGTAGATTTATTAACTTTGAAAATTATTTCCCGGAATATATCAAATATTAAAACAACTAACCGTAAGATGTGCCATATCTAAAAAAGTAGGGCTGTTAAATAAAAACGGATTTCATATTTGGATTCAGCTCTACAAATATAGTTAAAATCATCACAAAGATTCCCGGCACCAAAAAAAAATTTTTTTTGTAGGCCTGAGTTATTCGTCACCAGTTTAATAATATTCAATCACCTTGTTGATCCATTGATCAATGTTTCCCATCTAAACGTTGCTCTATGTTTGCGGATGGTAATCATCTAACCCTGGAAGTTTGTGACACATCTCGGAATTCTCCAACGAGATCGTGTACTGGTTTCGTAATAAATTTCACATGCGAGATCGGTTTTTCATTTTTTCTTAGCTGGCATTCTTTGTACAATATATATGAATTTACACCCTCCTACACAAGATTCCCGATTATGCAATAGATGGGAAAAGAACGTTTGATGAGACAGATGACACTGGGAAGAAAAGGAAACGAAAGAGTCCAAACTAGAAAGCAATGAACTCTACGGAACACACCTGACTGAGGCAGATTTACATTCTGGCGATCTGTTTTTCAGACACAGAACATCTCTCAAAGGCATTGCTTTGCATTCAGATTCCCGGCACCAAAAAAAATTTTTTTCGTAGGCCTGTGTTATCTACGTACACTAAATATTCTTTGAAACGTTCAATTATTTTTCATTAGTTCAGTTTTAATTTTAAAAATCTGAAATAAATGAGAGCGTATTTAGGTTAAAAATGTATATTCATTTTTTTTGTTTAAGCAAAGGATCGCTCAGGAAAAAATTGTTTTTTTAGAAAATTGACATTTTCGCGATTAGTGGACCCCTTTGGAACCACCTAGGGAGCTGAAATATTTCTGGCTAAATAGGAATATCTTCTGAAAATATATACTTTCGACTGCCCAATCCCAAATAAGAATCCAGTCGAGTATACTTCTGAATCAGCAGGCACCAATAATAATCCTTTATGACAAAAATTATAACAAATTTGCATCGATCTTAGTGTTACAGAGTTATAGTTAATTAACATCCAAATAAAAAAACTCATTATTTAGGACAATGCCAGTAATATTATATTTTAGGTTGGTGCAAAAGGGAATCCATTACCTGTGCATGAAATTCAAAGCCTTATCTAAGATGTTTCGGATTGTCCGATTTGGATCAAATGCGCACAGTTTTGTTGCATAATTTGATGCCATTTTAAAGCTACCTTCATAATGCCTCTCTCGTAGAAGTCTTGGTCCTTATTGGCGAAAAACTATAGCGATCCATTTTCACAATCTTATCTTGATCGCCACTTCTTATCACTCGGGAAGTTTTGCAACGCAAGAAAAAGGTGGCAATCGCTTGTTGCCAGGTCCGAAGACTATATAATGGGTGCATTCAAACCTCTCAAACAAGCTCCTGGAGTTTCTGGCGAGTCGCTACAGACGTGTGTGGCCTTGCGTTGACCTGATGAAACACAACAACTCTTCTGTTGGCCAATGCTGGCCATTTCTGGTCAATCGCTAGCTTCAAACGGGCTAGTTGTTGACAGTAGAGGTCTGAATTTAGTGTTTGGCCATACGGAAGCAACCCATAATGAATGTTTCCTTTGAAGTCCCACCAAATACACAGTAGAAACTTTCTGGGCGTTAGTCCTGGTTTGGCCATGTGGAAATTTGTCAGGACGGGGTGCCAAAGGGTTGGCGGATCTCGGAAGGTTTCTGAGATTGGCTGGTCGTCTGTAAGCGACAGAGGGGCATTGGGGCAGTAAGGATGAGGTCGCATCATTGTCATGTAAAATAGGAAAAAGTTCTTTGAGAAGGGTTTTCAGTCTGTGGGATCCGGGGAAATAGGTTGTGCCAAGGTTGAGTCCAGCGTCAGAATTGGGGTTGTCATTCTGTGGTGTGTGTGGTCGGGTGGAGCGGTAGATTTTATCCTGTAGGAGCTTTTCTGGGTAACTGCGTTTGTGGAGTGCATGGTGTAGATTGTGGAGGTATTTGTTGAGGGTAGCTGTGGTGTTGCAAATCAGGTGTCCGCGGATAGAGAGAGAGTTGGGAATTGAGTGTTTGGTGTGAGAAGGATGACTACTAGTATAGTGTAAATATTGTTGATGATTAGTGGCTTTGATGTGTACTGAAGTGGTGAATTTGCTAATGTGAAGTGAGATGTGAGATTTGTTACGTGAGATATGTATATATACTATATGTATACATATTCATATGTATATAAATATATTCTTGAGGTGGTTGAAGGGCTTGTGCATTCCGATGACCCCTAGAGCTGTGTTGGCGGGAGTAATAATAATTACTCCCGGTAGGGTCACCAATGCCAGATAGGTCGAAGGTTAGGAGCCAGACGAAAGGTAGTCCACGCAGCGTCTGTTCCTCAGTGAGGTGACTGCGAAGGCATCTGACCCCAGTGGGGCGGCCATTAAGTGATGGTGTCACGTTAAAAACACTATTGAGGAAGGCAACGGGAAACCACCTCAATTATGATTCCCAAGAAAATAATGATGGATGCAAAACAGAAATTGAGTCCTGGCAACTGCAGGATTTGGCCCACGCGGCTGTGTGTTGTGCCCGGCAGCAAGGGAGGCAAGGATTCCGTGGTCATCATCCCATGAAACCGTTGCGTGGGAGAATTAACAGCAGCAGGACAGAAGACTCAGAGGAAGACGAAAGTAGTTAGAATAGGAACCTGGAACGTCAGGACAATGTTGAGGAGAGGCACATTAGAGAATATCAAGCGAGAGATGGAAAGAGGTAACATAGATGTTTTAGGTCTCTGCGAGGTGAGATGGAAGGATAGCGGGGATTACTGGAGTGACAATTATAGAGTAATATACAGCGGCGGGGATGAGAGCCAACGAGGGGTTGCCGTAATTTTAAATAAAGGGGTAGGAAGAAGCGTAGTCAACATAGAGCAAGCGACAGATAGAATTTTACTCGTAGAGATTAAAGCAGAGCCGACGAACTTGGTCATTATTCAGGTATACATGCCACCGAGCAACCACAAGGAGGAAGAAGTCGATAGGATGTATGATGAGTTAGAGGATATCATCGCGAGTGTTCCTGCAGGGAAACATTTGATAGTGGTGGGGGATTGGAATGCGACGGTAGGCGAAGGAAGAGAGGGTGGTGAGGTGGGGGACTATAGGTTAGGCACGAGGAATGAACGCGGGGAGAAAGCGATTGAATTCTGCAGGAGACTGGGGTTAGTCATCACCAATACATGGTTTAGACACCACAAAAGGCGTAGGTATATATGGAAAATGCCAGGTGACTCAGAAAGGTATCAGTTAGATTATATTATGGTTAGGCACAGGTTTAGGAACAGTGTGATAAATTTGTAGTTTCGCGTTTCCCAGGAGTGGATGCAGACTCTGACCACAATTTAGTTGTTATGAAATGTAATGTTCGTTTCAAGAAGATAAGGCAAGGGCGGCGGGTTAGGAAATGGAATTTAGAAGCAGTAAATGGAATAACGAGGAAGGAGTAAAGTAACAGTTAAAGATAAGTGGGGTAAGATAATAGTGGAACCAGGAAAAATCCAAGAGAGATGGAAGGAATATATAGAAACACTGTATGGTAGAGAACTTAGGCCGACAAGGTTAGACATAGAAAAGGAACATGACGTAGAAGGAGATAGCTTAGGTCCAGGCATACTCGACGATGAAATAGAAAGGGAGGATCTCAGTTTTTCCCGGCGTATTGTATTCAGGAAGTTCTCTCGGGTTTCCCACCGGGTCAGCGTGGTGTGCACTGACGTTTCGACGGCTAACTCTGCCATCGTCTTCAGGGTGAAGTGCAGAGCAATGAATTCGCCAGGTATTTATACCCTGTCGTAGGGTCAGGTGACGATGACGGTCACCTGAAGACGATGGCAGAGTTAGCCGTCGAAACGTCGGTGCACACCACGCTGACCCGGTGGGAAACCCGAGAGAACTTCCTGAAAAAATAGAAAGGGCATTAAAGGAGATGAAAGCAAATAAGGACATGGGGGTGGACAACATTCCTGTAGAACTGTGGAAATGTTTAGGAAAATGTGGGAAGAAGACTATATGGACTGAATTGTAGTATCTATGACGAAGGAATCTGGCCGGAAGATTTTGTGAGACCAGTGTTGGTTCCTATTCCATAAAGGTAAAGGCTACATGATGTGAGGGTTACAGAACAATAAGTTTGATATCCACGCAGCTAAAGTTATTCTCAGGATCATCACCAAAAGGATAGGGAGTAAGGCAAATGATTACTTAGGGGATGATCAGTTTGGGTTTAGGAAAGGAACAGGTACGCGTGATGCCATTGCAGTAATGATATCACTAATTGAGAGGAATATAGAATACAATCAGGACGTATTTGCCTGTTTCGTAGATTTTGAAAAAGCGTTTGATAGAGTGAATTGGGAAAAATTAATGCATGTATTGCAGAAAATAGGAATGGATTGGATGGACAGGAGATTGATCCGCAACCTGTACATGTCTCAGACTGCTCAGGTGCGAGTGGGGAACGGAGAGTCCGGATGGGCGGTGTTAGGAAGAGGGTTTAGGCATGGGGTGTCTATTACCACCGGTGCTGTTTCCTCCACATATACCAACGTATATGTGGAGGAAATGATTAAAGAGGCATTATGGGAAGAACTGGAGGTGGGAATGAAAGTCGGAGGGGAATTCGTATAAAGTATAAAGACAATCAAGTTTATTCTGAACTTTGCTTACATCATTAGAAAGGATGAGCATTTAACTGCTTATCTACATAGTCGGCTTAACGATCAATTACTTTTTGTATCCTTGTCAGTAGCTTTTCAATACTGGCGTTGTAACTTTCTCCTGCCATGTCACGAAGCCACTTTATTGTCAATATGCCCTCGCATAGTATTTATTAAAGACGTTGATAATTACACTGCTTTTAGCCAGAACAGTATATTGGAGGAAAAGTGCAGGTGGCTAATTACATTGATGATATGCATATATGCACTCACCGCATTTGCTGAATCTTCACTGTCATATCAATGACTGCCACCTTCCTGCATTGATGCGACAATTGATGAGCCAGTATCAATGTCCGGAGCAACAGTAAAATAAACAAAATAGTAAATTACAAGAATTGTAATTTACTATTCTCGCCGAAAACATTAATCAACAGTCCGCGACTGTTTAAACATAAATCGACAGACTTCAAAATCGGCTTTATCGCACATTTTGCTCGTTTTTAGGTACTCCGAAAGATTTACCAGAAAATCTAAACTTAAAAGTATAATGACATCTGTCTCAATTTACTTGACGTAGCAATAAATGTTTTGAACAAACAATATAGCCCCAATATCAACAAAGCAATTGCATTTCATTCGTCATCTGTTCATTTATTTTGAGAATGTCTTTTAAAATTCAATGGATAAGTCAATAGAAATGTTGGCAGAGAACAGTTTTGCAAAGAATCATAGGTGATTCCAACGAACGTTGCATATTGTTACCAATGGGAAATTAAATGAATCATTTTAATTAAAACAAGTTATCCACATAAAGATAAACTTCATCACATACTTCGAAACTCAAAAACTGCGGGCAGGGTTGGAAGAATTATTTTGACGTGTATTCAGTAATGAAAAGAATGGAAAATCGGAACAGTAGAACTAGTAATAATATTTACATCATTTTATAGCTACGACCGCTAATGCATGCATAAATTAATAGTTATTCTTCAATGCTGTCGTCGTAAGCGAGGCGTTTATGAATTTTTTGACCCGAATTTTCGAAACAAATGAACTGGTCATTAACGAACTGAATCATTGATGTCAATTTAGTATTAAACGCTACCTGTGATACTCCATCAGCACATAAACATCTCAAAAAGAAACTTAATGCATTTTACATATACCTAACTACGTGATTAATTCTAATTATTACGAAAAAAGTATTTCTTATGTGTTCATCTTGGAAAAGATCATTTCATTTCCCATCAATCGATTGATTTTCAAAAGACCTTCTCAAAAGAAAATTAACAGATGAAAAATGAAATGCAATTGCTTTGTTGACATTTGGGTTATATCGTCTGTTATACCCTTAAATACTACGTTAAGTAAATTGAGACAGAAGTCATTTTACTTTTTACGTTAGGTTTTCCGGTAAATCTTTCTTAACACTCTAAAACGATCAGAATGTGCGATAAAGACGAGTTTGAAGTCTGCAGATTGTGTTTAAACAGTCGCGGGCTGTTGATGAATGTTTTCGGCGAGAATAGTAAATTACAATTCTTATTGGGAAAGACCATAGAGGATTTAATAGATGTTAAAGTAAGTGCAGAGGCATATTTCCGACTAATTTAAAAAAAATTATATTTGCTTGAAATCATCGGTGAAATGATTTATTAGTTGGTTTATATATTCTGTGCACTGTTGTCAAAATGTACATTGATATTAGAGTGAAAGGATTTTAGTGAATTCTGTTGTCTATATCTGCTTTCGAAATGTGTAATTAGGTTGTGGAGGATGCAAATTACCCCTGGTTGGTGTGTTCTAACTGCATGGAGAAGCTTACGGAATTCCGGCTATTTAAGCGTCGTTGTGGCGAGTGTTTGTCTGTTTTCTATAGTCGAATCCAAAAGGGGTGGAATCCTGCAACGAAAGACTGGATAACCAACCGAGATGAGGTCAGTGGTATTCATTAAATTAGTTCAAAGGTCGGTGAAAGTATTCACTCACCTCAAGAAGAGGAAAAGTAGTTGCATTCAAATTTTAAAATTCTGGGAGAATTTGTCACCTTTGATAATTTTGTTGGTTTTTATGAAGTTTGGACATTGAATTTTTTTCACTTACCAGAAAAAAATGACGAATATCTTTTAGACATTGTGCAAAAAAATTGGTTTATGGATGAATGATTTGACTAACTCCTTTCCTCCTTAATCCCTGATAGAGTTTTAGCCATGTCTACATTTATTTGGTGTTCTAGCAACAGCTAGCCAATGATATTGGACAAATAACTGTCTGCCTTCCGCTATAGTGCAATATTTTTATCGTTCATCTTCAGACTTTCCATATCCAAACTTTGATTCATTACAATGGTTCTTTTTATCCTTATTTGATGTCTCATTTTAGTATTTAACTCTTTATATATTATACCTAATACTGTGATTATAAATGATTCATGCTGTTCTGTGCAAAATCTGTGCAAAAAGTGGGAGTTGAGTAGTGCGGTGGAATCTGTTTACTCGTTCCGTTTGGACAGCAACAGTTGAGACGGAGGACAGTTATGCAGTGGGCACTTGGATGTATTGGATGGCCACTAATAATTACTACAAAATAATGATTTAGGTCAAAGAATGGAGCAATTATGCATCGCAGTTCAAACAAATGCTGTTTCCCAAAGTTCATTATTATAGTGTCTTAGATGGATTAGGTTTCTCTCTTACTGCTGCTCTAGTTTTTGTTTAGGTGAACAGATTTGTTGCTCTGAAATTCTTATTTTTAAATGTTTCTCATCTGCTGTTGTTGAATTGCAACGTGTGTATGCTTTGTATTAGGTTCATAGTGAGATCAAGGAAGAGGTTGATGATGACCCCATCGCCAGTGATGCTGTTGATAGTAGCACTGTGGATGTCAGTGATGACATGATTATCATCAAAGAGGAGGAGGACACTAACATTGAACGCTTTGTTGATCCAGAAATTGATACTGGTCCATCAATGGTCACATCAATGCGGGAAGGTGACAGTCATTGTTCCGGCAATGAGGAGGCTGGGAAATTGGTGAGTGTGCATAATTAGCCATATGTGCATTGAATGCACTGTCATTCAAATTTTAAGTTTGCTGTTTGAATGCCACCCCTTATTTTAAATATCATGACGTATGCAAATGGACCACATTCTCTGACCGAAAGCGTTTTGACAAAGGATTCTTGGAAATATGTTTTAGGAGTGCCCCATTCATCTAAATATCCTTGATGAGTGAATGCTTCAAACAGAGGGTTGCCCTGTAGCTGGAGTTACAATTGTAGATTAATTAATTCAATCACCCACCAAACTGCAGTTGCTGTGATTAATGAGTAATTGGATATCAATATAAATACCTTTTTATGTCATTTTGTAATGATTTGGTGAGAATATGTGACAGCAACTTTTATTTTCTTAAGATTATACATAAACAGTTTATTAAGTATGTTATATATATGTATGCTAGTATATCCATGTATGCACACATGTCCATGAACTGTTTAAATATAATAATGAGAACATGAAAGATTTAGCCACATTTTCCCCTTTAAACCCTAGTGATTTATCAGCAGATGGTTTCCCTGTTAATAAATATCTACTATTACCCCTTGCAAGTGCAGTTTAATAAAATATCACTTCTACAACTAGCCACGGGTCATTGAAATGTTAAGTTGATGTCCCTCTGTTTATCGAACCTTTAATGCTATTCTTCTGCTTGAGATTTTTAAGTGTTTTATACAGATGTACCTTTTTATGTCACAATCTGTGAAATCATTAAATTGTAACGTGTCTATGCTTTGCCTTAGTTTCCCAGTGAGATCAAGAAAGAGATTGATGACGACCCAATTGCCAATAATGCTATTGACAGCAATGTAGTGGATGTCGAAGATGGATTGATCATTGTCAAAGAAGAGAAAGGCACTACCAGTGGATGCTTTGATGCACCGGAAATTGATACTGGCTCATCAATGGTCGCATCAATGCAGGAAGGTGACAGTCATTGCTCTGACAGTGAAGATTCAGCAAATGTGGTGAGTGCATATATATTCATGTCGGGAGAGTAATTAGCCCTCTGCTGTATATTTATTGAATGAATGATTCCCCACTGTTGGTAACATCCAGTTCTTTCCAGTATGCCTCTTTAATCATTTCCTCCACATATATGTTGAACAGCACCGGTGATAATGGACACCCCATGCCTTACGCCTCTTCCTAACACTGCCCATCTGGATCCTCCGTTCCCCACTTGATCCTGATAGCAGTCTGAGACATGTACAGTTTATTGATTAGCCTCCTGTCCCTCCAGTCCATTCCTATTTTCTGCAATACACACATTAGTTTTCACCAATTCACTCTATCAAACGCTTGTTCATTTATGTTACGAAACAGGCAAATACATCCTGATTGTATTCTCTATATTCCTCTCGATTTGTGATCTCATTACTGCAATGGCATCACACGTACCTCTTCCTTTCATAAACCCAAACTGATCATCTCCTAAGTAATCATTTGCCTTACTCTCTATCGTTTTGTTGATGATCCTGAGAATAGCTTTAGCTGGGTTGGATATCAAATTTATTGTTCTGTAATCCTCACATGATGTAGCCTCTGCGTGTCATGGTGGTCCACGAGTTAGAGCGTTGGACTACTGACCGGAGGGTCCCGGGTTCGATTCCCGGGCAAGGCACTCTGAGCACCTGCATCTTGATCAAAGCTAGTTGATTTTTTGGTTACCAGATCTTCCTGGGAAACCATAACCGGCACAGGTAAAGGAACAGGCCCCCCTACCATGATGTGTGAATTTCACACACAATCGGGCTTGGTACATGGTGAACTCTACTATCAGCTACCAAACCTATCTTCAATACTGTGTTTAGTTCTATATGTCGTAGATCTTAGTGTTAATTAGATTTCCTTAATAGCTTAACTGGTAGAGCATCCACCTGTCAAGTGTAAGGTCCGATATACAGGGTAGTACCCAAAAGTGGTAGGACTGATTTTCTCCGGCACGAACAAAGCGGTGGAGGGTGGTCTGCCTGGCAGGGTAAGGTGGAGGGGGCTCTTAGCAACAGACAGACACCAACCTTAGTCACCTGCGGGATGTAGTTGAGAGAGGACACCGTTTTTAGTGAAGCAAGTTTTTTGTCCGCGTCGAAAAACAAAATGAATCTGAATTTAGAGCAACGTTATTCCATGAAGTTTTGTGCGAAACTCAGGAAGATGGCAACTGGGACCCTCGATATGATCAAGCAGGCTTATGGGGACACTGCCTTAAACCATTCCACAGTGGCTTAAGTTGTTTAAAGAGGGTCGAGAGCTCGTTGAAGACGACCATTGCTCTGGACGGCCGTCGACGGCAAGAACTGACACAAATGTGGACAGAGTGAGGACACTGCTGAACACAGACCGACACTTAACCAGTGAAGAGATTGCAGACCAGTTGGGTCTGTCTGCGTCCAATGTCCAATGCATTATTTCACAGGATTTGGCCATGCGCAAGGTGTGCGCCAAGATGGTGCCGACAATTCTGAGTGTCGACCAACAGCCAATTTGCATCGAGATGAAAATTGTTTGGACAATGTGATATCTGGTGATGAAGCATCGGTTTTTCAATTTGACCCTGAAACGAAAAGACAATCCTCGGAATGGCACACTTCCGCGTCCCCACGTCCAAAAAAGGCTCTCATGAGCAAATCAAAAATCAAAACGATGTTGATTGTGTTTATCGACCGTCATGGAATGGTTCACATGGAGTTAGTCCCACCAGGGGAGACTGTGAATGCGAACTTTTACGTGCAGGTGCTCACCCACCTCCGAGAACGCATGAAAAGAGTCCGACCGGCCATCGCAAACTGCTGGGTGCTTCATCATGGCAACGTGCCGTGCCATGGCGAGCTCGACGTCAGACAGCTCCTGACCAAATATGGCATTGCCACACCCACCCTATTCTCCCGATCTGGCACCACTGGACTTCTTCTTCTTCCCCCTGGTGAAAAGACAGCTCAAGGGACGACGTTTTGACTCAATAAAGGCCGTTCAAGAGGCTTCGACGAGGGTCATCAACGGCATCCCCAAAGAAAATTTCCAGCGGGCGTACGGGGAATGGGAGCAACGTTATACTAAGTGTGTAGCAGCTCAAGGAGCACACTTTGAAGATTATTAAGTTAATGTAAGTGTATTGCCAATAAAATTCTTGTAGAAAAATCACTCCTACCACTTTTGAGTTGGTTTGTGTGTATACTTTTATTGACGACGTACGCACATCGACTTAATAATCTTCAAAGTATGCTCCTTGAGCTGCTACACACTTAGTATATATATTCATTCACATTGAAATAGAGATAAGGAAATGGGATGGGAACACACATAAAGAACGAACACAAGAGAGGTGGGGAAGGTGGATGTGAGCAGATCACAAATGTAAAAATATTTTCCTAGACCGGGACTTCAACACCGGATCTCTCTACTTGCCGGGATCTTGATCTTGACTTGATCTAACCACCTGAGCTATCGAGAAAATGTCCTTTACACTGAAATCTGAGATCTTATAGCTCAATTGGAAGAGCATCCGTCCGGCAAATGGAAGGTCTTGTGTTCAAATCCCATGTCAGGAAGTATTTTTTAGTTTATGATCTGCTACGCATTTAAGCAGATCAGAAGCATAAAAATATTTATTAATCAGCAATAGATCACCATACCTTAAAATACCCAATAATACGAGGGTCATCCGGAAAGTAGTACCCGTTCGTGAAATAAAGACACAAAAGTAAATATTAACAAACATAAACAATTTTATTTGAAAGAGGATACTTTAAACTACTTCTCAACATAATCTCCAAGCAAATTAAGGCATTTGTCATAACGTGTGACAAGTTTCTGTATTCCTGCTGCATAGTCCTTCGCCGCCAGCTCATTGAGATACAGGGTCACTCCTTCTTTAAGTTCTTCATCGCTGTCAAATCTTTTTCCTGCCAAAAAGTCTTTAAGCTTTGTAAAGAGATGAAAATCTGAAGGGGCCAAGCCCAGGCTATACGGTGGATGGTCGAAAGTTTCCCATTTGAATTGCTGTAAAAGTTTTTGTGTTATCCCAGCTGCATGAGGCCTGGCATTGTCATGAATGAGAATGACACCAGTAGACAATAGACCTCGCCGCCGATTTTGTATTGCCCGCCGTAATTTCTTTAATGTTTCACAATACGCATTGGCCAATAATAGTGTCTCCACGGGCCATAAAATCAATAAGCAATACACCTCGTCGATCCCAGAAAATGGTTGCCATGAGTTTCCTGGTGGACAGAACTGTCTTGAATTTTTTTGGTTTGTTTGGTGAATGAGCATGATGCCACTCCATTGACTGTCGTTTACTCTCAGGTGATGCATAACAAACCCATGTTTTGTCACCAGTAATTATGCGAGTCAAGAAAGAGTCTCCTTCATCAGAATAACGTCCCAAAAACGTCAGTGCTGCAGCCATACGCTTGGTTTTGTGCTCATCTGTAAGCATGCAAGGGACCCATCTTGCACAAATTTTTGCATAATGCAGATGGTGTTTAACAATTTCATGAACAATTGTTCGAGAAACATTGGGAAAATGCTCACAGAAGTCATCAATTGTGACGCGCCAATCGTTCCTCACGAATTCGTCAACTGAGCTCACCAGTTGGTCTGTAATGACAGACGGTCTCCCCGAACGCTCATCGTCGTGTGTGTTCCCCCTCCCCATGTTGAAGTTGCGACACCACCGCCGAACAGACGACTCGTCCATTACATTGTCTCCATACACCTCCTTTAATTGGTGATGAATATCACATGGGCGAACGTTTCTTGCATTGAGGAATTTAATCACTGCCCTCACTTCACAACTGGCGGCGTTCTCAATTTTTTTAAACATTGTAAACAATCACAGAAACAACACAGGCAATGCTAGCGTCACGCAACTTGGCTCAGAGAAGGCAGACAAGCCACTGAAGCTATCTGACCTCGTCCAGCGGCTACTCGCGTCATCAGCACTTCATGCGGCACGAACGGGTACTACTTTCCGGATGACCCTCGTATTCATTTAATGCAGAATTTTTCCGGCTTTTTTGGAATAAAGAAAAGGTAACAACTGTTTAACATGTTTAGCATCGAATTTGGCTCATTATTGGTACTTATAATTTCCGTCATTTTAACCAAGGGGTTGGTTTGGGTTGGTTTGTGTTGGTTTAGGTTGGTTTGTGTTGGTTTGTGTTGGTTTGGGTTGGTTTGGGTTGGTTTGGGTTGGTTTGGGTTGGTTTGGGTTGGTTTGGGTTGGTTTGGGGTGGTTTGGGTTGGTTTGGGTTGGTTTGGTTTGGTTTGGGTTGGTTTGGGTTGGTTTGGGTTGGTTTGGGTTGGTTTGGGTTGGTTTGGTTTGGGTTGGTTTGGTTTGGTTGGGTTGGGTTGGTTTGGGTTGGGTTGGGTTGGGTTGGGTTGGGTGTGGTTGGTTTGGGTTGTGTATTGCTCGCTTTCATGAAAAATGGAAAAAAATGACAAACTCCAAAAAGGATTGATATCTATTCCAAAACGTTCAATTAATCGATAAAATGCATTAGATGAAGGTGAAATGCCTAAAATACGAAAGTAATTACACTTCAACACATCTTTAAATTCTTCCAAAACCATAAAATATGCAATAATATTCATGTGAGGCAAAATATTACCGGCTTTTTTGGAAATAAGAAAAGGTAACAACTGTTTACCATGTTTGGCATTGAATTTGGCTCATTGCCGAGCTCGAGTCCGTCGATATTATGAAGATATTATTGTGAGTGTTCCTTTTATGTGTTCTCGTGCTGTGTGTTACTGCCTAAGTTTTTATTCAAAACTTCCGTGTTACTTCGAAGAAATCATCTATACTGTTGCTACTAGTAATCTCCTGTTGTCTTCTTCTGTCATCGTGCTGCGTCTACGGTTCCAGTGCTTTAAGGATTAACTACCTTTCTTAGTGTCCTATCCTTGCTTTCACCAGTGTTTCTCTAATTTTCCTCTTCAATTTTATTCTCCATCTCAACACCCTATTTGTGCACTTTTCCCCTCCTTTATGATGAATGACTTTGACCCTACACCATCTTGGTTACGCCTCATCAAAAAATTCTCTCCGAAGCTCGCTCAATACACTTGCCACTCTGAATGCATCGCAGGCCGAAAGGCCTGCAATAGGCATCTTGCCCAATGGTTTATGTATCAAGTTCCCTATATCAGGCCTACCTCCAGCCCTACATCCCCGTCTTCATACCATGAAGACTGGGTCCTTCCAGCTCTTCCCCTACCGTGGCAACTCTACCGCCCCGTGCCATTTCCCCCTCCCCCACCTTGTCCGCTTCCCATTGGCCCCTTACCTCTCCTCCCATCACCCTTTTCCTGCACATGTCCTCTCCGCTCTTCCCAGACAACGGCATTCTGATGACGACGTTCGTGCCGTCGAAACGTAAATATCTACTGTAAGTGTCCTTCATTTATGTTTCTGTGTGTTTAATATTTATTATCCAAGTGTTTGTGTGTTTGTGCATCGCCAGAGAGCATCAATTTCAATATTATATATTACTATATATACTTGCGTGTAAAGGGATAGGAAGAGAAGAGAGTGAAGCAGAATTACATGAGTAACGGTGATTGTTCATTCGGATGGATAATGGGGTAATGCATTCGCGTATGTAGAATGAGGTGCATTGTTTGGCTAAGAGCATTATATATTATATATATTATTATTAGGTAATCTACCGGTCAAGGTAGGTTTTTGGATGGACACAACTATCAAATAAACATTTTGTAACTCCCCACCTAGCAAACTAATCTATATCAGGTCCCTCTTCATCTCGGTGTACTTCTTTCCTCCCTTCATCCCGTCCAACATCCCTATCTTGTTCCTACCCTTACCACGCTTGCCTAACATTCTCCCCTCTATTACCCTCTTCAACATTCCACTACCGCTCAATACGCCTTTCATCCATTTTTCCTGCCTCCATAGGATTTCTCTCAACAAACCCCTCTCCTCCCCCACCATTTCTAGTACTTCCTCATTTGTTTTCCTTTCGGTCCATTTCACCTTCTCCATTCTTCTCCATACCCACATTTCAAAAGCCTCCAATCTACGTCTATCCTCCTGCTTCAGCGACCACGTTTCCGCGCCGTACATAGCTACGCTCCATATCAGAGTTTTTACGAGTCTTGTCTTAACATCCCTACTCAACGTCCCCGTCATCAACTGCCTCCTCTTTGAGAAAGCCTCCTTGCCTAGCGCAATTCTTCTCCTTACGTCCCTACCACTTTGACCGTGTTGGTCCAAAACACTTCCGAGATATGTAAACTGCTCTACCTGCTCTATTCTTTCCCCGCCTATTTTAATATTTAGCTTAGCCTTTTTCTTTCTAGAAAATCGCATAACCTTTGTTTTATTAATAATGATTCTCATCCCATATTTATCGCACTGAACCTCCAATTCACTCAACAATGCTTGAAACCCCTTGGCTGACTGAGCAACTAATGCTTGGTCATCAGCAAACCTAACCGATTTTACGAATTCCCCTCCGACTTTCATTCCTACCTCCAGTTCTTCCCATGCCTCTTTAATCATTTCCTCTACATATACGTTGAACAGTACCGGTGACAATGGGCAACCCTGCCTTACACCTCTTCCTAACACTGCCCATCCGGACTCTCCGTTCCCCACTCGCACCTGAGCAGTCTGAGACATGTACAGGTTGCGGATCAGTCTCCTGTCCCTCCAATCCTGCTGCACTGCTCAGGTGCGAGTGGGGAACGGAGAGTGTATAATAGTGGCAGTCCGGGTCTATATATATATATATATATATATATATATATATATATATATATAGACATACATACATACACACATGTATACATATCCTCGTGCAGGCCCTAACCTGTATGCTATTACTTATTGTAGTGAACTAAGTCCTGGGGAATTAGGGCTACAGGCATTCTGGCCCCTTATCGTTCTTGGAAAAAATGACATTTTAAACGTGTCAGTCTTGCAGTCTATCTCTTTAGTCTTATATTCATGATCCCTTCAACCGTAATATGTTGGGGTTCGTATTATATCCTTGATGTCATCAGAAAATGGCCCATCTATAAATGCTTTTAATAAGTTTAATCTATACTGGAAACGCCGCTGTGTATGAGAATCCCAACCAAAATTGTCTAGCAAATTAGATAGACGCTGCTGAGTTGGTCATAACAGTGTTTGACAACTCTAGCCCCCCTCCGTTGAACTCGATTTGATTCGGAGGTAATGAAATTTATATTATGAGGATCCCATATACTGGCAGCATACTCTAGGTGGGGCCTGACCAAGGCAAGGAAACATCGTTCTTTCACCTAATCGTCGCATTTACCTAGCACTCTTTTCACAAATCCCAATTTTTTATTAGCACGACCGCATATTTCTCGGATGTGTTTTCCCCAGGACAGATCGTGACTAATTATTAAACCCACGTATTTAAACAAATCTACCCTCGCAATATTGGTTTGTTTCACTTTGTAACGATAAGGGAGGGAATTACTCTTTTCCCAAAAATGTATTACTATGCATGTTTTTAAATTTAATTCCAATTGCCATGTATTGGACCAATTTTGAATTTAATCTAGGTCGTCAGCTAACACGAGTCTGTCTTCGTGTCTTCGAATATCCTCATAAATTACTGCATCATCGGCGAAAAGATGGAGCTTGCTATTAACTATGGCACAGAGGTCATTTATGTAAATAAGGAAAAGGAGGGGAACTATGGCACTTCCTTCTGGTACACCTGACGTGAACTTGACAGTATCGGATGATACACCGTCCAGGACAACTGTTTGGACACGATCACTTAGAAATTGTTTAATCCAGTTAATAATACTTTCGTGTATTTCATAATTCTCCAGTTTTGCCAGTAATTTGCAATGAGGGACTTGAACGAAAGCTTTCTTAAAATCTAGGAATTTCGCATCAACTGGAATATGACTTTCATATATATATATATATATATAATGTAAATAGACTAACTAGTCGACACAAACACAGAAATTAAAACATAAAAGACGGACTCACTGGTTCTCGATTTTTCCGTGGTACAACCACCTTTCTCAAGAGGAATTAGGAATAGAACTCTTTTTTGTTTCGACTAGTCAATGTACATTATTGTGCAAGTATTTGCATTTAAGGAAAGTGAGTATATATTTAAATATATACATGTATAATCTTGAAAATGATGCTCTCCGGCGACGCACAAACACACAAACACTAAGTTACTAAATATTAAACACACAGAAACATAAATGAAGGACACTTACAGTAGATATTTACGTTTTGATGGCACGGCCGTCGTCATCAGAATGCCGTTGTCGGGAAAAAGCGGAGAGGACATGTGTAGGAGAAGGGTGATGGGAGGAGAGGTAAGGGGCCAATGGGAAGCGGACAAGGTGGAGGAAGGGGAAATGGCAGTGGGCGGTAGAGTTACCACGGTAGGGGAAGGGTGGGAAGGATGTAGGGCTGAAGTTAGGCCTGATATAGGGAACTTGATACATAAACCATTGGGCACGATGCCTATTGCAGGCCTTTCGGCCTGCGATGCATTCAGAGTGGCAAGTGTATTGAGCGAGCTTCGGAGAGAATTTTTTGATGAAGCGTAACCAAGATGGTGTAAGGTCAAAGTCATTCATCATAAAGGAAAGGAAAAGTGCACAAGTAGGGTGTTGAGGTGGAGAATAAATTTGAAGAGGAAAATTAGAGAAACAGTGGTGAAAGGAAGGATAGGACACTAAGAAAAGTAGTTACAGCTTAAAGCACTGGAACCGTAGATGCAGCACGATGACAGAAGAAGACAACAGGAGATTGCTAGTAAAACAGTATAGATGATTTCTTCGAAGTAACACAGAAGTGTTGAATAAAATACTTAGGCAGTAACACACAGAACGAGAACACGTAAAAATACCACTCAAAATAATATCTTCATAATATCGACGGACTCAAGCTCGGCAATGAGCAGAATTCGATGCAAAACATGGTAAACAGTTGTTACCTTTTCTTATTTCCAAAAAAGCCGGAAATATCCTGCCTCACATGAATATTATTGCATATTTTATGGTTTTGGAAGAATTTAAAGATGTGTTGAAGTGTAATTATTTTCGTATTTTAGGAATTTCACCTTCATCTAGGGCATTTTATCGATTAATTAAACGTTTTGGAATAGATATCAATCCTTTTTGGAGTTTGTCATTTTTTTTCATTTTTCATGAAAGTGAACAATACACAACCCAACCCAACCACACCCAACCCAACCCAACCCAACCCAACCCAAACCAACCCAACCCAACCCAACCAATTTGGCATGATTTCATGTTTGAATGAATGTATGTACGTAGATATATATTATATTTATATATATATATATATATATATATATATATATATATATATATATATATATATATATATATATATATATATATATATATATATATATATATATATATATGCGGGTCGCGGTGGTCTAGCGGGTAGAGCATTGGACTGCTTGGAGTGGTGATTGTTCACTCGGATAGATAATGGGGTAATGCATTCGCGTATGTAGAATGAGGTGCATTGTTTGCACGACAAGAGATAGATAATATTTTTTGAGAGGCAATTAGCGAGGGAACGGGGTGAAGGGACAATGAGGGGATGTGGGGATAGGGGAGCAGATCTGATTAGGAGATATGTTTTACATCGGTGGCGATTGCAGGTAGGGGAAATATGTGGAAATTTGTCAGGGCGGGGTGTCAAAGGGTTGGTGGATCTCAGAAGGTTTCTGAGGTTGGCTGGTCGTCTGTAAGCGACAGAGGGGCATTGGGGCAGTAAGGATGTGGTCGCGTCATTGTCATGTAATATGGGATAAAGTTCCTTGAGAATGGTTTTTAGTCTGTGAGATCCAGGGAAATAGGTTGTGCAAAGGTTGAGTCCAGTGTCAGATGTGGGGTTGTCATTCTGTGGTGTGTGTGGTCGGGTGGAGCGGTAGATTTTATCCTGTAGGAGCTTTTCTGGGTAACTGCGTTTGTGGAGTTCATGGTGTAGATTTTGGTGGTATTTGTTGAGGGTAGCTGTGGTGTTGCAAATCCGATGTCCGCAGATAGAGAGAGAGTTGGGAATTGAGCGTTTGGTATGAGAAGGATGACTACTAGTATAGGGTAAATATTGTTGATGGTTAGTGTCTTTGATGTGTACTGAAGTGGTGAATTTGTTATTATGAATTGAGATGTCTGTATCAAGAAAGGTGATGGTGGAGTCTGAAATGGACGATGTGAAGTTAACAGTGAAAGAAGAATTTAAGGCCGATAAGAAATTGTCAAGAGAATCAGAGCCGTGTGTCTAGAGCATAAAAATGTCTTCAATGTAGCGGACCCAGAAAAGAGGTTGGAAGGGTTGCTGTGAAAGGAAATTCTCTTCAAGGTGGCCCATGAAGAGATTGGCGTACGATGGCACCATCCTCGTTCCCATCGCTGTGCCTTTCGTTTGGAGATAAAAACAGTTTTGGAAAGAGAATGCATTTGTAGTCAGGATGACAGTGGCGAGACTGAGGAGAAATTCGGTCGAGGGGCATAGAGAAAGATAGTGTCGGAGGGAGGATAGGCCTTCTTCATGGGGAATAGAAGTATAGAGGGAGATGACGTCGATGGTGGCCATAAGCAGGTTGGAGGTGGAGAAATGGAGACAGAGTTTAAACGGTGGAGGAAGTGATACGTGTCTTTCGTGAAGGAGGGCAATGAGAGTACGATAGGTTGTAGGTGGTAATCAAGGAATGCGGAGATTCTTTCGGTGGGAGAGTGGAAACTAGAAACTATAGGGCGACAGGGGATGTTGGGTTTGTGTATTTTTGGGAGATAAAACTGGGATGTTCTGGGATTTGGCGGTGAGAGTAGGGATATGTCTTGGGAGGTGAGGCCTTCTTCTGGTCCAAATTGGAGGAGAAGAGACCGAATTTCCTTTTGGAAGTTTGGAGTAGGGTTGTCGGTGAGAGTGGTATAGGTGGATGTGTCGTTGAGGTGACTGAGGGCTTTGGAAATATAGTCTTGGGTGTAAAAAAAATATATATATCATGTAGAGCATTTGCCCGGAAAGTGGAAGGTCCGGTGTTCAAATCCCGGATAAGGAAATATTTTTACTTTCGTGATCTGCTCAAAAACCGCCTTCCCCACATGTCCTGTGTTCGCCTTTTATGTGTTTTCTTATCCCCTTTCCTTATACCTATTTCTATGTTTGAATGAATATTTGTGCGACGTATGGCGGGATTTTCAATTTTGAATGTGTATTTGGCCAATGTGGCTCGTCTCTTCTTCTGGCTATGCGTGCCATAAAACGCACCGTTCCTATCCTTTATGATGTTGTATGCTTGCTAACCTACAGTCCATTCTCCTCTTGTGTTTGTCAATTTCTCCTTTGGTGGGTGTAACAGCTCCCTAACGCCATCTTCTGGGTTATGATTCGGAGCACTTTGGCGCTTTATAAGATCGCAGATTTCAGTGTAAAAGTATCGTTCCTCGATAGCTCAGGTGGTTTGGAGCATCCGCCCGGCAAGTGGAGAGATCCGGTGTTCAAGTCCCGGTCGAGGAAAATATTTTTACATTCGTGATCTGCTCACATCCGCCATCCCCACCTCTCTTGTGTTCGTCCTTTATATGTGTTCCTTTACCATTTTCCTTATCTCTATTTCAATTTGAATGAATATTTATATATATATATATATATATATATATATATATATATATATATATATATATATATATATATATATATATATATATATATATATATATATATATATATATATATATATAGACATACATACATACATACAAACATGTATACATATCCTCGTGCAGGCCCTAACCTGTATGCTATTACTTATTGTAGTGAACTAAGTCCTGGGGAATTAGGGCTACAGGCATTCTGGCCCCTTATCGTTCTTGGAAAAAATGACATTTTAAACGTGTCAGTCTTGCAGTCTATCTCTTTAGTCTTATATTCATGATCCCTTCAACCGTAATATGTTGGGGTTCGTATTATATCCTTGATGTCATCGGAAAATGGCCCATCTATAAATGCTTTTAATAAGTTTAATCTATACTGGAAACGCCCCTGTGTATGAGAATCCCAACCAAAATTGTCTAGCAAATTAGATAGACGCTGCTGAGTTGGTCATAACAGTGTTTGACAACTCTAGCCCCCCTCCGTTGAACTCGATTTGATTCGGACGTAATCAAATTTATATTATGAGGATCCCATATACTGGCAGCATACTCTAGGTGGGGCCTGACCAAGGCAAGGAAACATCGTTCTTTCACCTAATCGTCGCATTTACCTAGCACTCTTTTCACAAATCCCAATTTTTTATTAGCACGACCGCATATTTCTCGGATGTGTTTTCCCCGGGACAGATCGTGACTAATTATTAAACCCAAGTATTTAAACAAATCTACCCTCGAAATATTGGTTTGTTTCACTTTGTAACTATAAGGGAGGGAATTACTCTTTTCCCAAAAATGTATTACTATGCATGTTTTTAAATTTAATTCCAATTGCCATGTATTGGACCAATTTTGAATTTAATCTAGGTCGTCAGCTAACACGAGTCTGTCTTCGTGTCTTCGAATATCCTCATAAATTACTGCATCATCGGCGAAAAGATGGAGCTTGCTATTAACTATGGCACAGAGGTCATTTATGTAAATAAGGAAAAGGAGGGGAACTATGGCACTTCCTTCTGGTACACCTGACGTGAACTTGACAGTATCGGATGATACACCGTCCAGGACAACTGTTTGGACACGATCACTTAGAAATTGTTTAATCCAGTTAATAATACTTTCGTGTATTTCATAATTCTCCAGTTTTGCCAGTAATTTGCAATGAGGGACTTGAACGAAAGCTTTCTTAAAATCTAGGAATTTCGCATCAACTGGAATATGACTTTCATATATATATATATATATATAATGTAAATAGACTAACTAGTCGACACAAACACAGAAATTAAAACATAAAAGACGGACTCACTGGTTCTCGATTTTTCCGTGGTACAACCACCTTTCTCAAGAGGAATTAGGAATAGAACTCTTTTTTGTTTCGACTAGTCAATGTACATTATTGTGCAAGTATTTGCATTTAAGGAAAGTGAGTATATATTTAAATATATACATGTATAATCTTGAAAATGATGCTCTCCGGCGACGCACAAACACACAAACACTAAGTTACTAAATATTAAACACACAGAAACATAAATGAAGGACACTTACAGTAGATATTTACGTTTTGATGGCACGGCCGTCGTCATCAGAATGCCGTTGTCGGGAAAAAGCGGAGAGGACATGTGTAGGAGAAGGGTGATGGGAGGAGAGGTAAGGGGCCAATGGGAAGCGGACAAGGTGGAGGAAGGGGAAATGGCAGTGGGCGGTAGAGTTACCACGGTAGGGGAAGGGTGGGAAGGATGTAGGGCTGAAGTTAGGCCTGATATAGGGAACTTGATACATAAACCATTGGGCACGATGCCTATTGCAGGCCTTTCGGCCTGCGATGCATTCAGAGTGGCAAGTGTATTGAGCGAGCTTCGGAGAGAATTTTTTGATGAAGCGTAACCAAGATGGTGTAAGGTCAAAGTCATTCATCATAAAGGAAAGGAAAAGTGCACAAGTAGGGTGTTGAGGTGGAGAATAAATTTGAAGAGGAAAATTAGAGAAACAGTGGTGAAAGGAAGGATAGGACACTAAGAAAAGTAGTTACAGCTTAAAGCACTGGAACCGTAGATGCAGCACGATGACAGAAGAAGACAACAGGAGATTGCTAGTAAAACAGTATAGATGATTTCTTCGAAGTAACACAGAAGTGTTGAATAAAATACTTAGGCAGTAACACACAGAACGAGAACACGTAAAAATACCACTCAAAATAATATCTTCATAATATCGACGGACTCAAGCTCGGCAATGAGCAGAATTCGATGCAAAACATGGTAAACAGTTGTTACCTTTTCTTATTTCCAAAAAAGCCGGAAATATCCTGCCTCACATGAATATTATTGCATATTTTATGGTTTTGGAAGAATTTAAAGATGTGTTGAAGTGTAATTATTTTCGTATTTTAGGAATTTCACCTTCATCTAGGGCATTTTATCGATTAATTAAACGTTTTGGAATAGATATCAATCCTTTTTGGAGTTTGTCATTTTTTTTCATTTTTCATGAAAGTGAACAATACACAACCCAACCCAACCACACCCAACCCAACCCAACCCAACCCAACCCAAACCAACCCAACCCAACCCAACCAATTTGGCATGATTTCATGTTTGAATGAATGTATGTACGTAGATATATATTATATTTATATATATATATATATATATATATATATATATATATATATATATATATATATATATATATATATATATATATATATATATATATATATATATATGCGGGTCGCGGTGGTCTAGCGGGTAGAGCATTGGACTGCTTGGAGTGGTGATTGTTCACTCGGATAGATAATGGGGTAATGCATTCGCGTATGTAGAATGAGGTGCATTGTTTGCACGACAAGAGATAGATAATATTTTTTGAGAGGCAATTAGCGAGGGAACGGGGTGAAGGGACAATGAGGGGATGTGGGGATAGGGGAGCAGATCTGATTAGGAGATATGTTTTACATCGGTGGCGATTGCAGGTAGGGGAAATATGTGGAAATTTGTCAGGGCGGGGTGTCAAAGGGTTGGTGGATCTCAGAAGGTTTCTGAGGTTGGCTGGTCGTCTGTAAGCGACAGAGGGGCATTGGGGCAGTAAGGATGTGGTCGCGTCATTGTCATGTAATATGGGATAAAGTTCCTTGAGAATGGTTTTTAGTCTGTGAGATCCAGGGAAATAGGTTGTGCAAAGGTTGAGTCCAGTGTCAGATGTGGGGTTGTCATTCTGTGGTGTGTGTGGTCGGGTGGAGCGGTAGATTTTATCCTGTAGGAGCTTTTCTGGGTAACTGCGTTTGTGGAGTTCATGGTGTAGATTTTGGTGGTATTTGTTGAGGGTAGCTGTGGTGTTGCAAATCCGATGTCCGCAGATAGAGAGAGAGTTGGGAATTGAGCGTTTGGTATGAGAAGGATGACTACTAGTATAGGGTAAATATTGTTGATGGTTAGTGTCTTTGATGTGTACTGAAGTGGTGAATTTGTTATTATGAATTGAGATGTCTGTATCAAGAAAGGTGATGGTGGAGTCTGAAATGGACGATGTGAAGTTAACAGTGAAAGAAGAATTTAAGGCCGATAAGAAATTGTCAAGAGAATCAGAGCCGTGTGTCTAGAGCATAAAAATGTCTTCAATGTAGCGGACCCAGAAAAGAGGTTGGAAGGGTTGCTGTGAAAGGAAATTCTCTTCAAGGTGGCCCATGAAGAGATTGGCGTACGATGGCACCATCCTCGTTCCCATCGCTGTGCCTTTCGTTTGGAGATAAAAACAGTTTTGGAAAGAGAATGCATTTGTAGTCAGGATGACAGTGGCGAGACTGAGGAGAAATTCGGTCGAGGGGCATAGAGAAAGATAGTGTCGGAGGGAGGATAGGCCTTCTTCATGGGGAATAGAAGTATAGAGGGAGATGACGTCGATGGTGGCCATAAGCAGGTTGGAGGTGGAGAAATGGAGACAGAGTTTAAACGGTGGAGGAAGTGATACGTGTCTTTCGTGAAGGAGGGCAATGAGAGTACGATAGGTTGTAGGTGGTAATCAAGGAATGCGGAGATTCTTTCGGTGGGAGAGTGGAAACTAGAAACTATAGGGCGACAGGGGATGTTGGGTTTGTGTATTTTTGGGAGATAAAACTGGGATGTTCTGGGATTTGGCGGTGAGAGTAGGGATATGTCTTGGGAGGTGAGGCCTTCTTCTGGTCCAAATTGGAGGAGAAGAGACCGAATTTCCTTTTGGAAGTTTGGAGTAGGGTTGTCGGTGAGAGTGGTATAGGTGGATGTGTCGTTGAGGTGACTGAGGGCTTTGGAAATATAGTCTTGGGTGTAAAAAAAATATATATATCATGTAGAGCATTTGCCCGGAAAGTGGAAGGTCCGGTGTTCAAATCCCGGATAAGGAAATATTTTTACTTTCGTGATCTGCTCAAAAACCGCCTTCCCCACATGTCCTGTGTTCGCCTTTTATGTGTTTTCTTATCCCCTTTCCTTATACCTATTTCTATGTTTGAATGAATATTTGTGCGACGTATGGCGGGATTTTCAATTTTGAATGTGTATTTGGCCAATGTGGCTCGTCTCTTCTTCTGGCTATGCGTGCCATAAAACGCACCGTTCCTATCCTTTATGATGTTGTATGCTTGCTAACCTACAGTCCATTCTCCTCTTGTGTTTGTCAATTTCTCCTTTGGTGGGTGTAACAGCTCCCTAACGCCATCTTCTGGGTTATGATTCGGAGCACTTTGGCGCTTTATAAGATCGCAGATTTCAGTGTAAAAGTATCGTTCCTCGATAGCTCAGGTGGTTTGGAGCATCCGCCCGGCAAGTGGAGAGATCCGGTGTTCAAGTCCCGGTCGAGGAAAATATTTTTACATTCGTGATCTGCTCACATCCGCCATCCCCACCTCTCTTGTGTTCGTCCTTTATATGTGTTCCTTTACCATTTTCCTTATCTCTATTTCAATTTGAATGAATATTTATATATATATATATATATATATATATATATATATATATATATATATATATATATATATATATATATATATATATATATATATATATATATATATATATATATATATATATATATATATATATATAGACATACATACATACATACAAACATGTATACATATCCTCGTGCAGGCCCTAACCTGTATGCTATTACTTATTGTAGTGAACTAAGTCCTGGGGAATTAGGGCTACAGGCATTCTGGCCCCTTATCGTTCTTGGAAAAAATGACATTTTAAACGTGTCAGTCTTGCAGTCTATCTCTTTAGTCTTATATTCATGATCCCTTCAACCGTAATATGTTGGGGTTCGTATTATATCCTTGATGTCATCGGAAAATGGCCCATCTATAAATGCTTTTAATAAGTTTAATCTATACTGGAAACGCCCCTGTGTATGAGAATCCCAACCAAAATTGTCTAGCAAATTAGATAGACGCTGCTGAGTTGGTCATAACAGTGTTTGACAACTCTAGCCCCCCTCCGTTGAACTCGATTTGATTCGGACGTAATCAAATTTATATTATGAGGATCCCATATACTGGCAGCATACTCTAGGTGGGGCCTGACCAAGGCAAGGAAACATCGTTCTTTCACCTAATCGTCGCATTTACCTAGCACTCTTTTCACAAATCCCAATTTTTTATTAGCACGACCGCATATTTCTCGGATGTGTTTTCCCCGGGACAGATCGTGACTAATTATTAAACCCAAGTATTTAAACAAATCTACCCTCGAAATATTGGTTTGTTTCACTTTGTAACTATAAGGGAGGGAATTACTCTTTTCCCAAAAATGTATTACTATGCATGTTTTTAAATTTAATTCCAATTGCCATGTATTGGACCAATTTTGAATTTAATCTAGGTCGTCAGCTAACACGAGTCTGTCTTCGTGTCTTCGAATATCCTCATAAATTACTGCATCATCGGCGAAAAGATGGAGCTTGCTATATACTACGGCCTCGTAGGTTCAGATTTTAGGATCGAGCGATCGTGCCCTTATTTTGGCCAATTGAGGAGTCTTGATGACAATTGGGTGCTCACCAATGAGTCGACTATGGACTTCTGGAAGAAGCAAATAGAAACCCCGAATCGGAATGGTTGGGGGGGCATCATCGGCTAAAAGACGGAGCTTGCTATTAACTATGGCACAGAGGTCATTTATGTAAATAAGGAAAAGGAGGGGAACTATGGCACTTCCTTCTGGTACACCTGACGTGAACTTGACAGTATCGGATGATACACCGTCCAGGACAACTGTTTGGACACGATCACTTAGAAATTGTTTAATCCAGTTAATAATACTTTCGTGTATTCCATAATTCTCCAGTTTTGCCAGTAATTTGCAATGAGGGACTTGAACGAAAGCTTTCTTAAAATCTAGGAATTTCGCATCAACTGGAATATGACTTTCATATATATATATATATATATAATGTAAATAGACTAACTAGTCGACACAAACACAGAAATTAAAACATAAAAGACGGACTCACTGGTTCTCGAATTTTCCGTGGTACAACCACCTTTCTCAAGAGGAATTAGGAATAGAACTCTTTTTTGTGTCGACTAGTCAATGTACATTATTGTGCAAGTATTTGCATTTCAGGAAAGTGAGTATATATTTAAATATATACATGTATAATCTTGAAAATGATGCTCTCCGGCGACGCACAAACACACAAACACTAAGTTACTAAATATTAAACACACAGAAACATAAATGAAGGACACTTACAGTAGATATTTACGTTTCGATGAATAGGAATAGATATCAATCCTTTTTGGAGTTTGTCATTTTTTTTCATTTTTCATGAAAGCGAACAATACACAACCCAACCCAACCCGACCCGACCCGTCCCTACCCGACCCGACCCGACCCGACCCGACCCGACCCGACCCGACCCGACCCGACCCGACCCCACCCGACCCGACCCGACCCGACCCGACCCAACCCGACCCAACCCGACCCAACCCAACCCAACCCTGCCTCACATGAATATTATTGCATATTTTATGGTTTTGGAAGAATTTAAAGATTATTTGAAGTGTAATTATTTTCGTATTTTAGGCATTTCACCTTCATCTAATGCATTTTATCGATTAATTAAACGTTTTGGTATAGATATCAATCCTTTTTGGAGTTTGTCATTTTTTTCCATTTTTCATGAAAGCGAACAATACACAACCCAACCCAACCCAACCAATTTGGCATGATTTCATGTTTGAATGAATGTAGGTATGTAGATATATATAATATATAATATATATATATATATGCGGGTCGCGGTGGTCTAGCGGGTAGAGCATTGGACTGCTTGGAGTGGTGATTGTTCACTCAGATAGATAATGGGGTAATGCATTCGCGTATGTAGAATGAGGTGCATTGTTTGCACGACAAGAGATAGATAATATTTTTTGAGAGGCAATTAGCGAGGGAAAGGGGTGAAGGGACAATGAGGGGATGTGGGGAGAGGGGAGCAGATCTGATTAGGAGACATGTTTTACATCGGGGGCAATTGCAGGTAGGGGAAATATGTGGAAATTTGTCAGGGCGGGGTGTCAAAGGGTTGGTGGATCTCAGAAGGTTTCTGAGGTTGGCTGGTCGTCTGTAAGCGACAGAGGGGCATTGGGGCAGTAAGGATGTGGTCGCGTCATTGTCATGTAATATGGAATAAAGTTCCTTAAGAATGGTTTTCAGTCTCTGGGATCCAGGGAAATAGGTTGTGCAAAGGTTGAGTCCAGTGTCAGATGTGGGGTTGTCATTCTGTGGTGTGTGTGGTCGGGTGGAGTGGTAGATTTTATCCTGTAGGAGCTTTTCTGGGTAACCGCGTTTGTGGAGTGCATGGTGTAGATTTTGGAGGTATTTGTTGAGGGTAGCTGTGGTGTTGCAAATCCGATGTCCGCAGATAGAGAGAGAGTTGGGAATTGAGCGTTTGGTATGAGAAGGATGACTACTAGTATAGGGTAAATATTGTTGATGGTTAGTGTCTTTGATGTGTACTGAAGTGGTGAATTTGTTATTATGAATTGAGATGTCTGTATCAAGAAAGGTGATGGTGGAGTCTGAAATGGACGATGTGAAGTTAACAGTGAAAGAAGAATTTAAGGCCGATAAGAAATTGTCAAGAGAATCAGAGCCGTGTGTCTAGAGCATAAAAATGTCTTCAATGTAGCGGACCCAGAAAAGAGGTTGGAAGGGTTGCTGTGAAAGGAAATTCTCTTCAAGGTGGCCCATGAAGAGATTGGCGTACGATGGCACCATCCTCGTTCCCATCGCTGTGCCTTTCGTTTGGAGATAAAAACGGTTTTGGAAAGAGAATGCATTTGTAGTCAGGATGACAGTGGCGAGACTGAGGAGAAATTCGGTCGAGGGGCATAGAGAAAGATAGTGTCGGAGGGAGGATAGGCCTTCTTCATGGGGAATAGAAGTATAGAGGGAGATGACGTCGATGGTGGCCATAAGCAGGTTGGAGGTGGAGAAATGGAGACAGAGTTTAAACGGTGGAGGAAGTGATACGTGTCTTTCGTGAAGGAGGGCAATGAGAGTACGATAGGTTGTAGGTGGTAATCAAGGAATGCGGAGATTCTTTCGGTGGGAGAGTGGAAACTAGAAACTATAGGGCGACAGGGGATGTTGGGTTTGTGTATTTTTGGGAGATAAAACTGGGATGTTCTGGGATTTGGCGGTGAGAGTAGGGATATGTCTTGGGAGGTGAGGCCTTCTTCTGGTCCAAATTGGAGGAGAAGAGACCGAATTTCCTTTTGGAAGTTTGGAGTAGGGTTGTCGGTGAGAGTGGTATAGGTGGATGTGTCGTTGAGGTGACTGAGGGCTTTGGAAATATAGTCTTGGGTGTAAAAAAAATATATATATCATGTAGAGCATTTGCCCGGAAAGTGGAAGGTCCGGTGTTCAAATCCCGGATAAGGAAATATTTTTACTTTCGTGATCTGCTCAAAAACCGCCTTCCCCACATGTCCTGTGTTCGCCTTTTATGTGTTTTCTTATCCCCTTTCCTTATACCTATTTCTATGTTTGAATGAATATTTGTGCGACGTATGGCGGGATTTTCAATTTTGAATGTGTATTTGGCCAATGTGGCTCGTCTCTTCTTCTGGCTATGCGTGCCATAAAACGCACCGTTCCTATCCTTTATGATGTTGTATGCTTGCTAACCTACAGTCCATTCTCCTCTTGTGTTTGTCAATTTCTCCTTTGGTGGGTGTAACAGCTCCCTAACGCCATCTTCTGGGTTATGATTCGGAGCACTTTGGCGCTTTATAAGATCGCAGATTTCAGTGTAAAAGTATCGTTCCTCGATAGCTCAGGTGGTTTGGAGCATCCGCCCGGCAAGTGGAGAGATCCGGTGTTCAAGTCCCGGTCGAGGAAAATATTTTTACATTCGTGATCTGCTCACATCCGCCATCCCCACCTCTCTTGTGTTCGTCCTTTATATGTGTTCCTTTACCATTTTCCTTATCTCTATTTCAATTTGAATGAATATTTATATATATATATATATATATATATATATATATATATATATATATATATATATATATATATATATATATATATATATATATATATATATATATATATATATATATAGACATACATACATACATACAAACATGTATACATATCCTCGTGCAGGCCCTAACCTGTATGCTATTACTTATTGTAGTGAACTAAGTCCTGGGGAATTAGGGCTACAGGCATTCTGGCCCCTTATCGTTCTTGGAAAAAATGACATTTTAAACGTGTCAGTCTTGCAGTCTATCTCTTTAGTCTTATATTCATGATCCCTTCAACCGTAATATGTTGGGGTTCGTATTATATCCTTGATGTCATCGGAAAATGGCCCATCTATAAATGCTTTTAATAAGTTTAATCTATACTGGAAACGCCCCTGTGTATGAGAATCCCAACCAAAATTGTCTAGCAAATTAGATAGACGCTGCTGAGTTGGTCATAACAGTGTTTGACAACTCTAGCCCCCCTCCGTTGAACTCGATTTGATTCGGACGTAATCAAATTTATATTATGAGGATCCCATATACTGGCAGCATACTCTAGGTGGGGCCTGACCAAGGCAAGGAAACATCGTTCTTTCACCTAATCGTCGCATTTACCTAGCACTCTTTTCACAAATCCCAATTTTTTATTAGCACGACCGCATATTTCTCGGATGTGTTTTCCCCGGGACAGATCGTGACTAATTATTAAACCCAAGTATTTAAACAAATCTACCCTCGAAATATTGGTTTGTTTCACTTTGTAACTATAAGGGAGGGAATTACTCTTTTCCCAAAAATGTATTACTATGCATGTTTTTAAATTTAATTCCAATTGCCATGTATTGGACCAATTTTGAATTTAATCTAGGTCGTCAGCTAACACGAGTCTGTCTTCGTGTCTTCGAATATCCTCATAAATTACTGCATCATCGGCGAAAAGATGGAGCTTGCTATATACTACGGCCTCGTAGGTTCAGATTTTAGGATCGAGCGATCGTGCCCTTATTTTGGCCAATTGAGGAGTCTTGATGACAATTGGGTGCTCACCAATGAGTCGACTATGGACTTCTGGAAGAAGCAAATAGAAACCCCGAATCGGAATGGTTGGGGGGGCATCATCGGCTAAAAGACGGAGCTTGCTATTAACTATGGCACAGAGGTCATTTATGTAAATAAGGAAAAGGAGGGGAACTATGGCACTTCCTTCTGGTACACCTGACGTGAACTTGACAGTATCGGATGATACACCGTCCAGGACAACTGTTTGGACACGATCACTTAGAAATTGTTTAATCCAGTTAATAATACTTTCGTGTATTCCATAATTCTCCAGTTTTGCCAGTAATTTGCAATGAGGGACTTGAACGAAAGCTTTCTTAAAATCTAGGAATTTCGCATCAACTGGAATATGACTTTCATATATATATATATATATATAATGTAAATAGACTAACTAGTCGACACAAACACAGAAATTAAAACATAAAAGACGGACTCACTGGTTCTCGAATTTTCCGTGGTACAACCACCTTTCTCAAGAGGAATTAGGAATAGAACTCTTTTTTGTGTCGACTAGTCAATGTACATTATTGTGCAAGTATTTGCATTTCAGGAAAGTGAGTATATATTTAAATATATACATGTATAATCTTGAAAATGATGCTCTCCGGCGACGCACAAACACACAAACACTAAGTTACTAAATATTAAACACACAGAAACATAAATGAAGGACACTTACAGTAGATATTTACGTTTCGATGAATAGGAATAGATATCAATCCTTTTTGGAGTTTGTCATTTTTTTTCATTTTTCATGAAAGCGAACAATACACAACCCAACCCAACCCGACCCGACCCGTCCCTACCCGACCCGACCCGACCCGACCCGACCCGACCCGACCCGACCCGACCCGACCCGACCCCACCCGACCCGACCCGACCCGACCCGACCCAACCCGACCCAACCCGACCCAACCCAACCCAACCCTGCCTCACATGAATATTATTGCATATTTTATGGTTTTGGAAGAATTTAAAGATTATTTGAAGTGTAATTATTTTCGTATTTTAGGCATTTCACCTTCATCTAATGCATTTTATCGATTAATTAAACGTTTTGGTATAGATATCAATCCTTTTTGGAGTTTGTCATTTTTTTCCATTTTTCATGAAAGCGAACAATACACAACCCAACCCAACCCAACCAATTTGGCATGATTTCATGTTTGAATGAATGTAGGTATGTAGATATATATAATATATAATATATATATATATATGCGGGTCGCGGTGGTCTAGCGGGTAGAGCATTGGACTGCTTGGAGTGGTGATTGTTCACTCAGATAGATAATGGGGTAATGCATTCGCGTATGTAGAATGAGGTGCATTGTTTGCACGACAAGAGATAGATAATATTTTTTGAGAGGCAATTAGCGAGGGAAAGGGGTGAAGGGACAATGAGGGGATGTGGGGAGAGGGGAGCAGATCTGATTAGGAGACATGTTTTACATCGGGGGCAATTGCAGGTAGGGGAAATATGTGGAAATTTGTCAGGGCGGGGTGTCAAAGGGTTGGTGGATCTCAGAAGGTTTCTGAGGTTGGCTGGTCGTCTGTAAGCGACAGAGGGGCATTGGGGCAGTAAGGATGTGGTCGCGTCATTGTCATGTAATATGGAATAAAGTTCCTTAAGAATGGTTTTCAGTCTCTGGGATCCAGGGAAATAGGTTGTGCAAAGGTTGAGTCCAGTGTCAGATGTGGGGTTGTCATTCTGTGGTGTGTGTGGTCGGGTGGAGTGGTAGATTTTATCCTGTAGGAGCTTTTCTGGGTAACCGCGTTTGTGGAGTGCATGGTGTAGATTTTGGAGGTATTTGTTGAGGGTAGCTGTGGTGTTGCAAATCCGATGTCCGCAGATAGAGAGAGAGTTGGGAATTGAGCGTTTGGTATGAGAAGGATGACTACTAGTATAGGGTAAATATTGTTGATGGTTAGTGTCTTTGATGTGTACTGAAGTGGTGAATTTGTTATTATGAATTGAGATGTCTGTATCAAGAAAGGTGATGGTGGAGTCTGAAATGGACGATGTGAAGTTAACAGTGAAAGAAGAATTTAAGGCCGATAAGAAATTGTCAAGAGAATCAGAGCCGTGTGTCTAGAGCATAAAAATGTCTTCAATGTAGCGGACCCAGAAAAGAGGTTGGAAGGGTTGCTGTGAAAGGAAATTCTCTTCAAGGTGGCCCATGAAGAGATTGGCGTACGATGGCACCATCCTCGTTCCCATCGCTGTGCCTTTCGTTTGGAGATAAAAACGGTTTTGGAAAGAGAATGCATTTGTAGTCAGGATGACAGTGGCGAGACTGAGGAGAAATTCGGTCGAGGGGCATAGAGAAAGATAGTGTCGGAGGGAGGATAGGCCTTCTTCATGGGGAATAGAAGTATAGAGGGAGATGACGTCGATGGTGGCCATAAGCAGGTTGGAGGTGGAGAAATGGAGACAGAGTTTAAACGGTGGAGGAAGTGATACGTGTCTTTCGTGAAGGAGGGCAATGAGAGTACGATAGGTTGTAGGTGGTAATCAAGGAATGCGGAGATTCTTTCGGTGGGAGAGTGGAAACTAGAAACTATAGGGCGACAGGGGATGTTGGGTTTGTGTATTTTTGGGAGATAAAACTGGGGTGTTCTGGGATTTGGCGGTGAGAGTAGGGATATGTCTTGGGAGGTGAGGCCTTCTTCTGGTCCAAATTGGAGGAGAAGAGACCGAATTTCCTTTTGGAAGTTTGGAGTAGGGTTGTCGGTGAGAGTGGTATAGGTGGATGTGTCGTTGAGGTGACTGAGGGCTTTGGAAATATAGTCTTGGGTGTAAAAAAAATATATATATCATGTAGAGCATTTGCCCGGAAAGTGGAAGGTCCGGTGTTCAAATCCCGGATAAGGAAATATTTTTACTTTCGTGATCTGCTCAAAAACCGCCTTCCCCACATGTCCTGTGTTCGCCTTTTATGTGTTTTCTTATCCCCTTTCCTTATACCTATTTCTATGTTTGAATGAATATTTGTGCGACGTATGGCGGGATTTTCAATTTTGAATATGTGTTTGGCCAATGTGGCTCGTCTCTTCTTCTGGCTATGCGTGCCATGAAACGCACCGTTCCTATCCTTTATAAGATCGTATGAATGCTTTTCTACTATCCTTTCCCCTTCTTGTGTCCCGTCTATTTCTCCTTTGGTGGGTGAAACAGCTCCATAACGCCATCTCTCGGGCAATATGTATCGGAGCACTTTGGCGCTTTATAAGATCGCATATCTCAAGGTAAATCAGGTTTCCTTATTAGCTTAGGTGGTAGAGCATCCGGCCGGTAAGTGGAAGGCCCGTGGTTCAAATCCCGGATAAGGAAATATTTTTACTTTCGTGATCTGCTCAAAAACCACCTTCCCCACATGTTTTGTGTTCGCCTTTTAATACATACATTCATTCAAACATGAAATCATGCCATGCGGCGAACAAATATTGATTCACATAGAAATAGAGATAAAGGAAATGTGAAAGGAACACACATAACGGACGAACACAGTAGAGGTGGGGAAGGTAGATTCAGGCAGACCACTAATGTAAAAATATTTTACTCGACTGGGACTTGAACACCGGATCTCTCTACTCGGCGGGTGGATGCTCTAACCACTTGAACTATCAGAAAATATACATATATATACATATATATATTAATTTTTTTGTATATATCTATATATTTATGTAGGGTCGCGGTGGTCTAGCGGGTAGAGCGTATGACTACTGACCAGAGGGTCCCGGGTTCGATTCCCGGGCAAGGCACTTTGGGCACCTGCAGCTCCACCTAAGCTAGTTGATTTTTTGGGTACCAGATCTTCCTGGGAAACCATAACCGGCACAGGGAAAGGGACTGGCCCCCCTACCCTGATGTTTGAATATTCACACGCCATCGGGCTTGGTACATGGGTGAGCTCTACCATCACCTACTAAACCGACCTTCGGGTTGATTACCATGTTTATGGTTTTTTTTTATATTTATGTTTGGTTCATATGTTGCATGGATACACTTTATGTCTGTAATGTTTCTCTTTGATTTTGCAGAACTATTCACTAGATGTTGAGTTAGATGTTTCCTGTGATGAGGAAGTGGACATTAAGGAAGAGTATTATGCTAATGTTCCTCAGGGGGAAGGACTGGAAGGGAAAGTGTTGCAGGCACAAAGTAAGTACAGCTCAGGACTGCTGTGTTTTCTTTTTAGCTAAATGCTGGTATTATAAAATTATTGTCGATTATCCTTCCTAATGTCATTAGCATTTGGTAGAAATAATATGGTAATCTCTTACTAATTGTTTTGATCTTTTGCACTCCGATGACGAGTGTGACTCAACACCACACAATTAGCAGCAGCTCGTATGTCGAGCCACCCTAGACATGGAGTTTTTCATATTTTCCAATAGCTTTACTTGTAATCATTTGCATGAAAGGGCAAGTAAAGTAAATCTTAATTAATAGCATGACTTGTTTTATAAATGAATAGTATGGACACGTAATGTCATTGTCAGCGTAAATGCCGTCTCCTAAGGATGCCACCACCTGCGCAGATGTTTGTTGTTATCTCTTTGTTGTGTTGTAAGTTCTTTTTCATTTGCATTGTTTACCCTTCATTGCTTGGAAGTCAGCTAAATGTAAATACACGCCTTTAAAAATTGCTAAATGCCACACACCTTTTTTGGTGGCTCGCAGGGCATTTATGTAGGTGTTTGTAGATGAAAGTACAAAAGTCATGATAAGAGAGAGGATTGTTGGGAGATTTCCAAAGGAAGCAGGTAAGAACATTCCTACATCCCCATTCCTCCCTCAACCAAAGACTCCCACCCTCTCTCAACTTGTACCTACTTCCCTGGCATCCAGTCCCTCAAATTCATCCTCAAAGACCTGTACCCCATCCTCAAAAATCACAGCGTTTCGTCCAACCTTCTTCAAAAATACCCCTCTATCACCTTCAAGCCTATCAGATCTCCATAAATCCACCAAGCCTCTTTCCAAATCCCCTCCCACCCCCAGAATCACACCCAATCCATGCTTGCTTGTAAGATGCAAAACTTGTCCTATTTTCATCACTCCACCCCTCTCCATCCCACCTTTTAACTCTCTCCCGGCCTTCCCCAACTCCTCATGCACATCTCAGAATGTAATCTATCTTCTGACTAGTAAACTGCCCAGCATTTTATTTAGGCCAGTGCTCTACACCCCTGAACCTCAGGATAAACAGTCATTGCTCCTCATGTAATCCCTCTTCCACGCCCGCGAGTCTTCCCATTGCAAAACATGCCTCCCACCACAATACCTCCTTCAACCATTTTTAAAATGTTTCCATTCTAATATCCCTTACCCCATCCAATAACACTATATAATTAAAAACAATGGAAATGGCATTTATATGGCTGTGTTAAGCCTATCAACATCCAGGTCTCAATGTCGTTCACTAGTTGGGCGGCTGAAGTGGATGGGTTTGGATTTGTTTCATGCTAGATAGTGGTACAAATTTTTATCCGCATATGTTTTGTCAGCCTTGGCCTGGATTTTCACTTGTCAAGCCCTGATGATGACCTTTTGAGTTTACACCTTGGTCGTGGGTGTTATGGTATCTGTAGATGAATTATTAGTTTTTTGTGTCGCTTGAAACTATTTCCACACACTCCTGCTCATTCCTATTCCATCTCCGCTCTCCTCTGGCCTCCCTTTCCCTCTCCACCCCTCCCCTACCACCTGTTCTCCCCTCCCCCTCTACCTGTTCTCCCCTCCCCTTCCACAACCCCCTTCTTCACCCCTCCCCCAACACCTTTTTCCCCTCTCCCTCGTCCTCTTCTCTCTCTGTCCCATTCACCCATATGCCTCAGTCTTAACTAATCTTCTGAAGAAGACAGAGCTCGAGTCCGTCGAAATTATCAAGACATTACGTGTGAGTGTTCCTTTTATGTGTTCTTATGTTGTTGGTTGCTGTTTACGTTATATATATATATATATATATATATATATATATATATAATTATTATTTAATCTACGGGTTAAGGTAGGTTTTTGGATGGACGCAACTACCAAAAAACATTTTGTAACTTCAAATAAAACCCTATCCAGCAACATAATCTACATCTAGGGTCCAGGACTCATATTCACTATAGTGCCCATCATTACATTCTTAGGAATGATAATATAGGTGGTTTCCTGTTGCCTTCCTCAATAGTGTTTTTAACATGACACCATCATAATGCAAAAATTTCAGAGAGTAAATATCATTCGCCTTGACCGGGATTCGAACCCGGATCCCTCGATATCCGGCCGAGTTCTTTAACCAATTAAGCTACCGAGATGTCCTCTTACACTCTGAAATTTTGGGGGCTTTAAAGGAACAAGATGTTGTGACGAAATACCATACATACAATGTCACAGGCCTTTGTAGTTGTGCGCGAGGTGCCACAGTCCACGAGGTTAAGCTTAATTGCCGCCCCACTGGGGTCAGATGCCTTTGCAGTTGCCTCAATGAGGAACAGATGCTGCGTGGACTACCTTTTGTCTGGCTCCTAACCTTCGACCTATCTGGCATGGGTGACCCTACCAGGAGCAATTATATTTACTCCCGCCAGCACAGCTCTAGGAGAATATAATGTTTATTCCTTGTTTTTTCCAGTAAACTAAAAGGAATTGTTATTTTTTCTTCTGATAAAATGCTCAAAGGGTATATTATGTTACAACAAAGTGAATTATTATATTATTAGGTAATCTCCCGGTTAAGGTAGGTTTTTGGATGGACACAACTTTCAAATAATCATTTTGTAACTCCAAACAAAACCCAACAATCAGCAACCTACTCTATATATCAGGTCCCTCTTTTCATCCCTGTGTACTTCCTTCCTCCCTTCATTCCATCCAATATCCCTATCATGTTCCTGCCCTTTCCTAGTTTGCCTAACATTCTCCCCTCTATTACAGTCTTCAACAACCCAATGCTACTCAATATGACTTTCATCCATTTTTCCTGCCTCCATAGGATTTCTCTCAACAAACCCCACTCCTTACCCTCCATCTCCAGTACTTCCTCATTTGTTTTCCTTTCGGTCCATTTCACCTTCTAAGTGAATTAAGAAAGTAATTTGCAACAAAGGAAATTATTATGTTTTTATCAATAAAGCAATACATTTTTTTGTTTAAAAATGTAAAAAAAGCTACAATTATCAATAAGTAAAATCATCTGGAATATCTACAGAAAATATCTTAATCGATACCAGTGAATTGAGTTAATTTTAGTTCACTCCTGCGTACTGTCAATTTCTTTGCCCCCATTTATCTTTTTATAGTTTTGTCAAATCAACAGTTATTAATTAATTGTGTTTCTATGGTCCAAAGCAGCATCATGAAATAGATTTGTTATATTTGAGTTCTTCTGAGAAAAGAATTTCCTTCTTGAATGATACATGTCTTTTCCATTGTGCTATTTTTTGGTAAAATCTTAAGAAATGTACTTCATATTCTCTCTCCAATTCCCTGTCAAAAATATATTTGTTTATAAAAGTGGGCATTTTAAGTGAACACTTGTAGAAAAGTTATGCCAGACAATATGAAATGCTGTCATTTGATGATTTCCTATAATTATGAGTTCTTTTAACAACCCCAATATTTAATTCATTTTACTGCAAATCTCTAGAAAATTCATCATTGTTTGCTCAACAATACCAGTAAAAATTCAAATATTAGTTCACTACCAAGGAACATGACTAAAATTTTTATTTCTCATTTGTTAGGCAGTTATTGAAGCAGCTATAAGTGACTTAGAGTACCTACTTATTTTATGTCAACAATTAGCTGTTCATGGAGTATGTACGCTGATAAAAATAGATGATCAACAAAGTTAGCCATAGGGTTAAAGTTTACCCAAGGGTCATACTTTTGAGTATTTGTAGCTGAAAGTTTTTAGTTTTATATATTTTTGAAATAATTTTAAAAGTATTGGAAACCAATTCTTTGGTATCACTAGCTAAAACCACAGGATGAAGTAAAAAGCATCTCCTTAGAGAAATCTTTGGTATTTTAGAATCCAATATTACTTATAAAATTTCAAAGAATGATTTCATTTTAATTACTCACTGCATGCCATTTGCTGATCATTAATCTTGTTAATAAGGTATTCCTGGAAGCTAAATAGTGTTCAGCATGCCTCTTTGTTTTGAGTGCAAAAGTATTTGGCAGACTTTCTGTAATAAGCAAAGGAAAGTAATCTTCGAGGTCAGCGCCAGGTGAAGACAGATGCTTTGTTCCTGGGAATTTAGCATTACTGAATTCAAAAGGATATATATAGAGACAGATGAGTGTAATTGAAAAAAGACATGTACACATCATTGTATACATACATTAATGCATATATGATTGCATATGAACAGGATACATTATTGATGCACTGCTCGTTATAAATTTTCCATTGCAGTAATCAATTATTCATTAATTATCTTATTTTTCTTATTCTTTATAACTATCAGATAATGAGCAGAAACAAAATGGTGCGGGGAAAGATGCTGCTGGCCCCCTACTGCATGCTTGTCACATTTGCTATGAGGTATTTGCACAATTGGACCTTCTCAAATCTCACATAAAGTATGTGCATAATGAGAAGGGAATGCATTTCAGTTGTGATGTATGCTTTGAGTCATTTGAGTGTAAAAACGACCTTGTGGGACATATCAAATTGGTGCATGCTCTGGAGAAGAAGCATCAAACCCAACAGTGCTCCAGAAGCTTCAAAAAGTTGAGTCAGCTGAAAGCCCACGTGTCATCACATACTGCAGAGAGGTCTTTTAAATGTGAAGTGTGTTCTAAAGCATTTGCTAAAAATAGTGCTCTAAAGAGGCACAAATTGACACACTCTGGGGAAAAGGATTTCAAATGTGAGGTGTGTTCAAAAACGTTTTCATTGAAGTCCAACCTAATGCAGCACATGGTCACGCATACGGGCGAGAGGAGACACAAGTGTGAGATATGTTCAAAAACATTCTCATTGAAGGGAAACCTAACCAGGCACATGTTGTCACACACTGGTGAGAAGCCACACAAGTGTCTTAGATGTTCGAAAACATTCTCAATGAAGTGCAACCTGATGCAGCACATGGTTTCACACATTGGGGTAAAGAGTCACGTGTGCCAGATATGTTCAAGAGCATTCGCGTTGAAGTCAAACTTGAAGCAACACATGAGTACACACACTGGCGAGAAGAGACGTAAACGCTGAAATATCCCAGAAAACATACACTGGTGAAAAGACAACACAAATGTAATAGATGTTCAAAAACATTCATGTCGAAGTCCAAACTAATGCAGCACATGGTGTCACATACTGATGAGAAGAGACACGAGTATGATACATGCTCAAAAGCATTCTAATTGAAGTCCAAACCTAAGGAAACACACGTTGACACACTCTTGTGAGAAGAGTGATGTATGCACAAAAGTATTCACTTCAAATGATCGTCTAAAGATGCATTTGTCATCGCACATTAATGATAAACCATACAAATGTGGGATATGTTCCAAAGAATTCACTCAGAGATACCACCTGGAGATTCATTCTTTGGCACACACTAATAAAAGACCCCCATAAGTGTGCAATATGTTTAAAATCTTGTAAAATTAATAGTAACCTACTCAGACACAAGAAGGTACACCAAGTTTAAGCTGACTCAAGTTCTCTATTTCTACACATACATCCATTTCTCAAAGAGTGCTAAGGTGACCTATATTTGGAGTCCAACAGAATGCTGGGGATTGATTGTAATTCCTATAACTCTTCCTTACTATCATGGCACACAGCCACGATGCCATGATAAAATAATTGTTACAATTTTGTAAAAAAAAGCTTAATCGACCAGATCAAGTATCATCCTGTTAAATGTAAATTTTATGAATAAAAAAATGAAGTATGTTAAACTAATGTTTGATTGTGTGTATCATTGTAATTTTACCTTCAATTAATATCAGCGTTATATCAAAGACACAATGCACGATTCCAAAGAAAAGCTATGGATTTACCATCAACTTTTTTATCGCCACGGAATTTGTACCGGACCATTTTAATATTTTGGCATTTTTCTTTTCTTCAGCCCATTTCTTTAGAATTAAATAAATTTCGTTTAATATATATAATAAATATAATTGATGGTCCAAGTAAAATGTTCTTGATGCTTTTCAAAAGAAATTATGCTTATAACACATTTGGCTGAACTATACAAGAATGAAGGTAATAAATATAATCTACATCTACATAAATACCCTGCAAGCCACCAAAAACGTGTGTGGCAGGGGGTGTAGCAACATGAGGGAAGGGTAAGGGTTAAGGGGGTGGGGGGTTAGGTGAGGAAAGGTGGGAGGAACCAGAAAAAAAAATATTTTTATACATACATGCATATATATATATATCAAGTAGAGTATCCGCCCGGAAAGTGGAAGGTCCGTGGTTCAAATCCCAGATAAGGAAATATTTTTACTTTCGTGATCTGCTCAAAAACAGAACTGAACAAAGACAGAACTGTCTTGAATTTTTTTGGTTTGTTTGGTGAATGAGCATGATGCCACTCCATTGACTGTCGTTTACTCTCAGGTGATGCATAAGAAACCCATGTTTCGTCACCAGTAATTATGCGAGTCAAGAAAGAGTCTCCTTCATCAGAATAACGTCCCAAAAACGTCAGTGCTGCAGCCATACGCTTGGTTTTGTGCTCATCTGTAAGCATGCGAGGGACCCATCTTGCACAAATTTTTGCATAATGCAGATGGTGTTTAACAATTTCATGAACAATTGTTCGAGAAACATTGGGAAAATGCTCACAGATGTCATCAATTGTGACGCGCCAATCGTTCCTCACGAATTCGTCAACTGAGCTCACCAGTTGGTCTGTAATGACAGACGGTCTCCCCGAACGCTCATCGTCGTGTGTGTTCCCCTCCCCATGTTGAAGTTGCGACACCACCGCCGAACAGACGACTCGTCCATTACATTGTCTCCATACACCTCCTTTACTTGGCGATGAATATCACATGGGCGAACGTTTCTTGCATTGAGGAATTTAATCACTGCCCTCACTTCACAACTGGCCGCGTTCTCAATTTTTTTAAACATTGTAAACAATCACAGAAACAACACAGGCAATGCTAGCGTCACGCAACTTGGCTCAGAGAAGGCAGACAAGCCACTGAAGCTATCTGACCTCGTCCAGCGGCTACTTGCGTCGTCAGCACTTCATGCGGCACGAACGGGTACTACTTTCCGGATGACACTCGTATTCATTTGATGCACAATTTTTCTGGCTTTTTTGGAAATAAGAAAAGGTAACAAGTGTTTAACATGTTTAGCATCGAATTTGGCTCATTATTGGTACTTATAATTTCCTTCATTTTAACCGAGGGGTTGGTTTGGGTTGGTTTGTGTTGGTTTAGGTTGGTTTGTGTTGGTTTGTGTTGGTTTGGGTTGGTTTGGGTTGGTTTGGGTTGGTTTGGTTTGGTTTGGGTTGGTTTGTGTTGGTTTGGGTTGGTTTGGGTTGGTTTGGTTTGGTTGGGTTGGGTTGGGTTGGGTTGGGTTGGGTTGGGTTGGGTTGGGTTGGGTTGGTTTGGGTTGGGTTGGGTTGGGTGTGGTTGGTTTGGGTTGTGTATTGCTCGCTTTCATGAAATATGGAAAAAAATGACAAACTCCAAAAAGGATTGATATCTATTCCAAAACGTTCAATTAATCGATAAAATGCATTAGATGAAGGTGAAATTCCTAAAATACGAAAATAATTACACTTCAACACATCTTTAAATTCTTCCAAAACCATAAAATATGCAATAATATTCATGTGAGGCAAAATATTACCGGCTTTTTTGGAAATAAGAAAAGGTAACAACTGTTTACCATGTTTGGCATCGAATTCGGCTCATTGCCGAGCTCGAGTCCGTCGATATTATGAAGATATTATTGTGAGTGTTCCTTTTATGTGTTCTCGTGCTGTGTGCTACTGCCTATGTTTTTTATTCAAAACTTCCGTGTTACTTCGAAGAAATCATCTATACTGTTGCTACTAGCAATCTCCTGTTGTCTTTTTCTGTCATCGTGCTGCGTCTACGGTTCCAGTGCTTTAAGGATTAACTACCATTCTTAGTGTCCTATCCTTGCTGTCACCAGTGTTTCTCTAATTTTCCTCTTCAATTTTATTCTCCATCTCAACACCCTACTTGTGCACTTTTCCCCTCCTTTATGATGAATGACTTTGACCCTACACCATCTTGGTTACGCCTCATCAAAAAATTCTCTCCGAAGCTCGCTCAATACACTTGCCACTCTGAATGCATCGCAGGCCGAAAGGCCTGCAATAGGCATCTTGCCCAATGGTTTATGTATCAAGTTCCCTATATCAGGCCTACCTCCAGCCCTACATCCCCGTCTTCATACCATGAAGACTGGGTCCTTCCAGCTCTTCCCCTACCGTGGCAACTCTACCGCCCCGTGCCATTTCCCCCTCCCCCACCTTGTCCGCTTCCCATTGGCCCCTTACCTCTCCTCCCATCACCCTTTTCCTGCACATGTCCTCTCCGCTCTTCCCCGACAACGGCATTCTGATGACGACGTTCATGCCGTCGAAACGTAAATATCTACTGTAAGTGTCCTTCATTTATGTTTCTGTGTGTTTAATATTTATTATCCAAGTGTTTGTGTGTTTGTGCATCGCCAGAGAGCATCAATTTCAATATTATATATTACTATATATACTTGCGTGTAAAGGGATAGGAAGAGAAGAGAGTGAAGCAGAATTACATGAGTAACGGTGATTGTTCATTCGGATGGATAATGGGGTAATGCATTCGCGTATGTAGAATAAGGTGCATTGTTTGGCTAAGAGCATTATATATTATATATATTATTATTAGGTAATCTACCGGTTAAGGTAGGTTTTTGGATGGACACAACTATCAAATAAACATTTTGTAACTCCCCACCTAGCAAACTAATCTATATCAGGTCCCTCTTCATCTCGGTGTACTTCTTTCCTCCCTTCATCCCGTCCAACATCCCTATCCTGTTCCTGCCCTTACCACGCTTGCCTAACATTCTCCCCTCTATTACCCTCTTTAACATTCCACTACCGCTCAATACGCCTTTAATCCATTTTTCCTTCCTCCATAGGATTTCTCTCAACAAACCCCTCTCCTCACCCACCATCTCCAGTACTTCCTCATTTGTTTTCCTTTCGGTCCATTTCACCTTCTCCATCCTTCTCCATACCCACATTTCAAAAGCCTCCAATCTACGTCTATCCTCCTGCTTCAGAGACCACGTTTCCGCACCATACATAGCTACGCTCCATATCAGTGTTTTTACGAGTCTTGTCTTAACATCTCTACTCAACGTCCCCGTCATCAACTCCCTCCTCCTTGAGAAAGCCTCCTTGCCTAGCGCAATTCTTCTCCTTACGTCCCTACCACTTTGACCGTATTGGTCCAAAACACTTCCGAGATATGTAAACTGCTCTACCTGCACTATTCTTTCCCCGTCTATTTTAATATTTAGCTTAGCCTTTTTCTTTCTGGAAAATCGCATAACCTTTGTTTTATTAATATTGATTCTCATCCCATATTTATCGCACTGAACCTCCAATTCACTCAACAATGCTTGAAATCCCTTGGCTGACTGAGCAACTAATGCTTGGTCATCAGCAAACCTAACCGATTTTACGAATTCCCCTCCGACTTTCATTCCTACCTCCAGTTCTGCCCATGCCTCTTTAATCATTTCCTCTACATATACGTTGAACAGTACCGGTGACAATGGGCAACCCTGCCTTACACCTCTTCCTAACACTGCCCATCCGGACTCTCCGTTCCCCACTCGCACCTGAGCAGTCTGAGACATGTACAGGTTGCGGATCAGTCTCCTGTCCCTCCAATCCATTCCTATTTTCTGCAATACACGCATTAACTAGTGATCTCATCGAGAGAAATATAGAATGCAATCAGGACGTTTTTGCCTGTTTTGTAGATTTCGAAAAAGCGTTTGATAGAGTGAATTGGGAAAAATTAATGCGTGTATTGCAGAAAATAGGAATGGATTGGAGGGACAGGAGACTGATCCGCAACCTGTACATGTCTCAGACTGCTCAGGTGCGAGTGGGGAACGGAGAGTGTATAATAGTGGCAGTCCGGGTATATTATATATATATATATATATATATATATATATATATATATATATATATATATATATATATATATATATATATATATATATATATATAATATACCCGGACTGCCACTATACATACAGACATACATACACACATGTATACATATCCTCGTGCAGGCCCTAACCTGTATGCTATTACTTATTGTAGTGAACTAAGTCCTGGGGAATTAAGGCTACAAGCATTGTGGCCCCTTATCGTTCTTGGAAAAAATGACATTTTAAACGTGTCAGTCTTGCAGTCTATCTCTTTAGTCTTATATTCATGATCCCTTCAACCGTAATATGTTGGGGTTCCTATTATATCCTTGATGTCACCGGAAAATGGCCCATCTATAAATGCTTTTAATAAGTTTAATCTATACTGGAAACGCCGCTGTGTATGAGAATCCCAACCAAAATTGTCTAGCAAATTAGATAGACGCTGCTGAGTTGGTCATAACAGTGTTTGACAACTCTAGCCCCCCTCCGTTGAACTCGATTTGATTCGGACGTAATCAAATTTATATTATGAGGATCCCATATACTGGCAGCATACTCTAGGTGGGGCCTGACCAAGGCAAGGAAACATCGTTCTTTCACCTAATCGTCGCATTTACCTAGCACTCTTTTCACAAATCCCAATTTTTCATTAGCACGACCGAATATTTCTCGGATGTGTTTTCCCCAGGACAGATCGTGACTAATTATTAAACCCAAGTATTTAAACAAATCTACCCTCGCAATATTGGTTTGTTTCACTTTGTAACTATAAGGGAGGGAATTACTCTTTTCCCAAAAATGTATTACTATGCATGTTTTTAAATTTAATTCCAATTGCCATGTATTGGACCAATTTTGAATTTAATCTAGGTCGTCAGCTAACACGAGTCTGTCTTCGTGTCTTCGAATATCCTCATAAATTACTGCATCATCGGCGAAAAGATGGAGCTTGCTATATACTACGGCCTCGTAGGTTCAGATTTTAGGATCGAGCGATCGTGCCCTTATTTTGGCCAATTGAGGAGTCTTGATGACAATTGGGTGCTCACCAATGAGTCGAATATGGACTTCTGGAAGAAGCAAATAGAAACCCCGAATCGGAATGGTTGGGGGGGCATCATCGGCTAAAAGACGGAGCTTGCTATTAACTATGGCACAGAGGTCATTTATGTACATAAGGAAAAGGAGGGGAACTATGGCACTTCCTTCTGGTACACCTGACGTGAACTTGACAGTATCGGATGATACACCGTCTAGGACAACTGTTTGGACACGATCACTTAGAAATTGTTTAATCCAGTTAATAATACTTTCGTGTATTCCATATTTCTCCAGTTTTGCCAGTAATTTGCAATAAGGGACTTGAACGAAAGCTTTCTTAAAATCTAGGAATTCCGCATCAACTGGAATATGACTTTCATATATATATATATATATATATATATATATATATATATATATATATATATATATATAAAATGTAAATAGACTAACTAGTCGACACAAACACAGAAATTAAAACATAAAAGACGGACTCACTGGTTCTCGAATTTTCCGTGGTACAACCACCTTTCTCAAGAGGAATTAGGAATAGAACTCTTTTTTGTGTCGACTAGTCAATGTACATTATTGTGCAAGTATTTGCATTTCAGGAAAGTGAGTATATATTTAAATATATACATGTATAATCTTGAAAATGATGCTCTCCGGCGACGCACAAACACACAAACACTAAGTTACTAAATATTAAACACACAGAAACATAAATGAAGGACACTTACAGTAGATATTTACGTTTCGATGGCACGGCCGTCGTCATCAGAATGCCGTTGTCGGGAAAAAGCGGAGAGGACATGTGTAGGAGAAGGGTGATGGGAGGAGAGGTAAGGGGCCAATTGGAAGCGGACAAGGTGGAGGAGGGGGAAATGGCAGTGGGCGGTAGAGTTACCACGGTAGGGGAAGAGTGGGAAGGATGTACGGCTGAAGTTAGGCCTGATATAGGGAACTTGATACATAAACCATTTGGCACGATGCTTATTGCAGGCCTTTCGGCCTGCGATGCATTCAGAGTGGCAAGTGTATTGTGCGAGCTTCGGAGAGAATTTTTTGATGAAGCGTAACCAAGATGGTGTAGGGTCAAAGTCATTCATCATAAAGGAGGGGAAAAGTTCACTAGTAGGGTGTTGAGATGGAGAATAAATTTGAAGAGGAAAATTAGAGAAACAGTGGTGAAAGGAAGGATAGGACACTAAGAAAAGTAGTTACAGCTTAAAGCACTGGAACCGTAGACGCAGCACGATGACAGAAGAAGACAACAGGAGATTGCTAGTAAAACAGTATAGATGATTTCTTCGAAGTAACACAGAAGTGTTGAATAAAATACTTAGGCAGTAATCACAGAACGAGAACACGTAAAAATACCACTCAAAATAATATCTTCATAATATCGACGGACTCAGGCTCGGCAATGAGCAGAATTCGATGCAAAACATGGTAAACAGTTGTTACCTTTTCTTATTTCCAAAAAAGCCGGAAATATCCTGCCTCACATGAATATTATGGCATATTTTATGGTGTTGGAAGAATTTAAAAATGTGTTGAAGTGTAATTATTTTCGTATTTTAGGCATTTCACCTTCATCTAATGCATTTTATCGATTAATTAAACGTTTTGGAATAGATATCAATCCTTTTTGGAGTTTGTCATTTTTTTCCACTTTTCATGAAAGCGAACAATACACAACCCAACCCAACCACACCCAACCCAACCCAACCCAACCCAACCCAACCCAACCCAACCCAACCCAACCCAACCCAACCCAACCCAACCCAACCCAACCCAACCCAACCCAACCCAACCCAACCCAACACAACCCAACCCAACCCAACACAACCCAACCCAACCCAACCCAAACCAACCCAACCCAACCCAATCCAACCCAACCCAACCCAACCCAACCCAACCCAACCCAACCCAACCCAACCCAACCCAACCCAACCCAACCACACCCAACCCAACCCAACCCAACCCAACCCAACCCAACCCAACCCAACCACACCCAACGCAACCCAACCCAACCCAACCCAACCCAACCCAACCCTGCCTCACATGAATATTATTGCATATTTTATGTTTTTGGAAGAATTTAAAGATTATTTGAAGTGGAATTTGTCATTTTTTTCCATTTTTCATGAAAGCGAACAATACACAACCCAACCCAACCAATTTGGCATGATTTCATGTTTGAATGAATGTATGTATGTAGATATATATATAATATATCTATATATATATGTATATATATATATATATATAAATATATATATATATATATATATATATATATATAGATGCGGGTCGCGGTGGTCTAGTGGGTAGAGCATTGGACTGCTTACCAGAGGGTCCCGGGTTCGATTCCCGGGCAAGGCACTTTGGGCACCTGCAGCTCCACCTAAGCTAGTTGATTTTTTGGGTACCAGATCTTCCTGGGAAACCATAACCGGCACAGGGAAAGGGACTGGCCCCCCTACCCTGATGTTTGAATATTCACACGCCGTCGGGCTTGGTACATGGGTGAGCTCTACCATCACCTACTAAACCGACCTTCGGGTTGATTACCATGTTTATGGTTTTTTTTTATATTTATGTTTGGTTCATATGTTGCATGGATACACTTTATGTCTGTAATGTTTCTCTTTGATTTTGCAGAACTATTCACTAGATGTTGAGTTAGATGTTTCCTGTGATGAGGAAGTGGACATTAAGGAAGAGTATTATGCTAATGTTCCTCAGGGGGAAGGACTGGAAGGGAAAGTGTTGCAGGCACAAAGTAAGTACAGCTCAGGACTGCTGTGTTTTCTTTTTAGCTAAATGCTGGTATTATAAAATTATTGTCGATTATCCTTCCTAATGTCATTAGCATTTGGTAGAAATAATATGGTAATCTCTTACTAATTGTTTTGATCTTTTGCACTCCGATGACGAGTGTGACTCAACACCACACAATTAGCAGCAGCTTGTATGTCGAGCCACCATAGACATGGAGTTTTTCATATTTTCCAATAGCTTTACTTGTAATCATTTGCATGAATGGGCAAGTAAAGTATATCTTAATTAATAGCATGACTTGTTTTATAAATGAATAGTATGGACACGTAATGTCATTGTCAGCATAAATGGCGTCTCCTAAGGATGCCACCACCTGCGCAGATGTTTGTTGTTATCTCTTTGTTGTGTTGTAAGTTCTTTTTCATTTGCATTGTTTACCCTTCATTGCTTGGAAGTCAGTTAAATGTAAATACACGCCTTTAAAAATTGCTAAATGCCACACACCTTTTTTGGTGGCTCGCAGGGCATTTATGTAGGTGTTTGTAGATGAAAGTACAAAAGTCATGATAAGAGAGAGGATTGTTGGGAGATTTCCAAAGGAAGCATTAAGAACATTCCTACATCCCCATTCCTCCCTCAACCAAAGAATCCCACCCTCTCTCAACTTGTACCTACTTCCCTGGCATCCAGTCCCTCAAATTCATCCTCAAAGACCTGTACCCCATCCTCGAAAATCACAGCGTTTCGTCCAACCTTCTTCAAAAATACCCCTCTATCACCTTCAAGCCTATCAGATCTCCATAAATCCACCAAGCCTCTTTCCAAATCCCCTCCCACCCCCAGAATCACACCCAATCCATGCTTGCTTGTAAGATGCAAAACTTGTCCTATTTTCACCACTCCACCCCTCTCCATCCCACCTTTTAACTCTCTCCCGGCCTTCCCCATCTCCTCATGCACATCTCAGAATGTAATCTATCTTCTGACTAGTAAACTGCCCATCATTTTATATAGGCCAGTGCTCTAATCCCCTGAACCTCAGGATAAACAGTCATTGCTCCTCATGTAATCCCTCTTCCACACCCGCGAGTCTTCCCATTGCAAAACATGCCTCCCACCACAATACCTCCTTCAACCATTTTTAAAATGTTTCCATTCTAATATCCCTTACCCCATCCAATAACACTATATAATTAAAAACAATGGAAGTGGCATTTATATGGCTGTGTAAAGCCTATCAACATCCGGGTCTCAATGTCGTTCACTAGTTGGGGGGCTGAAGTGGATGGGTTTGGATTTGTTTCATGCTAGATAGTGGTACAAATTTTTATCCGCATATGTTTTGTCAGCCTTGGCCTGGATTTTCACTTGTCAAGCCCTGATGATGACCTTTTGAGTTTACACCTCGGTCGTGGGTGTTATGGTATCTGTGGATGAATTATTAGTTTTTTGTGTTGCTTGAAACTATTTCCACACACTCCTGCTCATTCCTATTCCATCTCCGCTCTCCTCTGGCCTCCCTTTCCCTCTCCACCCCTCCCCTACCACCTGTTCTCCCCTCCCCCTCTACCTGTTCTCCCCTCCCCTTCCACAACCCCCTTCTTCACCCCTCCCCCAACACCTTTTTCCCCTCTCCCTCGTCCTCTTCTCTCTCTGTCCCATACACCCATATGCTTCAGTCTTAACTAATCTTCTGAAGAAGACAGAGCTCGAGTCCGTCGAAATTATCAAGACATTACGTGTGAGTGTTCCTTTTATGTGTTCTTATGTTGTTGGTGGCTGTTTACGTTATATATATATATATATATATATATATATATATATATATATATATATATATATATATATATATATATATATATATATATATATATATATATATATATATATATAATTATTATTTAATCTACGGGTTAAGGTAGGTTTTTGGATGGACGCAACTACCAAAAAACATTTTGTAACTTCAAATAAAACCCTATCCAGCAACATAATCTACATCTAGGGTCCAGGACTCATATTCACTATAGTGCCCATCATTACATTCTTAGGAATGATAATATAGGTGGTTTCCTGTTGCCTTCCTCAATAGTGTTTTTAACATGACACCATCATAATGCAAAAATTTCAGAGAGTAAATATCATTCGCCTTGACCGGGATTCGAACCCGGATCCCTCGATTACCGGCCGAGTGCTTTAACCAATTAAGCTACCGAGATGTCCTCTTACACTCTGAAATTTTGGGGGCTTTAAAGGAACAAGATGTTGTGACGAAATACCATACATACAATGTCACAGGCCTTTGTAGTTGTGCGCGAGGTGCCACAGTCCACGAGGTTAAGCTTAATTGCCGCCCCACTGGGGTCAGATGCCTTTGCAGTTGCCTCAATGAGGAACAGATGCTGCGTGGACTACCTTTTGTCTGGCTCCTAACCTTCGACCTATCTGGCATGGGTGACCCTACCAGGAGCAATTATATTTACTCCCGCCAGCACAGCTCTAGGAGAATATAATGTTTATTCCTTGTTTTTTCCAGTAAACTAAAAGGAATTATTATTTTTTCTTCTGATAAAATGCTCAAAGGGTAAATTATGTTACAACAAAGTGAATTATTATATTATTAGGTAATCTCCCGGTTAAGGTAGGTTTTTGGATGGACACAACTTTCAAATAATCATTTTGTAACTCCAAACAAAACCCAACAATCAGCAACCTACTCTATATATCAGGTCCCTCTTTTCATCCCTGTGTACTTCCTTCCTCCCTTCATTCCATCCAATATCCCTATCATGTTCCTGCCCTTTCCTAGTTTGCCTAACATTCTCCCCTCTATTACAGTCTTCAACAACCCAATGCTACTCAATATGACTTTCATCCATTTTTCCTGCCTCCATAGGATTTCTCTCAACAAACCCCACTCCTTACCCTCCATCTCCAGTACTTCCTCATTTGTTTTCCTTTCGGTCCATTTCACCTTCTAAGTGAATTAAGAAAGTAATTTGCAACAAAGGAAATTATTATGTTTTTATCAATAAAGCAATACATTTTTTTGTTTAAAAATGTAAAAAAAGCTACAATTATCAATAAGTAAAATCATCTGGAATATCTACAGAAAATATCTTAATCGATACCAGTGAATTGAATTAATTTTAGTTCACTCCTGCGTACTGTCAATTTCTTTGCCCCCATTTATCTTTTTGTAGTTTTGTCAAATCAACAGTTATTAATTAATTGTGTTTCTATGGTCCAAAGCAGCATCATGAAATAGATTTGTTATATTTGAGTTCTTCTGAGAAAAGAATTTCTTTCTTGAATGATACATGTCTTTTCCATTGTGCTATTTTTTGGTAAAATCTTAAGAAATGTACTTCATATTCTCTCTCCAATTCCCTGTCAAAAATATATTTGTTTATAAAAGTGGGCATTTTAAGTGAACACTTGTAGAAAAGTTATGCCAGACAATATGAAATGCTGTCATTTGATGATTTCCTATAATTATGAGTTCTTTTAACAACCCCAATATTTAATTCATTTTACTGCAAATCTCTAGAAAATTCATCATTGTTTGCTCAACAATACCAGTAAAAATTCAAATATTAGTTCAATACCAAGGAACATGACTAAAATTTTTATTTCTCATTTGTTAGGCAGTTATTGAAGCAGCTATAAGTGACTTAGAGTACCTACTTATTTTATGTCAACAATTAGCTGCTCATGGAGTATGTACGCTGATAAAAATAGATGATCAACAAAGTTAGCCATAGGGTTAAAGTTTACCCAAGGGTCATACTTTTGAGTATTTGTAGCTGAAAGTTTTTAGTTTTATATATTTTTGAAATAATTTTAAAAGTATTGGAAACCAATTCTTTGGTATCACTAGCTAAAACCACAGGATGAAGTAAAAAGCATCTCCTTAGAGAAATCTTTGGTATTTTAGAATCCAATATTACTTATAAAATTTCAAAGAATGATTTCATTTTAATTACTCACTGCATGCCATTTGCTGATCATTAATCTTGTTCATAAGGTATTCATTAAAGCTAAATAGTGTTCAGAATGCCTCTTTGCTTTGAGTACAAATGTGTTTGGCAGACTTTCTGTAATAAGCAAAGGAAAGTAATCTTCGGGGTCAGCGCCAGGTGAAGACAGATGGTTTGTTCCTGGGAATTTAGCATTACTGAATTCAAAAGGATATATATAAAGACAGATGAGTGTGATTGAAAAAAAGACATGTACACATCATTGTATACATACATTAATACATATATGATTGCATATGAACAGGATACATTATTGATGTACTGGTCGTTATAAATTTTCCATTGCAGTAATCAATTATTCATTAATTATCTTATTATTCTTATTCTTTATAACTATCAGATAATGAGCAGAAACAAAATGGTGCGGGGAAAGATGCTTCTGGCCCCCTACTGCATGCTTGTCACATTTGCTATGAGGTATTTGCACAATTGGACCTTCTCAAATCTCACATAAAGTATGTGCATAATGAGAAGGGGATGCAGGTCAGATGTGATGTTTGCTCTGAGGTGTTTGAGTGTAAAAACGACCTTGTGGGACATATCAAATTGGCGCATGCTCTGGAGAAGAAGCATCAAACCCAAAAGTGCTCCAGAAGATTCAAAAAGTTGAGTCAGCTGAAAGGCCACGTGTCATCACATACTGCAGAGAGGTCTTTAAAATGTGAAGTGTGTTCTAAAGCATTTGCTAAAAATAGTGCTCTAAAGAGGCACAAGTTGGCACACTCTGGGGAAAAGGATTTCAAATGTGAGGTGTGTTCAAAAACGTTTTCATTGAAGGCCAACCTAATTCAGCACATGGTCACGCATACGGGCGAGAGGAGTCACAAGTGTGAGATATGTTCAAAAACATTCTCAATGAAGGGAACCCTAACCAGGCACATGTTGTCACACACTGGTGAGAAACCCCACAAGTGTCTTAGATGTTCGAAAACATTCTCAATGAAGTTCAACCTAATGCAGCACATGGTTTTACACACTGGGGTAAAGAGTCACAGGTGCCAGATATGTTCAAGAGCATTCGCGTTGAAGTCAAACTTGAAGCAACACATGATGACACACACTGGCGAGAAGAGACGTAGACGCTGAAATATCCCAGAAAACACACACTGATGAAAAGACAAAACAAATGTAATAGATGTTCAAATACATTCATGTCGAAGTCCAAACTAATGCAGCACATGGTGTCACATACTGATTAGGATAGACACAAGTACGCTACATGCTCAAATGCATTCTCATTCAAGTCCAACCTAAGGAAACACACATTGACACACTCTTGTGAGAAGAGTGATGTATGCACAAAAGTATTCACTTCAAATGATCGCCTAAAGATGCATTTGTCATCACACATTGATGATAAACCATACAAATGTGGGATATGTTCCAAAGAATTCACTCAGAGATACCACCTGGAGATTCATTCTGTGGCACACACTGATACAAGACCCCCATAAGTATGCAATATGTTTAAAATCTTGTAAAACTAATAGTAACCTACTCAGACACAAGAAGGTACACCAAGTTAAAGCTGACTTAAGTTCTCTATTTTCACACCTACATCCATTTCTCAAAGAGTGCTAAGGCAACCTTTATTTGAAGTGCACCAGAATGCTAGGGATTGATTGTAATTCCTATAACTCTTCCTTACAATCATACCACACAGCCAAGATGCCATGATAAAATAATTGTTACAATTTTGTAAACAAAAGTTAAATCGACCAGATCAAGTATTATCCTATTAAATGTAAATTTTATGAATAAAAAAATGAAATATGTGAAACCAATGTTTGATTGTCTGTATCATGATAATTTTACCTTCAATTATTATCAGCGTTATATGAAAGACACAATGCACGATTCCAAAGAAAAGCTATGGATTTACCATCAACTTTTTTATCGTCACGGAATTTGTACCGGACCATTTTAATATTTTGGCATTTTTCTTTTCTACAGCCCATTTCAGACATGCCAACTCTCCCGATTTAAGCGGGAGACTCCCGATTTTTCCTTCTTACGTTCTTGATGAACTGTTCAAATTGTGTACTTAGCTTAACATGTTAATAAAGTGTGACATTCATTAAAAATTGGCAAAGTGTCATAAAGGGATTAAGGTGCCATGCAAATATTGTGGTAATTAAAAGTGATTACTTCGTGATACACTTCTAAAAATCTCCCGATTTTTCATTTTTGAAAGTTGGCATGTCTGCCATTTCTTAACAATTAAAGAAATTTCGTTTAATATATATAATAAATATAATTGATGGTCCAAGTAAAATGTTCTTGGTGCTTTTCAAAAGGAATTATGTTTATAATATATTTGGCTGAACTATACAAGAATGAAGGTAATAAATATCATCTACATCTACATAAATACCCTGCGTGCCACCAAAAAGGTGTGTGGCAGGGGGTGTAGCACCATGAGGTAAGGGTTAAGGGGGCTGGGGATTAGGTGAGAAAAGGTGTAGGGAACCTGAAAGAAAAAAAATATTTATGTATATATACATAAATACACAAATATACACATACATATATATATGTATGTGTATATGTATGCCACTTCCTCTCCAAACACCCTAGCCCTCAAACTCCAAGCACCGATTTTCTCATTGACCTTTCTAACATCATCCTCACCCATAACTCTTTTTCTTTTAATGACAATTTTCACCTCCAAATCAAGGGCTGTGCCATTGGTAGTTGATTCAGGCCGTCATATGCTAACCTCAACCTCGGTGTCCTGGAAGACAAGTTCCTTTCCAGTTACCCTCAAAAACCCCTTCTGTGGCTTCGGTACATTGATCACATCTTTTTACTTTGGCCACATAATATAGACTCCCTCAATTCCTTCATCTCCCAACTTAATGATTCCTCATCTCTTTCTTTCACTTCCAACATCTCATCATCACAGATCACTTTCCTTGGTGTAAATATTTCCCTAACTAACAACAAATTTCTAACCTCCGTATATACTAAACCTACTAACAAACAACAATACCTTCATTTTAACAGCTGCCACCCCTACCACACCAAACGCTCCCTCCCTTACTCCCTCTCTATCTGCGGGCACTGCATTTGCAACCATCCCGAATCCCTCAACAAATACCTCGACAATCTTCACCATTCTCTCCTCCAACAGGGATACCCAGATTCTCTCCTTCACAAAAAAATCCTAAAACAATCCTACACCCCCAATCCTCCCTCAACCACAGACTCCCACTCTCTCTCAATATGCACCACCTACTTCCCTGGTATCCAGTCCCTTAAATTCATCCTCAAAGACCTGTACCCCATCTTCAAAAATCACAACGTTTCGTCCAACCTTCTTCCTAAATGCCCTTCTGTTACCTTCAAACAGCCCGCCAGCCTATCAGATCTCCTCAAATCAACCAAGCCTCTTTCCAAATCCCCTCCCACCCCCAGAATCACACCCACTCCGTGCTTGCGAGCAAGATGCAAAACTTGTCCTATTGTCACCACTCCACCCCTCACCATCCCACCTTTCAACTCTCTCCCACCCTTCCCCCACTCCTCATGCACAACTCAGAATGTAATCTATCTTCTGACTTGCAAACTCTGCCCGGCATTTTATATAGGCCAGTGCTCTACACCCCTGAACCTCAGGGTGAACAATCATCACACCTCATGTAATCCCTCTTCTCCATCCACGGGTCTTCCCATCCCAAAACATGCCTCCCACCACAACACCCCCTTCAACCACTTACAATGTTTCCGTGCTAGCATTCTTTCCCCCATCCGATAACCCTATAAAAGTAAAAACAATGGAATTGGCATTTATATGGCTGTATAAAGCTTATCTACATCCGGGTCTCAATGTCGTTCACTAAATGGGGGGCTGGGTTGGATGGAGGTGGATTAGTTTCTTGCGAGGTGGTGGTACAATTTATTCATCCGCATACATTTTGTCATCCTTGTCCTGGGTTTTGACTTGTCAAGCCCTTATGATGACTTGGTAAGTTGATGCTTTTGTCATGGGTGTTGTGGGATCTGTGGATGAATTGTTAGTTTTCTGTGTCGCTTGTTACTATTTCCGCATCCTCCTTATTCCATCTCTGCTCCCCTCTGGCCTCCCTTTCCCCCTCCATAACCTCCTCCTTCACCCCTCTCCCACCACCTGTTCTCAGCTCCGCTTTCTCTCCCTCCACATACCCCTCCTTCACCCTCCCCCACTACCTTTTTTCCCCTCTCCTCGTCCCATACTCTCTCTGCTCCGCGTACCCTTTTCCTCAGTCATAACTTATCTTCCGAGGAAGACGGAGCTCGAGTCTGTCAAAATTATCAAGATATGTTTGTGAGTGTTCTTTTTATGTGTTCTCGAGCTGTGTGTTACTGTGTAAGTTTTATATATATACATACATACATATATTATTATTATTAGGTAATCCACCGGTTAAGGTAGGTTTTTGGATGGACACAATTATCAAATAAACATTTTGTGACTCCCCACCTAGCAAACTAATCTATATCAGGTCCCTCTTCATCTCGGTGTACTTCTTTCCTCCCTTCATCCCGTCCAACATCCCTATCCTGTTCCTCCCCTTACCTCGCTTGCCCAACATTCTCCCCTCTATTACCCTCTTCAACATTCCACTACCGCTCAATATGCCTTTCATCCATTTTTCCTGCCTCCATAGGATTTCTCTCAACAAACCCCTCTCCTCCCCCACCATTTAGTACTTCCTCATTTGTTTTCCTTTCGGTCCATTTCACCTTCTCCATTCTTCTCCACACCCACATTTCAAAAGCCTCCAATCTACGTCTATCCTCCCTCTTCAGCGACCACGTTTCCGCGCCGTACATAGCTACGCTCCATATCAGAGTTTTTACGAGTCTTGTCTTAACATCCCTACTCAACGTCCCCGTCATCAACTCCCTCTTCCTTGAGAAAGCCTCCTTGCCTAGCGCAATTCTTCTCCTTACGTCCCTACCACTTTGACCGTATTGGTCCAAGACACTTCCGAGATATGTAAACTGTTCTACCTGCTCTATTTTTTTCCCGCCTATTTTAATATTTAGCTTAGCCTTTTTCTTTCTGGAAAATCGCATAACCTTTGTTTTATTAATATTGATTCTCATCCCATATTTATCGCACTGAACCTCCAATTCACTCAACAATGCTTGCAACCCCTTGGCTGACTGAGCAATGTAATGCTTGGTCATCAGCAAACCTAACCGATTTTACGAATTCCCCTCCGACTTTCATTCCTACCTCCAGTTCTTCCCATGCCTCTTTAATCATTTCGTCTACATATACGTTGAACAGTACCGGTGACAATGGGCAACCCTGCCTTACACCTCTTCCTAACACTGCCCATCCGGACTCTCCGTTCCCCACTCGCACCTGAGCAGTCTGAGACATGTACAGGTTGCGGATCAGCGTCTCCTGTCCCTCCAATCCATTCCTGTTTTCTGCAATACACGCATTAATTTTTCCCAATTCACTCTATCAAACGCTCTTTCGAAATCTACAAAACAGGCAAAAACGTCCTGATTGTATTCTATATTCCTCTGGACTAGTGATCTCATTACTGCAATGGCATCACGCGTACCTCTTCCTTTCCTGAACCCAAACTTATCATCCCCTAAGTAATCATTTGCCTTACTCTCTATCCTTTTGTTGTTGATCCTGAGAATAACTTTAGCTGCGTGGGATATCAAACTTATTGTTCTGTAATCCTCACATGACGAAGCCTTTGCCTTTTTTGGAATAGGAACTAACACCGATCTCACAAAATCTTTCGGCCACATTCCTTCCTCATAGATACTACGAATCAGTCCATATATGGCCTTCTTCTCACTTTTCCCTAACCATTTCAACATTTCTACAGGAATATTGTCCACCCCCACAGCCTTATTTGCTTTCATCTCCTTTAATGCCCTTTCTATTTCATCGTCGAGTATGCCTGGATTTAAGCTATCTTCTTCTACGTCATGTTCCTTGTCCACGCAGCGTCTGTTCCTCAGTGAGGCGGCTGCAATGGCGTCTGACCCCAGTGGGGCGGCCATTAAGTGATGGTGTCACGTTAAAAACACTATTGAGGAAGGCAACGGGAAACCACCTCAATTATCATTCCCAAGAAAAAAATAATAAAATAAAATAAAATAAATATATATATATATAAATAAACACACAAACACTAAGACAACAAACACCACACACATAGAAACATAAAAGAAGGACACTTACAGTGGATATTTACGTTTCGACGGCACGGCCGTCGTCATCAGACGTGTGTTGTCTTAGTGTTTGTGTGTTTGTGCATCGCCGGAGAGAGTCTTTTCCAAGATTATACATACATATATATATATATATATATATATATATATATATATATATATATATATATATATATATTCTGTTCAGTTCAGTTCCTAATTCCTCTTGAGAAAGGTGGTTGGACCACCGAAAATTCGAGAACCAGTGAGTTTTTCCTCTTTTGTGTTTTGGTTTCTGTGTTTGTTATGACTATCAGTGAATTTACATTACACGTTTGTGGGTTTTCCAAAAAAGTGTATATATATATATATGAATGTAATGAACTAAGTCCTGGGGAATTTCGGCTACAAGCATTGTGGACCCTATCATTCTTGGAAAAAATGACATTTTAAACGTGTCAGTCTTGCAGTCTATCTCTCTAGCCTTATGTTCGTGATCCTTTCGACCGTAATACGTTGGGGTTCGTATTATATCCTTGATGTCATCGGAAAAGGGCCCATCTTTAAATGTTTTTAGTAAGTTTAATCTATATTTGAAATGCCGCTGTGTAAGAGAATCCCAACCTAAATTGTCTAGCAAAGAGGATACGCTGCTGCGTTGGTCAAAATAACAATCTTTGACAATTCTAGCCCCCCTCCGCTGAACTCGATCTAATTCCGAAACCAAATTTATGTTATGAGGATCCCATATACTGGCAGCATACTCTAGGTGGGGCCTGACGAAGGCAAGGAAACATCGTTCTTTCACCTAATCGTCGCATTTACCTAGCACTCTTTTCACAAATCCCAATTTTTTATTAGTACGACCGCATATTTCTCGTATGTGTTTTCCCTAGGACAGATCGTGAGTAATTGTTGCACCCAAGTATTTAAAGGAATCTACCCTCTCGATGTTGGTTTGTTTCACTTTGTGACTATAAGGGAGGGAATTACTCTTTTCCCAAAACTGTATTACTATGCATGTTTTTAAATTTAATTCCAATTGTCATGTATCGCACCAATTATGAATTGCATCTAGGTTGTTGGCTGACACGACTCTGCCTTCGTGACTTCGGATGTCCCCATAAATTACTGCATCATCGGTGAAAAGTTGGAGCTTGCTATTAACTAAAGTATCGTATCAAGTAGGTACTTCTTCCTATACAAATATTATTCAATCTAAGGCAACCTGGGATTGCAGGCAAAAAGCTTTTTGGAAAAATGTTTATCTTTATATGTGCACTTAAGTTAAGTTTTTACTTGGAGAAAAATACAAAGGTACCAATATATATTAAAATAATAGTGTTTCTTCATACAGGTTACAAGTCTTCATCTTCTTTGTTGTTAAATCTTTTTCTCTGATGCATGAGAAGAGATTTCAATTAATGAAAGTTTTATTTCACTGATTGATTGATTATAATTTAAGAACAGTTTTTTTATTAGGTGATCTACTGGTTAAGGTAGGTTTTCCGATGGACACAACTATCAAATAAACATTTTGTAACTCCAAAGAAAATCTAATCCAGAAACCCAATCTATATCAGGTCCCTCTTAATCTCTATGTGTACTTCTTTCCTCCCTTCATCCCGTCCAACATCCCTATCCTGTTCCTGCCCTTTCCTTGCTTGCCCAACATTCTCCCCCCTATTACTTTCTTCAATATCTCACTACTGCTTAATATGCCCTACATCCATTTTTCCTGCCTCCATTAACAACTGGTGCTACTTAAAATTTGAGTTTTTGATAAACATGCTGTTCTCAGGATCATCTACAAAAGGACAGAGAAGGTCAAATGATTACTTAGGAGACGATCAGTTAGGGATTAGAAAGGGGAGAGTTATGGGAGAGTCTTCACCTGCCTAGGTTCTGCCTGATTTAAGATGACTTAACCACTCAAAATACTGGTTTCAGCTAATAGCTTCATTAACAAAGGTTTACTGAAGAATTCCAAATGTCTGTATAATAGTTTTGTCAAGTTTGAAATGATTAGTCGTTTAAGCTTTATCCTTGGAAATTAATAAGTTATAAAATCAGCCATTTTTTTGATTATATATTCTAGATAGCACTGCAGTACCTACAAATTAACTTATAAATGCCACGTTCATTATGTTTTTCCAATTTTTCTTCTGTAGTGATTTATTTATTACCTTTATGGTCAAGGGGAATGATTTTTACACTGTGAAATTGTTGCAATGAAATACACATTAGCGTATGACTTAACTAATAGCTACTGTTGCTGTATCTTCCACAGTTTCCTGAAATTTGCCTGAGGTATAGTCAGCCTTTTATTTTAGAGTTGGCTTTAGCCTCGTGGACAGTGGTGCCTCACGCATGACTAGGATTTCCTGTGTCATTTTATGTAAGGTATTTTGTCACACCTTGATATTTCAAAAGGCCATAAATTTCAGAATTTAAGAGGATGCCACGATAACTTAATTGGCAAAAGCATTTGGCCGGATATTGAGGGTCAAGGCGAATGACTTTTACACTCTGAAATCGTTGTAATAAATGTGTGATGTTCGAAAGTGCATTAAAGTAAAAGCCACCTCATTAGACATTGAACGGTGCAGCAATAAGTAAGAAGCAACCAAAGTGCTCTAATTCCACACTCACATCTATCTCCCAAAGAGTGCTAAGGGAACCTATATTTTAAGTACACTAGACTGCTGGTGATAAATTATTATTACACTGGAAAACTCTTCCTTAGAATTTCATCACATGGCCAAGAAGCCACATCAAGCATTTGTTACGATTTTGTAACAAAGTTGAATCAACCAGAACATGTACAGGGTTCGTCCGGAAAATAAGTGTGTGATGCTCATTGTCTTTTTTGACAAAAGGGGAGTCGTCCACCACGAATTTGTACCTGAACGACAAACTGTAAATGCTGCATTTTACATCCAAGTGCTCGACAGGCTTCGAAAACGAGTCACTTGCGTCCGGCCAGCGATCAAAAACATCTGGCGGCTGCATCACGACAATTCGCCGTCTCACACCGCGCTTATCGTGTCGGAGTTCTTGGCCAAGCACGGCGTGGCAACGCTGCCGCACCCGCCCTGCAGCCCGGACTTGGCACCACCGGACTTCTTTCTGTTCCCGAAGATAAAGAGGAGTTTGAAAGGAACGCGATACGGGACCTTGGACGCCGTCAAAGAGGCCGTGACGATGTGTCTTCGAGAGGTTCCCGATGATGCCTTCGCGGGAGCATTCCAGGAATGGGAACGCCGCTGGAGCAAGTGTATCGACTCACAAGGGTCCTATTTTGAGGAATATTAGCTTAAGATATGTAAAAGTGTAATAATTCTTTTTTTTTCCTGAGCTCAGTACACTTATTTTCTGGACGAACCCTGTATTATCATGTTTTATGTACAACTTATAAATACACCTCCTTCAACTTTCTCTACACTAATTTCAAAAGGCTCCAATCTATGCCCATTGAGCAACAGAGGTTATAATGGGATACACCCCATGCTCCTCTTCCTAACTCTGCCTAACACTCCTCTTCCTAACACTAACATTTGGACTCTCCATTCCTCATTCACACCTGACAGGAGTCTGAGACATGTACAGGTTACAGGTTAGCCTCCTGTCTCTCCTACCAACATGGCAATATGAACCTTTCTCAATTTGGCATTTTAATCTTCTGTTCGATGAATGCAATTCAGTGTGGTTTCCTGATTAATGCGGCATTGTTCTCCTGCAAACATCACATCTGCTATCATACTGTCTGGGGGTGTCAATCAATTTGGAATTGAGCACACATGCCTATCACTGCATTGCACACCATCAGCACATGCTTATTCATATTGTTCCTCATCGTTAACCTCCTCTCTACCCTCCCACAGATATCCATTGCATGCAGAAGCAAATTTAACCATTAATTGGGATATTTCTCAGTCATCTCCAACATTATAAGCATCCTTAATATCATCATCATGCTACCAATTGTTAAAACTCTTCCAAAACATCAGTATATGAACATCAACACACCAATGTCATCTCAGTGACTCTGCCAAGCTTCTGTTACACTTCCTCTAAGGCTTCAACAGGACCCTCTTTCAAGGCACCTCATCGGGGCCTCTCTGGACCATAATCCTAAGTGGTCCAAAATGGTACTCAAACTGAGATCTTACTCAAAAACCAATGTCAGGTCAACAGTGACCACCTATTTTGAATTAAATTCCGGTCACCTACAACAGTGGATGCAAACAGGGCAAGATTACAGGCACAAGCAGTAGTCTTCCTCTGACAGCACCTTGGGGACCATCGTGGCAATTAACCTTTCCCTCATTGGCTTTTCTTAATCTTCTATATTTAAGAACAATGCAATGTACTATGGTTTTCAGATCAATACAGCACTGTTCTTCTTTGGCTAATATCACATCTACTGACACTGTCTGGGGGTCAATCAATCAGAATTGAGGATGTGTCTATCACTGTATAGCACATCTTCATCACACTGTTATGTTGTTGATGTGCATTGTTCCTCATCATCAATCTCCTCTCTACCCTCCCAGAGACATCCTGAAGGCTTAAATGCACAATTCAATGGCATATCAATGGCAAGTGCCAGTTCCCTGCCCAGTGCCAGGATGAATTTATGGCATGAGCATGGAATTTCAGTCTTGTTCTTGAAGGTAGTGCAAGTTGTTATACAGGGTTCGCCCGGAAAATAAGTGTACTGAGCTCAGGAAAAAAAAATTATTACACTTTTACATATCTTAAGCTAATATTCCTCAAAATAGGACCCTTATGAGTCGATACACTTGTTCCAGCGACGTTCCCATTCCTGGAATGCTCCCGCGAAGGCATCATCGGGAACCTCTCGAAGACACGTTGTCACGGCCTCTTTGATGGTGTCCAAAGTCCTGTATCGCGTTCCTTTCAAACTCCTCTTTATCTTCGGGAACAGAAAGAAGTCCGGGCTGTACGGCAGGTGCAGCAGCGTTGCCGCGCCGTGCTTGGCCAAGAAGTCCGATACGACAAGCGCGGTGTGAGACGGCGCATTGTCGTGATGCAGCCGCCAGATGTTTTTGATCGCTGGCCAGACGTGGGAAACTCGTTTTCGAAGCCTGTCGAGCACTTGGACGTAAAATGCAGCATTTACAGTTTGTTGTTCAGGTACAAATTTATAATGGACGACTCCCCTTTTGTCAAAAAAGACAATGAGCATCATAAACTTATTTTCTGGACGAACCCTGTATGTACTTTTCTATATCATATTTGCTGACACCTTTTCTTTGCTTTTCAATAATTTAATATGTTTTTGCCACCTCTTCCAAATGTAGAAAAAATGCCACAGAGAATTACTACTGCATAAATTCCTAGCATGTGTAGTAACTGCTGTGTTAGGGCAATGCTTGTTAAATGTACGACACAACAGTTCAAATATTTTATGCAGCCTCTCTCTTAGTGTGCTAGAAGATAAATGATTTTCCGTCATCTCCTCATAACAAAATCTCCTCCACAACTACTTCCTATTAAATACAATGGAACTCGACCAACTCTTCAAGAGTCACCTTTTCCTTGTTTTTGAAGAGAATGCCAATGGTTGATGTGTACTGGTTTTATTTGCATTAGAGAGCAGCTGCATGCTGACTCATTGGTCTTGTTCTTGAATGATTTCAGTTTAAATTTCTTAAGTTATTTTTATTCTCTCTTTTCTGTCTTCTGTTCAGCTTTTGTTTTGGAGAAATTGTTAAAACTATGTATTAAACACAAGATTAGGCTGAAAATCAATGCACACAGGATTGTAGACCACAAGGAAAATGAACTTCAGAAACATTCCTGGTGATATGTTGAATGAACATTCCTCCTAACCTAGTATGCTCAGTTTTGAGGTCCTTCATTCATCCAGTCAATTTTGAGAAGCTAGAGAACGGACGCATCATCTACATCTATATCAATGCAAGAAGGAGGAGGGAGTTGATGACAGGGACGTTGAGTAGGGATGTTAAGATAAGACTGGTAAAAACTCTGATAAGGAGCGTAGCTATAAATGGAGTGGAAATGTGGTCACTGAAGCAGGAGAATAGACGTAGATTGGAGGCTTTTGAAATGTGGGTGTGGAGAAGAATGGAGAATGTGAAATGGACCGAAAGGAAAACAGATGAAGAAGTACTGGAGATGGTGGGTGAGGAGAGGGGTTTGTTGAGAGAAATCCTATAGAGGCAGGAAAAATGGATGAAAGGCGTATTGAGCGGTAGTGGAATGTTGAAGAAAACTGTAATAGAGGGGAGAATGTTAGTGGCAGACAAGGAATGAGTAGGGATAGGGGATGAAGGGAGGAAGGAAGTACACAGAGATATGAAGAGGGATCTGATGTAGATTAGGTTGCTGGATTGGATTTTTGTTTGGAGTTATAAAATATTTATTTGATAGTTGTGTCCATCCATAAACCTACCCTAACTGGTAGATTACCTAATAAAAATAAATCAATGCAAGTTAAACAGGCTGCTGCTATAGAATTTTTAACTTCACCTAATTTTCCGAGGTATAATGGTTACAAGTTTTTTCATTCCATCACTGAATAACTTTTCTGGCTTTTCTGAAATCCAGGACTTGGCAGCTGCCTTCACCGCATTGCCTGAGGTGTAATGATTACTCTTGATGTGCATCTTGAGTTGAGAAGAAAAATAAATATCGTTAGGCTGAAAATTAGGGAAAAAATAAGGGTGTGGAATTGGTTCAAATTCCAGGTTTGGCAAAGCCTCTGTAGTTGTGCACAACATGTGTGGACGAGTGTTGTCATGTTGCAAGATTATTGGCAGTGGGCTGCTTTTAACATGATAAACTTAATGTTGGAGGTGTTTTACTGAGCAGAATTTACTGTTGCTCCTTTTTCCAGAAAATTGGTCAAATAAACCCAGTGATCATCTCAAAATTCTGTCAAGAGAAGTTTCGTCAACAAGTCAATTGCCAGTCATTTTGAATCAAATCATTGATGAGTTTGAGTGATATTTATCGTTTGTAGCAGTGATCAGATATCTGCTGTGCGTTTCAGCAACAATTATGGCTTTTCCAGGTTCATAACCACTAAATTTTACTACCCATCTCTTTAGAGTAGCCCTATCAACAGCATCATGCCCATACAGTGCCTTTTAATGATAATGAATCTCAGTAGGAGTTACTTTTTCAGTAGTAAAATATTGGATAACAGAGCTCTGTTAAGCTTTCATTCACATAGCACTAGAACACATCTCGATACTTTCTTTCCCTTATTAGTCGATACGATGCGAGGGAAGGGGTTTGGAGGGGTAGCGTTAGGCGCGTGATTTTTAAAAAAGGTGGGGATGATATGGAAGGTGTTGGGGGGGAAGGGGGAAGAAATTATGTATATAAAGGGGGTAATTAGTATCTAATATTAATACCTGGGCGATTCCAAGAATCCAGGAGCCAGATGAAAGCTTGCTCTAGTGTTTTGAGTTTCAGTGGAGGGTCTGAGGGTGGGAGGGATGCTAAGACGGATACTTTATAGCATTGGTCAAAGGGAGTGTTGTGTTCTGACGCATGTTTCGGAATTGGGAGCATACCAATCAGGGAGGAATTGTTACATGAGGCTCGATGATTATTGATGCTAAATTTAAGGGGTGTGATACACTGTCCAATAGAAAAGGCACGGCAAAGTTGGCACTTGAATAGGTAGACAACATTGCTGGAAGTACATGAGGAGTAGGGCATTGGTGGGAGAGAGTTAAAGAGCAGGTGGGATGGGATTCTGGTTAGGAAAATAGGACATGTTTTGCATCTAGGTTTATTGCAGGGTCTGGGAGTGATTTTGGTACGGGACAAGGACTTAAGAAGTGGGTTGGTCGATTTTAGAAGATCTGATAGATTGGCGGGGCATTTGAAAGTGACAGAGGGGCATTTGGGAAAAAGGTTGGTGGTGAAATTGTGGCTTTTGAGGATAGGATAGAGGTCCTTTAGGATAGAACGCAGAAATTCTAGGCCAGGGAGAAACGTGGTACAAATTGAAAGAGGGTGGTTTTTCACGTTGGTCGAAGGTCTGGGAGTGTAAGCATGTCTTCGGATCCTCTTCTTCAGGTGAGATTCAGGATAACCTCGTTTGAGGAGGGAATGGTGTAGATTTGAGAGGAAATTATCAGGGTCATTGCAAATCCCTCATGGACAGGGAATAAGGAATGGAGCGTTTCATGTGGTATGGGTGACAACTATTGAAATGTAAGTACTGTTGTTTATTTGTGGGTTTTGTATGTACAGATGTGTGAAATTTATGGTCAACTAATAATATGTTAACATCCAGGAGGGTGAATTGGGAGGAGGAAACTATATACGTGATGGAGATAGAGGACGAAGCATTGAGGTTGGAAATGAAAGTTTTCAGGGAATCAGGACCATGTGGCCAGAGAAGGAAAATATTGTCAATATATCTGAGCCACAACAGCGGCTTCAGGGGTTGTTTTTGACAGGAATTTATTCTCCACAAGATCAAGAAAGAGGTTTGCATAGGACGGGCTAAACCTGCTACCCATGGCACAACCCTTGATTTGTAGGAAGATTTTATCATTAAAGGAGGAGGAATTGTGGGAGTGGATGAACTCGGAAAGGCTGAGGAGAAAATCTGGGCTGGGAATGTGTGGCTCAGGGTAGTGGGAGAGGTAGTGTTGGATAGACCTACTGAGTGGGGAATAGATGTGTACAGGGATGTGGCATCTTTAGTGGCCACAATAATTTCAGCATCTGGAGGGAGTGAGATAGATTGTAACCTATCCAGGAAATGGTAGAAATCTTTAGTGAATGATGGTAGGGCCTGGACAATCGGCTGGAGATAGTGGTCTACAATTCTTTCTGTTGGGGAGTGATGGGAGGATAAAATCGGTCGACCGGGATTACCTGGCTTGTGGGTGCGAGGGTGGGGAGGAGAGAGGAGGGCTAAGTCTGAAGGAGATAGACCCTCGTACAAATTGCACACTTGTGTGTCATTGACTCAGCTTTAACATCACTTGTGCAATCAAAAGTCTAAGTATCAACATCACATATTTTTTGTTCCGCCTTCACAGGATGCACATCCATCAAATGAGATTCGCGGACGTCTTTTTGTTCCTGCGACAAATACGTCCCTTCTTCCTAAGGAATATCACCATCGCAATCTTCATAAATACCACTTCCGCATTAAATTAATGATTGATTGTGTAATCCCCTTCCTGAACCCAAAAAGTTCATTTGCCATTGCTCTCCATCCTCTTGTAGATCATCTTAAATATCACGTTGGCTGTTTGCTTTATCAAACTTCTTATATTTCTCTATTCCTAACAAATGGACATTGTTAACTTCTTTGGAATAGTAACTCATTGGTAATAATTTAATCCTCACAAGTTTTCCTTCTTCTCTATTCCTCGAGAAGTCAGATTCTTTTCATTTTCTCAACATTGTCATGGGGACTTAAGAATTTACATTAGTAAATTCACCCAAATAAAGGGAAATAATTTTATCCATGAATAATAAATTAGTAATTTTAACTTTAAGCAACTCAAAGTTTTTGGATATACTTCATCAATTGTATCATCATTTAAAAACAGCGGGTCAGCATCAACGTACCAAGAATTGTTTTGACGAAGAATATGACAAAGAATATGACAAATGATATTGACAAAGAAACTGAATCGGCAAATGGCATAGTAGAACAGGTAATTTTTTTGCAATACCGCAGATCTATGACAGCTAATGAAAGCAGACATCCGTTGTTATTCATCAATGTTGGTATCGTAAATAACAGTATCATGAATCTTTTGACTCAAATCTTCGAAACGAATGAACAGGTCATTGACGAAATGTTTATTTTTTTTCGATGTCAATTTAATATTTAATAATGACTGTGACACTACACTTGCTCATTAAAATCTCAAAAAACATCTGAGCATATTTTGAATTTACATAGTTACTTGATTGAGTCTACTTATTCCGAGAAATGCCTTCTTATGTGTGACCCGGATTAAGATCCTCTCTTTTCATATCAATCGATTGATTTTCGAAAGAACTTCTCACATGAAATGAACTGATGAAGAACGAAATGCAAGTGACCAGCTGGTATTGGTTTTTCGTTATTAAATAAAATTGGCAATTTTCCATAAAAAATATTTGAAAATTGCCAATTTTGGAATGGAAATTTTGAAATGGAAAATTGCCAATTTTATTTAATCATGTTATTCCAGCATATCACGCCTGAAACGTCTCTTTTTATTGGTTTTTCGTGTTTTAGAAACTCTAAATATTACGTCAAATAAATTGTGAATGATGCCCCTTTACTTATAAAGTTTGGTTGTGCAGTGAATAATTCGGAGTGCTTTAAAACGTTGACCATGTGCATTAAGGCCGAATTCAAAGTCTGCAGATTGTGTTTAAACAGCCGCGGAATGTTGATGAGTGTTTTCGGCGAGAATAATAAGTTACAATTCATGTTAGAGAAGACTATAGAGGATTTAATAAATATTAAAGTAAGTTTAGAGTTACGTGTGACGTGTTTATAAAAATTATGTTTGCATGAAATCATCAGCTATATGATTTAATAGTTGCTATGTTTATATTTTGCACACTGATGTCAACAAGAACATTCTTATTTGAGAAAAAGAGTTTCGTGCATTCTATTGTTAATGACTGATTATGGAATATTATGTTAGGTTGTGGAGGATGCAAATTATCCCTGGTTGGTCGGTTCTTCCTGCACGGAGAAGCTTACGGAATTCCGACTGTTTAAGAATCGATGTGCCGAGTGTTTTTCTGTTTTTTATAATCGCATCCAAGACAGGTTCAATCTTGCAACGGAAGACTGCATAACCAATCGAGACGAGGTCAGTTGTATTCATTAAATTGAACTTTCAGCTACAAATACATTTTTGATCAAAAATTACTATTTCGTTGCATTTTATTTGATTAAAATGTAGAAAATCAATTTTCTCGTCACTACGAGCATTGTAATTAATGGCAGTAATTTTAAAGGTAAGCGGTAGGAGTCACTCTTCGAGAAGGGCAATACGGAAGCACTGGAATTCTAATTTAATTTCTCGGATAATTTATCACTGGAGATAATTTTGTTTGTTTTGAAAAGTTTGACAATGGAGGTTCCTTGTCTTTCATAAATGAACGACAAAAATCATTTATACGTAGTGCGCAAAATCGACTTTTTTAACGAATAATTTAACTAGCGGTTTTCCCTTCTCACTTCCTGACAGAGTTTTCTTAAAATTTCTTTTCTTGGTATTTACTTAAATATTTTTTTAGGCCAATGGTGGCATCAAGCCAATCATATTGGACGAATAAAAATCAGTCAATCTTCTTGTATAGTAAACCCTTACTCATTAGAGCTTCCATATCCTGACTTCGTCTTCACAAAGGATCCTTTTATCAAATTGTGACTCATCTCAATTAAATACTTAACTATTTATTCTGGCCATTATTGTATTTCTTGGCCAAGATTAATAAATTACAACAGAGTTCTATTTGTGTGTCCCAATCTAAACTTACACTTAAATTGTAGACCACCGTATAGTAATAGGTAAACCCTTTTATGAATAGTTGATGCTAGCAATTTAGTTAAACTAAAAATCTAAACTAAAAGCTAAAAATTTAGTTAGTTTAGTTTAGCTAAACATGTAGTCAGATGGGTTTTTGTTTTGCAAAATGAGTGAGTACCTAATAGTTCTTGTGTTAGAAGTATATGAGACAGTTTAGATAGAAGTATTATATGTTGCCCTGATGCTCTTATTTTAAAATGTCGATGAAATGATATTAATGAGTTGTATCATCTTTATGGTTTGCGTTATTTTCCCGGTGAAATCAAAGAAGAGTTTTGTGATGACCTGCCCGTCAGTGATGCTATTGACAGGAGTGCTGTTGACATCCCAGATGATATGACCATCGCCAAAGAGGAGATTAACACTGCCAGTGAATGCTCCACTTCTGCAGTAAGGCATATTGATTCATCAATGGTCCCATCAATACAGGAAGGTTGCAGTCATTGGTCAGACAATGAAGAAGCAGGGAATTTGATAAGTGCACATACATGGTCCGGTATAAAAGTGAAGTGCATTCTCTGGGAAAAGTAGGTTTATTGATCGTGTTTGTATAAATCCATAAAATTCTTCAAAGTACTCTTTATCCCCTTCATTAATACACTTGTCGAGATGTGTCTGCCATGCGTGGAATGGGATTTTCCCTCTCTGCATCATGCTTTTGAATATTTAATCATTGCTCTCTTAATGGTTGGATTTCTGCTCTCTCTCTCTCTCTCTCTTCAGTCGTGAAATGATAAAAAGTACCCACTGAGCCAACGAGGGACCACTGGGTTGGTACTCCAGGCCAAGAAGTTGGTAAACATGAAGAACGTGTGGCTAGAGACATTGTCATAGTGGACCTTCACCATGTTTTCAACCGGTCACAAAAAGTACCTCACCCAACAAAGAAAACACAAACATCTTGGAAAAAAATATATTTATGTTTTAACATAATCTCCTTTCAAAACCTATACACTTTTCCCAGCAACGTTCAATCAGTTCGATACCCTTTTTATTATAATAAGAACTGCTCCTTGCTCCTCAAAATAGCCATTAACTGCCAAGACATCACTTCTTCACATTTGGATAATCGTTGACTACAGAGTCATTTTTTTAAGTTTGTGAACAGAAAATAACCCAAGGAGGCTAATAATCTGGTGAATAAGGTGCTTGAGATAGCAATTTTCTCTTTCATTTATAAATTTTGCCCATTGCAATAATGGATTTGTGAGCTGGTGCATTGTCTTGATGAAACAACACTTTCTTCTCGTCCAAATACGGCCGCTGTTGCTTGATTTCTTCGATCAAACATTGCAATAGTTTTCATAACAGTCGCATTTGCTATTTTTATCTTTTTCAAGATAGTTAATGAAAATTAACCAGTGCTCATTCAAAAAAAAACCAATGCCGTTACCTTGCCTGCAAATGAAACGGTCTTTGCCTTCTTTGGAGCCGGTTCTCCCTTTGAATCCATTTTTCTGTTTGTTCAACTGTCTTGGTTGTGAAGTAATGGCTCATATTTCATCCATGGTTATTAATGACATAAAAATTCTATTTTGTTGCTATGAAACTTTGCTAAACACAGTCAATTTAAACATTTTCACTATACCGGCTTTACTTGACTGTGAGCAGACCAGCCACCCATCTTGCACACAGCTTTATCATGCCCAAAGTTTTAGTTAATATGCAATGTATGGCACGTTTTGAAATGCCTACTATGTATGCTTGCTCGTGTACTTTCAGTCAATGATCATCCAGTATCACTTTTTGGATTTTCTTCACCATTTCTACAGTCGTCATCTCATTTGGTTGACCAATGCCATGTTCTCGTCTTGACAGCTTGTATGGCCTCATTCAAACTCTGCTGCCCAATATTTTGCTGTTGTAAATGAAAGAGCAGACTCACCCAGAGTAGATCCAGTTCAGCTTTTATATTGTTTTCGCTAAGGCCTTTCAAATAAAAGTATTGTATCACTTCCATGGACTACAACCTAGTTGTGGTGGAAGGGCTTGTGCATTCTGATGTCCCCTAGAGCTTTGCTGGTGGGAGTAATAATAATTGCTCCTAGTAGGGTCACCCATGCCAGATAAGTTGCAGGTTAGGAGCCAGACGAAAGGTTGTCCATGGAGCGTCTGTTCCTCAGTGAGGCGGCTGCAAAGGCGTCTGACCCCAGTGGGGCGACCATTAAGCGATGGTGTCATGTTAAAAACACTATTGAGGAAGGCAACGGGAAACCACCTCAATTATCATTCCCAAGAAAATAATGATGGAAAGAAGACACAAATTGAGTCCTGGTAACTACGGGACTCGGACCGAGGTGCCGTGCGTCATGCCCAGCAGTGGGAGAGGCAAGGCTTTCACGGTCGTCATCCCACGAAACCCTTTTGGGAAAGAAATAACAGCAGCAGGAAAGAAGACGCAGAGGAAGACGAAAGTAGTTAGAATAGGAACATGGAACGTCAGGACAATGCTGAGGAGAGGCAAATTGGGAATATTAAGTGAGAGATGGAAAGAGGTAATATAGATGTTTTAGGTCGCTGCGAGGTGAGATGGAAGGATAGCGGGGATTACTGGAGTGACAATTATAGAGTGATATACAGCGGCGGGGACGAGAGCCAACGAGGGGTTGCCGTAATTTTAAATAAAGGGGTAGGAAGAAGCGTAGTCAACATAGAGCAAGCGACAGATAGAATCTTATTCGTAGAGATGAAAGCAAGGTCGACGAACTTGGTCATTGTTCAGGTATACATGCCACCAAGCAACCACAAGGAGGAAGAAGTCAATAGGATGTACGATGAGTTAGTGGATATAATCGCGTGTGTTCCTGCAGGGAAACATTTGATAGTGATGGGGGATTGGAATGCGACGGTAGGCGAAGGAAGAGATGGTGGTGAGGTGGGGGACTATGGGTTAGGCACGAGGAATGAACGCGGGGAGAAAGCAATTGAATTCTGCAGGAGACAGGGGTTAGTCATCACCAATGCATGGTTTAGACACCACAAAAGGCGTAGGTATACATGGAGAATGCCAGGTGACTCAGAAAGGTATCAGTTAGATTATATTATGGTTAGGCACAGGTTTAGGAACAGTGTGATAAATTGGCACATTCGCGTTTCCCAGGAGTGGATGCGGACTCTGACCACAATTTAGTTGCAATGAAATGTAGCGTCCACCAATGAGAAATGAGAACCACGTCTGCACTTCTTCAGTGTTGATCATTAGTTTAATTTATGAGATAAGTTCAGTTTTTAGATTGGGTATTTTTGTAGGTTAGGTATGAATGACAATATAGATTCATTTATTTAAGATAGTTAAATTTTCATTTTTGCTTCATGCAAATCCATTTCATTGCCCTCATTGTTTCTTCTTCAGTGAATTAGAACCAGTATATGTAAAAACAAAACTGCAAGTACCTTGTTTTTGGTTGCTAAATTGTAACTGTCATCTCAATACATTCTCCTACAATCTCCCCTCACTCTACCAGTAGCACTTCCTCGTTTGTTTTCTACTCTGTCCACGTCAGTTTGCTGGAGGCATTGTCATGGTCTTACAAAGTCAAAAAAACATAAGACGTGCAAGGCCAAATCTTTCTGCTCAGACATTCCGGCACAAACTGGCGACTGACTGATTTGGAAGGAGAGACCACCCTCCATATTTCTCAGTTGGATTTACTACACTGGCAAGAATTGTTGGGTCACAATATGCACATTACTTTCATAATGTACCTCTTAGACTGCTTGGAACAGCTTTGGAAAGGCAGTCCCTCAATCACATTTCCAGCTGATTTATTGACGTTTTTCTGAATCAAACCACTTTGCTTTTCCACATAAACTTTTTATTTTGACGACCCAGGTTTCGCTAAAGAATAACATCACCAGACCGAATGATGTTATGCTATAACGAGTGGTTTGATTTATAAAAACGTCAGTATGAAGATTTTCCACCAAATTACACCAGAAACTGTTTTATTTATCCAGCTGATTTAACTGCTCTGCCATTGATAGTCGTGTCACGTTAAAATCATGCTCATTACTGCAGACATGCCAACTCTCCCGATTTAAGCGGGAGACTCCCGATTTTTCCTTTTTACGTTCTTGATGGACTGTTCAAATTGTGTACTTAGCTTAACATGTTAATAAAGTGTGACATTCATTAAAAATTGGCAAAGTGTCATAAAGGGATTAAGGTGCCATGTAAATATTGTGGTAATTAAAAGTGATTACTTCGTGATACACTTCTAAAAATCTCCCGATTTTTCATTTTTGAAAGTTGGCATGTCCTCCCGATTTTTCATTTTTGAAAGTTGGCATGTCTGTTACTGTAATAATGGACCCCTCAACCTGCTCAGAGCAAACTGGCAACCGACTGCTTTGAAAGCACCTACACATAACCACATTTTTGGAAAGGCTTTACTGTGCTGCCATTGATTGTCACATCACAATGAAATCATGTCCATTACATTCATAATGGAAATTTCAGACCTGCTCGAATCAATCTTTTGACCGGCTGCTTAGGAAGGGCAGACTTGTGACTGTGATTACCATGCTGCCATTGATAGTCATGTCACGATGAAATCGTGCACATCTACTTTCATAATGGGCATCTCAGTCTGCTCGGAGCAACCAGTCTACTGCCTGATTTGGAAGGGCAAACCTCTAACAACATTTCGTGACTGATTTTACCACGCTGCCAAAGATATCTGCGCTTCACGATGACATCATGGGCATTACTTTAATATTGGATCCCTAAACCTTTTCTGAGCACACCATATGTATGTGAACCATGTAATTCAATTAAGTAATTCATAATATGTATCAATGGTTTATGACGAACCATTGATTCTCTATTCCCTACAAATTTAAGCTCTTATGAGGGCATATTGAAAGGTTATATCTCCTATTTTTTCTCATGGACAATCAAGTTTATTCTGAACTTTGCATATAGTATATCATTTGAAAGGTTGAGAGTGTAGCTATTTTCTAACATAGTGTCCTTGTTGATCAATCACTCTTTGCATTCTTGTAATCAGCTTTTGAATACGGGCATCGTACCTTTCTCCTGCTGCATCATGAAGCCAACTGATGACTGCATCTTACACTTTTTTATCTGATTTGTGGATTCGATAGTGACTGTAGACGAAAGATGGGCAATTCACTACACCCTAAAAAAGAAGGAACAGTCGAAACAATGGCGTCACCCGTCCTCACCGAAGCCCAAAAAAGTTCAAAGACAGGGAAGTCAGCGGGAAAAGTTATGGCTACCATTTTCAGGCATAAGAAGGGGGTTGTGTCAGTATATCTTATGTCGATAGGAATAACAGTCACCTGGAAAAGCTACTGTGAGACTAAAAAAACTTGGACAAGCCATCTAAAACAGAAGAAGGGGTAGGCTCACCAAAGAAGTGCATTTGCATCATGACAATGCACGTCCACATCAAACGACCACCCTACTCAATGAATTCAGCTGGGATATTCCATACTATCACTTGTTTCCCCCTCCAATAAACTCCTTTTGGGGACATAAATTCCTGTCAGATGAGTACGTACAAGAAGCAGTAACCTATAACAAGTTAGCACTTTTAAATAGTACTTATAAAATACAAGTACTAAGTTTAAAAAAATATATTTATCAATATTATCTTCTCAATTGTTGATGTTAAATAGGAGTTTAAACTTGGAAATGTACGATGCATCCGATAAACACATTTGGCAGAATCATTGGAAAACATTAAGAATTTTGAAAAAATAAGTTCATAAATGCTGTAATTGTTGTCTCTAAGGAGTGGATAAATGCATTAAGTGGAGTATTGAGGGGATAACTTAAATATTGTTCATTATTCATTTAACTCCATTGCCTGGTTTTACTTCTATACTTGAACTAAGCAATAATCTTTTGTTTATATAGAAAACAGAAAGATATGAGTTTCTGATAATGATTAAAACACTATCTTCATACTAGATCAAAGTGAAAAACTTATGTTCATGTATGCTATTCTATTCTGATTGAAATAAAAGAAAACTAGTTGAAACTCTGCTATGCAATATTTTAATTTTGCAGACTAAGCCAGATAAGAATCCAGTTCAACCTTTATTTCATTTGGACACTAATCTTTCAACTAAAGCATTATATCAATGTTCTCCATTGTCACAAATTCACTGACAATGTTCCGTATTGATGGCTGCCAAGCCAATACTAAACAATATGGTGCCTGCGAACTTGAAACATATGATTTATAGTTTGTGTACTTTCTAATGCAGTAATATTTTTTAAATAACTGCCATCACATCTAGGCCTGGCTGGATATTTACAGGGCCTCACCCAAAAGTGGTAGGACTGATTTTCTCTGGCGCAAACAGAGCGTTGGAGGGGGGTCTGCCTGGCAGGGTAAGGTGGAGGGGCTCTTAGCAACAGACCAACACCAACCTCAGTCACCTGTGGGCTGTCATTGAGTGAGGACACTGTTTTTAGTGAAGCAAGGTTTTTGTCCGTGTCGAAAAACAAAATGAATCTGAATTTATAGCAACGTTATTCCATGAAGTTTTGTGCGAAACTCGGGGAAGATGGCAACTGAGACCCTCGATATGATCAAGCAGGCTTACGGGGAACACTGCCTTAAACCATTCCACAGTGGCTTAAGTTGTTTAAAAGGGTAGGGAGCTCGTTAAAGATGACCATCGCTCCGGACGGCAAGAACCGACATGAATGTGGACAGAGTGAGGACACTGCTGGACACAGAGCGACACTTAACCGGTGAAGAAATTGCAGACCAGTTGGGTCTCTCTGCATCCAATGCCCAATGCATTATTTCACAGGATTTGGCAATATGCAAGGTGTACGCCAAGATGGTGCCGAAAATTCTGAGTGTTGACCAACAGGCAGTGGTCGTCGTCAGACCTGGCCAAATACGGCATTGCCACGTTGCCACACCTGCCCTATTCTCCTGATCTGGCACCACCGGACTTCTTCTTCTTCCCCCTGATGAAAAGACAGCTCAAGGGACGACATTTTGACTCGATAAAGGCCGTTCAAGAGGCTTTGACGAGGGTCATCAACGGCATCCCCAAAGAAAATTTCCATCGGGCATACGGGGAATGGAAGCACTTTGAACAGAGTTTGAAGAAAATTAAGTCGATGTAAGTATATCATCTCTATCTCTATCGTATCGTGCTTTCTCCCGCAAAGGTGATCTGCAAAAGGCACACATGGACTCACACGGGTGAGAAGCAGTGCAAGTGTCATCAGGTGTGCTCCAAGGCATTCACGCAGAAAGTAGGACTGAAGAGACCACACGTACATGCACAGAGAGTGAGAGATTGTACAAAGTTGTGAAATGTGTCCCAAAGAGTTCACTCGCAAACACCACCTGGAGATTCATTCCTTGACCCATACTGTTGAATTGAGATAATAGTGTGTAATATATATATATATATATATATATATATATATATATATATATATATATATATATATATATATATATATATATATATATATATATTATTACTAGCGGGTCGCGGTGGTCTAGCGGGTCGAGCGTTGGACTGCTGACCGGAGGGTCCCAGGTTCGATTCCCGGGCAAGGCACTTTGGGCACCTGCAGCTCCACCCAAGCTAGTTGATTTTTCGGATACCAGTTCTTCCTTGGAAACCATAACCGGCACAGGGAAAGGAACTGGCCCCCCTACCCTGATGTGTGATTATTCACACACCGTCGGGCTTGGTACATGGGTGAGCTCTACCATCACCTACTAAACCGACCTTCGGGTTGATTACTGTGTTTATGGTTTTTATATTATTACTATAAGATAATTTATCGGTTTAAGGTAGGTTTTAGGATGGACACGACTATCAAATAAACATTTTGTAACTCCAAACACAACCCAATCCAGCAACCTACTCTATACATCAACTCCCTCTCTTCATCTCTGTGTGTACTTCTTTCCTCCCTTCATCCTCTATCTATAAGACATCCCTATCCTGAGATTCTTCCGAATCTCTTGGCTATTTCAAAAGGAAAATGAAGGAAGAAGGACTTATGGATTGATGAAAATTAAAAATTAATAAGTAAGAACTTCATAAATGCAGACATGCCAACTCTCCCGATTTAAGCGGGAGACTCCCGATTTTTCCTTCTTACGTTCTTGATGAACTGTTCAAATTGTGTACTTAGCTTAACATGTTAATAAAGTGTGACATTCATTAAAAATTGGCAAAGTGTCATAAAGGGATTAAGGTGCCATGCAAATATTGTGGTAATTAAAAGTGATTACTTCGTGATACACTTCTAAAAATCTCCCGATTTTTCATTTTTGAAAGTTGGCATGTCCTCCCGATTTTTCATTTTTGAAAGTTGGCATGTCTGTAAATGTCACATGATGTATGTGAACAGCATCACACATATGTTCGTGTTTGAACGTATATATACTAATACAGCAATCAAAGCTGAAAATATACATATACAATAATCACACATCACGGTAGGGGGGGCCAGTTGCGATTTCCCAGGAATATCTGGTACCCAAAAAATCAACTAGCTCGGGTGTAGCTGCAGGTGCCCAGAGTGCCTTGCCTGGGAATCGAACCCTGGACCCTCCGGTCAGCAGTCCAACGCTCTACCCACTAGACCACTGCGACTTGCTAATGAATACTTTTGCATATATATATATTTATTTATTATTAGGTAATCTACCGGTTAAGGTAGGTTTTTGCGTGGACGTAACTATCAAATAAACATTTTGTGACTTCAATCAATTCCTAATCCAGCAGCCTAATCTATATGAAGTCGCTCTTCATCTCTGTGTACTTCTTTCCTCCCTTCATCGCCTATCTAAGACATCCCTGTCCTGTTCCTGCTCTTTCCTCGCTTGCCCAACATTCTCCCCTCTATTACCTTCTTCAACATTCCACTGCCGCTGAATACGCCTTTCATCCATTTCTCCTGCCTCCATAGAATTTCTCTCCACAAACCCCTCTCCTCACCCACCATCTCCATTACTTCCTCATTTGTTTTCCTTTCGGTCCATTTCACCTTCTCCGTTAACTACATTACTTAATGGCATTCCAATGCAGTCACGCGGGAAGGGTTTTGACAACAACACACAGGAGGTTAGTGAAAGAGCGTGCGCAATTGAGTGTAACTAATTGTTACCTTGACGCCGAGGGTGGCAAGTGGCATTTTTGTTATCTCCGAGTGTGACCCTACAGTTGTTATCCCGTATTGTCCGTGGGAAGGAGTCCTTGAGTCTGCTAGTTCTGACATCTACAGGGTTCGTCGGAAAATAAGTGTACTGAGCTCAGGAAGAAAAAATTATTACACTTTTACATATCTTAATCTAATATTCCTCAAAATAGGACCCTTGTGAGTCGATACACTTATTCCAGCGGCGTTCCGATGCCTGGAACGCTCCCGCGAAGGCATCATCGGGAACCTCTCGAATACACGTCGTCACGGCCTCTTTGACGGCGTCCAAAGTCCCGTATCGCGTTCCTTTCTAACTCCTCTTTATCTTCGGGAACAGAAAGAAGTCCGGTGGTGCCAAGTCCGGGCTGTAGGGCGGGTGCGGCAGCGTTCCACGCCGTGATTGGCCAAGAAGTCCGACACGCCAAGCGCGGTGTGAGACGGCGCATTGTCGTGATTTTTTTCGCATCTGTAATTGGTCCCTAATAATCTCGTGCACTATTGTTTTTGGCACATTACACTGCTCTGCCATCATCCGAACACTAAGACGACGATCAGAGTTCAGTGCATCGCGAACTTTTCGCACATTTTCGTCGGTGAGTGTCGTTGATGGGCGTCCAGGGCGTGGTTCGTCGTCGACCTCTTCTCTGCCCTCCACGAACATATTGTGCCACCGAAAGATCATGTTTCTGGACATGACTGACTCCCCGTAAGCCTAGTTAATCATACCCACAGTTTCGGTAGACGATTTCTCAAGCTTTACCGCAAATTTGATGGAATAACGCTGCTCCAAAAACTTCGGCATCGCGTTCCGTGACGTGGGTCGAGCGTGGAGGTTCGCGTTAACAGAGCTCCTCACTACACCACAACTCAGAGCCGACTGCCTTTTTCAGCGTCGCTTGCCAACATACCCCCCTCCAATCGCAGCCCGTCAGAGCGGTGCTGGGCGCGCCTGGAGCGGCGGGAAAAAATGAGTACACTTATTTTCCGGACGATCCCTGTATTTCACGAATTTTGTACACATGATCCAAGCGACCAATGTGTGTTTGAGTGCGAATAATTTGCGAGACCTCGGTGCTGGAACATGCGGATCTGAATTTATTTAGTAAGCTCAGCCTAGCATTGAGTGGCTTTCTTCCAAATGAACGAGCAACTGACAGAAGAAGAGAGGGTAGCCGGGATAATGTAGATCAATGACGATGACTACCTACGGAGAGTTCAGGAAGTAAGTAAACACCCGGAGAGATAAAATACTTGGAAATTCGAAGCGGGCCATCTGTACCGTTATAAATACGATGGGCTACTCGACCCGGTAGCCAACTGCGAAGAGTGATGGAATCTCGTAATTCCAAGAGAGTACTGTGAGCGGGTAATAAGAGAGGCCCATTGTGAGCCATCTTCAGGCCATCTCGGCGTCGAAAAGACGTTCGACCACGTAGTGCGAGAATACTATTGGAGAGGGGCTTACCACGACGTCTATAATATCGTGAGGCAATGTAGCGAATGCCAACAGTTCAAAATGTCACAGCAGGCACCTCAAGGGCTGCTGGGTAAAAGAGTCGTGGAAAGACCTTGAAACATCGTAGCAGCAGATCTTGTGGAGTTTCCGCTTTGCAAAGCCCAGGATAAATATTTAATAGTCTGAAGACTTATTCTCAAGATGGGTGCAGCTAAAGGCGGTTGGAGCCGCTACGGGGGCTAATGTAGACAAAGCGCTAGAAGAGTTGGTCATCTTCCGCTGGGGGATGCCTAAGCGATAACGGAAAGGAGTTCGATAACAAATGCGTAAAAGATGCCTTGGCAGAGTATGGAATAACGCATACAACAACGCCTCCATACCGTGCTCAGGCTAACCCAGTGGAAAGGTCCAACCGGACGCTTAAGACTACTATCCCGATCTTTGTAGGGAAGGATCACAGGGATTAGGATCGACACTTATACGAGCTCAGACACGCGATCAACACCGCGAAGCAAGCGTCGACAAAAGTCTCGTCTGCATTCTTGAACATTGGGAGTCATCCGCAACCAGTCAAGAGTTTGCGTTGCGAGCTGGAGAAGGAGGACGGAATTGAGTATTCCTTGGATCCGCAGGAGTGGACAGACAGAGTACGCCGGCTGAGCCTGTTGAGAGAATTGGTATTCCAGAACATAGAGAAAGCTCAGGAGAAAATAGCGCGAGCGTACAATCCAGGTAGAAGAAATATCGAATTCAGTATAGGAGATCTAGTAATGCGCAAGACCCATTATTTATCGAGTGGAAGGGATAGATTTTCGGCCAAGTTAGCTCCTAAATTCGAATGACCCGTCGAGATTATTAAAAAGCTGTCTCTAACAGTTTATGTAGTCAAGACGCGTTCAAACAAGCAAGTCGCGAAGGTGGATATTGGTGACTTAGCACTACTTAGCACCAAGATCCACTCAGAAAACCAATAACGCGAGCCAAACCGAGTAGAGCACGTGACCTGTCTGTTGGAGCAGACGCGGCGACCACCACCGCACTTGCGGGAGGTAGTTCTTCGGGAGGCCCTTGGTGAGCCACCGAGAGGCTAGCAGCGTAACGCCAGTAGAAGAGGAATAAGGATGGTCATGAAAAGGCACCGATCAGGAGGGTCCATCGACGATGGGGTCATCATTTGGAGTGTAAGCGGTCCATCTGACGAGTGTCCGGCTTAGATAGGGGGTATGTGACGTTGCGTTTTGCGCAGCGTCACCGTGCCCCTAAGCGCGCACTGACAGCGAGCCGCGGCTGTGAATCCCCGCTACGTGGCGCTCCTGGTGACAGCTGACTAAGCGAAGAGGAAGGCGGAGAACGGGGATGAGAGTGTGCCGGCGGCCGCAGGGTGGGAAAGAGGATTGAGTGTGCCAGCGATTGTGACGGGCACGTCGAACTTTGGCAGTTGAAGTTTGCTTCCTTAGTCACGAACAAGGGGCCGCGGAAGGTCGAGGAATTTGCAGAAAGAACTGGAGGGACTGGAGATCCCGCCGCCAGTGTTGTGCACGAGCCTCACCGGGACTCGGACAATGGTGAACCGAAGCAAGTGGTGAAGGAGGGCCGCCAGAAGTGTGCACGAGCCTCGCCGGGACTCGGACGATCGTGCACCAGGGCCATCGGTGGAAGGAGGGCCGCCAGAAGTGTGCACGAGCCTCGCCGGGACTCGGACGATCGTGCACCGAAGCCAGTGGTGAAGGAGGGCCGCCAGAAGTGTGCACGAGCCTCGCCGGGACTCGGACGATCGTGTGCCGAAGCCAGTGGTGAAGGAGGGCCGCCAGAAGTGTCCACGAGCCTCGCCGGGACTCGGACGATCGTGCACCGAAGCCAGTGGTGAAGGAGGGCCGCCAGAAGTGTTCACGAGCCTCGCCGGGACTCGGACAATCGTTCACCGGGACCATCGGTGGAAGGAGGGCCGCCAGAAGTGTGCACGAGCCTCGCCGGGACTCGGACGATCGTGCACCGGGGCCATCGGTGGAAGGAGGGCCGCCAGAAGTGTGCACGAGCCTCGCCGGGACTCGGACGATCGTGCACCAGGGCCATCGATGGAAGGAGGGCCGCCAGTATTGGGCACGGGCTACGCCTGGATCTCCAGCGGCAGGGGTGCGGTGCGTGTTTGCCGACCCTTGGACTAGGTCCGGTGCGTGCGGGGAGTGGCGAGACTTGCCCACCCCGGGGCATTAGAAAGGTGGAGAACCTCTCCTGAGGTGAAAGTCATCGGGCCGGGAAGAGCCTAGTGGCGCTGCGACTCTGCGGCTAGTCATACGGCCAGCCTGGCGCTCTAACAAAAGCAGGGTCGCGGCCATTCCAGTGCAACCCGTCACAATCGCTGGCACACTCAATCCTCTTTCCCACCCCTGCGGCCGCCGGCACACTCTCGCCCCCGTTCTCCGCCTTCCTCTCCGCTTAGTCAGCCGTCGCCAGGTAGCGGGGATTCACAGCCGCAGCTCGCTGACAGTGCGCGCTTAGGGGCACGGTGACGCTGCGCAATACGCAACGTCACGACGCCTTCATTTTTAAAAAGAACATTCACTGTTGGTTCTGTTACGTAGACAATGTCTTTGCATTGTGGACAGGCACTGATGGACATTTTTACGAACACCTTAAATTCCCGAAGCAAAGAAATCAATTTCACATGTCAGAAAATACGAAATGAGTGACTCAATTTACTAGATATTACAGAATTGAGAAAGGGATAGGGTTTTGAAACTGTGATTTTTCTTAAAAGAACTGCCACAGACCACATAATCACCCCTCAACTCCCGCCAACAAATATCTCAAAAGCTACCCACTTGTCATATCCTGCTAAATAGTCTGGTGAACAAACCTCTTTCTAAAAGTATTTTTTTTAAATAACTTAAGATGAAAAAAGATATTGCAGGTAAAAATGGGCACAAAGAAGGTTTAATAGGAAAAATACTACATAAAAAAATGTTCCATTTAGGACAACAATCTTTTGTTTGAACCAGGTAACATGGTTGTAAAAGATTACAAATGGTGTACTACTCTGACCAATACATGGTTCGTCCGGAAGATAAGTGTACTGAGCTCAGGAAAAAAATGTATTACACTTTTACATATCTTAAGCTAATATTCCTCAAAATAGGACCCTTGTGAGTCGATACACTTGTTCCAGCGTCGTTCCTATTCCTGGAACGCTCCCGCGAAGGCTTCGTCGGGAACCTCTCGAATACACGTCGTCACGGCCTCTTTGACGGCGTCCAAAGTCCCGTATCGCGTTCCTTTCAAACTCCTCTTTATCTTCGGGAACAGAAAGAAGTCCGGTGGTGCCAAGTCCGGGCTGTAGGGCGGGTGCGGCAGCGTTGCCACGCCGTACTTGGCCAAGAAGTCCGACACGACAAGCGCGGTGTGAGACGGCGCATTGTCGTGATTTATTTCGCATCTATAATTGGTCCCTAATAATCTCGTGCACTATTGTTTTTGGCACATTACACTGCTCTGCCATCATCCGAACACTAAGACGACGATCAGAGTTCAGTGCATCGCGAACTTTTCGCACATTTTCGTCGGTGAGTGTCGTTGATGGGCGTCCAGGGCGTGGTTCGTCGTTGACCTCTTCTCTGCCCTCCACGAACATCTTGTGCCACCGAAAGATCATGTTTCTGGACATGGCTGACTCCCTGTAAGCCTGGTTAATCATACCCACAGTTTCGGTAGACGATTTCCCAAGCTTTACCGCAAATGTGATGGAATAACGCTGCTCCAAAAACTTCGGCATCGTGTTCCGTGACGTGGGTCGAGGGTGGAGGTTCGCGTTAACAGAGCTCCTCACTACACCACAGCTCAGAGCCGACTGCTTTTTTCAGCGTCGCTTGCCAACATACCCCCTCAAATCGCAGCCCGTCAGAGCGGTGCTGGGCGCGCCTGGAGCGGCGGGAAAAAATGAGTACACTTATTTTCCGGACGATCCCTGTACATACGCGAACTGAGACCATTATTCTTTTTTTTGCAAAATTTAGTCAACATAAATTTTCTTCCCTTCAAAGTACTCTCCATTCATAGGCAATGCCTTCTTATTCCATATTCTTCTTTTCCACTGTTTAAAGCAAACTTGGAAGTCATTGGTACTTCGGCGTCTTTACTTTTCTCGTCGTTTCTTGTCGTATTGTGTCCACATCTTCCCAGTGATGTCCCCTCATCACATTTTTGCATTTTGGGATTAGAATAAAGTCGCAGGAGGTGAGATCCGGCAAATAGGGAGGATGATCAAGGATGGTGATTGAATTTTCGGCCCGAAGCTGTCGAACTATCAATGCTGAATGTGCAGGTGGATTGTCATGGTCCAAGGATCCATCCATCATATGTTAGGTAGTAAAATAGTAGTTTGTGCACTGTTCATTTTCCTAAATTCAAATATCAAGAAACAGTAACATTAACGGAGTCACCCGCTATGTGTGCATTATAATGCAACCATTTCGGAGAGTAAAAATCATTCGCCTTGACCGGGATTCGAACCCGGATCCCTCGATATCCGGCCAGGAGTGCTTTAACCAATTAAGCTACCGAGACGTCCTCTTACACTGAAATTTTGGGGGCTTTAAAGGAACAAGATGTTGTGACGAAATACCGTACATACAATGTCACAGGCATTCGTAGTCGTGCGCGACGCGCCACAGTCCACATTGTCCACATGATACGGTATTTCAGTTCACAAACATCTTGTTCCTTTAAATTTTCAAGAAACTGTAACAGTAACTTTAACGGAGTCACCCGCTATGTGTGTATGTCGGTAGCTTAATTGGTTAAAGCACTCGGCCGGATATCGAGGGATCCGGGTTCGAATCCCGGTCAAGGCGAATGATTTTTACTCTCTGAAATTGTTGCATTGCTAAATTCAGTTAATCAGCTATCATTCGGACAATTTTTCGACAATCGGTAAGGGCAAGGGACCACATACGTTCAGTGTTGTCGTCAACACAGAGGGCTGAAGGCTCTCCTGGCCTTGCGTCATTCGTGGCCACTTGTCGGCCATCTTTAAAATGCTTAATCTACTTGAAAACGGATGTTTCCTTGAGAAAATTATCACCATAAACAGCTGTCAACATTTCAGGAATTCCATGAAAACTTTTATACCCCAACCCCGTACCGATAACTTTTATCGCGGTCAAGGCGAATGTTTTTTACGCCCTGAAATTGTTGCAACGAAATGCATGTTAGCGGATGGCTCTGTTAAAAAGTTACTGTTGCGGTATCTCCCGCAGTTTCTTGAAATTTTGTACCCCACTTCACAAAAAACGTGGTGTTGATTCATTGCTCGGTGATTTTGTGAATTTCCATTTTCGACAGTCAGTAAATACAAGGAGGACAGAAACGAACATAACAGGCACCATACGCACAGCTCGATGAATAACCAGGAACTGGCGGCTTATTCGGTCTCAGATAACTAGGGCCACTAGTGGACGGAGGGCCACGTCATGCTGGCCAGATTCCACGGATTCCCGTATTTATTGGACAAACCATGTAGACTCCCTTATTATGGATTGATTTAAAAAAAAAAGATAGCCCATTTCTTCTTTGGGGATTAACTTAGGTGTTTGGAGGAGCGGCGTGCGCAACTCAATTGGATTACTCCTGGAACACACCCAGTATATGGGCGGGAGAATATTCAAAGCAGATATACCCTGATCTCATCTCCTGGGGGTAATACCATATTACAAACTCTGACCATAAATACAAAACCTGGAAATATAGTTTCTATTTAGCGATCTTTTCCCAATGCACACTGGTTGAGCAATGAAATCAAGATGAAACATTCCCATTTGGTAAAGAAAAATTGTATTTCATTCAAACCGATAAAATAGTTTAAAAAAACTGCGCAGGTATGATGGCCATGGTTATGGAATTAAAGTTTGATTAACTGTTCTAGTATGCACGTATTCACAAAACCTTGTCCCCTGTGACTTTTACCAAATTCAATCTTGAAATAAGAGAGACCAAAGATTGACGTCATACTAGGTCGTTGCACCACAGATGCCTATTCTGAGAGAATCTTCCAAAACCGTACTTCTTGGAAGACTTGGAAAAAGGTGGATATACACTGGTAAGTGTGTATATGGCTAAAGGCGATTGAATTGAAAAATATCCCTCTAAAAACCATCTTGCTCAATAGACCAACTGAATAACCAATGTCCTTGCGATAGGTTTGATTTAGAAGAATTTATAAAAGTGTGCTTTCAAAGCAAGTCTTGTGGCTTCCACATTTACCTTCTCTTCGAAGCCCTCTTTCTTATATTTGTGATTCAATGGTTCAATGACACGATGATAGGTTGACAGTTCGCAATTAGTTTATATATATATATATATATATATATATATATATATATATATATATATATATATATATATATATATATATATATATATAGGAAAGCTGCTAATCTTCAGTATCAATTTGTATCAATCTTCCGTGTCAATGGCCTTTAGATCACTTTTTATATTTCCTACGTTTATTTTAATGCTTTGCACAGCTTTAAGGTTTGATCCACTTTCCATTTTCGAAGACCAAACATTTCGTAAAACCAGATTCTTGTAATAAACCTGACAATGCGATAGCAACGTAGTAAGGTGCACGAGTAACATAAGTCTATGCATGTTCTAATAGCCAAGTAAAGGTAGATAAGTTCACCTATGGATAATTAAATGATTAATGTGAACTTTAAACCATTCAAAGGTGTTTGAATAAACTTTAGCCAATGTATCGACTTTTAAAAACAGCCAATTCGCGTCAATGTTCCAGGAATTATTTCGACGTGTATTGAGAAAGGAAGTGAAAGGAAAAACGGCTCAGTAAAACTTGTAATATGTTTACATTTCTCGAGATCTACGACAGCGAATGCATGCATGCATGCATTTAGTTATCATTTTCAATGTTGATACCGTAATCAATGCACTTCAGAATCTTTTCTTCCGAATCTTCGAAACGAATGAACCGGTCAACAATGACGAAATGAATCTTTTTTTTTCGATTTCAATTTAATGCTAAACAATGCCTCACAACGTCCATCAGTTCAATAACATCTCAGAATAGTCTGAACGTTATTTGAGTTACGTATTTACGTGACTAAGTCTAATTATTCCGAGAAATATGTTCAGTTATGTGACCAGGATAAAGATGCACTCTTTCCGTATCAATCCACTGAATTTCGAAAGAGCGTCTCAAAAGAAAGGAACAGCTGAAGAATGAAATGCAAGTGCCTTGTGGAAAATCGTGTTATTTTGTGTATGAGGAAGTTTTAATAGTACGTGAACTAAATAGAGAAAGCTATCATTATTATTTTAACGTTACGTTATCCATTAAATTATTCGGAGTACTTTAAAACGGTCAGAATGTGCAATAAAGCCGAATTTGAAGTCTGTAGATTGTGTTTAAACAGTCGCGGACTGTTGATTAATGTTTACGGCGAGAATAGTAAATTACAATTCATGCTGGAAAGGACTATAGAGGATTTAATAGACGTTAAAGTAAGTTTAGTTGTCTGTGTAACGTGTTTTTTTAAATTTTTTGTAAGAAATCTTCAGTTAAATGATTTAGTAGTTGGTTTGTATATTCTGTACACTGTTGTCAAAAAGTATATTCTTATTTAGGAAGGAGTTTCATGCATCCAGTCGTTTATATCTGTTAATGAAATATTATATTAGGTTGTGGAGGATGCAAATTACCCCTGGTTGGTGTGTTCTACCTGCATGGAGAAGCTTACGGAATTCCGGCTGTTTAAGCGTCGTTGTGCCGAGTGTTTGTCTGTTTTCTACAATCGCATTCAAAAGGGGTGTAATCTTGCAGCGAAAGACTGCATAACCAATCCAGAGGAGGTCAGTTGCATAATTAAAATTAATTATTTCAAGCAGTTATGACGTATTTGGGCAAAAATTAATATTTCGTTCCATTTTCTTTTATTAACATGGAGAATAACCCTAGACTCACTACAATCATTGTGATCAATCGCAGTCATTTTAAAGGATAACAATAGGACTCACTCTTTCAAAAGCGAAAATTGAAAGCATTGTAAATCTAATTTAGTTTGTCGGATTATATAGCTCAAGGGACAATTTCGTTTTTCATTTTAAAATGCCGTTTCTTTGACTTTTTAGATTGAACGGCAAGAGCCACTTTGGCTTTTAGCAAAAAATCGACTCGCTGAATTAATAATTCATCTAAGAAGTTTCCCTTCTCACTTCCGGACAGGGTTTCAACTATAACTTTACTTATTTATTTCAATAACAGTATCAAGCCAAATGTATTGCACAAATAACAATCAGACTGCCTTCCGTTATCGTGCAACAATGTCGCCCATACTCTTTTTAGACTTTCTATATACTCGCATGGCGTTTTCACAATGTTTTTTTATATAAATGTAATTTATCTCGGTTTGTTATTTTTTGTGCTGAATTTCTTTGGTAAAATTAATAAAATTACAAAGGCATTTTAATTCTGTGGCCCTACCTAAACATACAGTTAAATTGTTGACCACCATTTTGTAATACATAATCCCTTTTATAGAGAGTAGTAAGATGTAGATTAGGTTGGTGGATTGGGTTTTGTTTGGAGTTACAAAATGTTTATTTGATAGTTGTGTCCATCCAAAAACCTACCTTAACCGGTAGATTACCTAATAATAAACCCCTTTAAGTGAATAGTTGACAGTAGCCATTTAATTACCTTTAAGTACAATTGTTACTTGTTTTGCAAAATGAGAGATATATATATTTTTCTTGTGCTGGAATTGTATGAAAAAGTTTGGCTATAAGTATTTCTTTTCCTGCTTTTCTCATTTTGAATAGTTAATGTTATGATATTATAGGACTTAAACATTTTCATGCTTTTAATTAGTTTCCCGATGAAACCAAGAATGACTTATGCGACGACCCGATTGTCAGTGATGCCATGCACCAGAGGGCTGTTGACGTCCCAGATGACACGATCATTGTCAAAGAGGAGATTCACACTGCAAGTGAGAGCTGTGCTTCTCCAGTTGGGGATATTGAATCGTTAATGGTCACATCAATGCAGGAAGGTTGCAGTCATTGGTCCATAAATGAAGAAGCAGGGAATTTGGTAAGTGTGCCTACATGCTCCAGTATAAAAGTAATGCTTATTCTTGGGGAAAACTGAAGAATTAATCTTCATACTTGTGTACGAGGTATGTTTATAAATTAATGGGAATTTTAATTTCTTGAACAATAATATTTATATTAATTCTTATACATTGATGTTGTCCACCTTCAAAGTAGTCCCAATTGGAGATTAATGCACTTGTGTACGCCAGCGCTTCTTCCAATCACCGAAAAACACTTCTCTCAAACTCTCGATCTTTGAGATATAGCAGCCTTTAGTTCTTTCAGCGATACGCTTTTATTGTCATCTACGGCTGTAAAACGACAACGGCCCTCCCTTCTTAAGGTTCTCTTAATTTCAATAGGAAATAGGGAAAAAGTCAAACAGGGAGATTCCATATCTGGCGAATATGGAGGCTTCACAGTATTGTTTTTGGCAAAAAGTTCACGAACAAGCAATGAAGTGTGTGTGAGGTGGTGCATTATCGTGGTGCAAACCGATTGTGGAATGAAAATTTCTGCCACACGTTTCATACCCAAAAAATTGGAATAAATGTCATGACATGATCCAATCGATATATGCCAACATCATCATCAGCAACCTATCCAATGGTGATTCGGCGATCGTTCATTAATAACCATTTCTTACTTCACTTTTAATTCATGTTTTCATCATTTGTTGATGTGTCCAGGGCATTCATCATCTTCAAGGTCTTCACGGCCTTCTTGGATATGCTTATACCACTCGTAAACTCTTGATTCACTCAGTAGACTCACCATTTAGACCTTTGTTAACATTTCACTCACTTTGTTTTACACTTTATTTCATTTTCACACAAAATTTGTTCTCTGATCCATTTATTTTAACAAACGAAAATTGCCGAGCTCATAAAACACGTCTAACCTTAGTGGCTCTCATGGACAATGTCCACAATGAAAACAGCTGAAGGTTTTAAATCGTACTTCAGGGGCATGTGTACCAACATAATGAAAAAATAGTTTGACAATCGGACTCTCCAAGCCTGCGAAATGAAAAAAATTTTTGTTAATTTTTGAACACTCCTCGTTAATTCTCATTAATTTTTTTTAAAAATACTCTTCTGCAACCCTCTGATATTGGTAACTATGAAGGATGTGTGGTTGGGAGCATTGTCATGGTGAAGGTTGACCATGTCATGTTACTAAATTCTAAGTCAAAAAACACACTTCATGTGGAGGCATGTTTTCCTTCTCAGGGTGCTCGGAGCACACTGACTACCGGGCTCATTGGAAGGGCAGATCCTCCACCACTTTCCCTGGCCAGTTTTATCATGCTGGAATGGATAACGTTGTCATTATAAAATAATTAGCTTTACTTTCATAATGGACCACGTACTTACTTTCTGGTTTCACCCTTTTCAACGTCCCTATCTGTCCTTGTTCAGCCTAGGTCTCCTTGTTTTCCTAGACTTTCTCCCCTTTCTCTATACGAGGGGAGGTCAATAAATAAGTCCCAAACGTCAGCAAGATTTCAGGAAACTGTGGGAGTTGCCACAAAAGTAACTTTCGACAGAGTCATCCACTAACATGCATTTCATTGCAATCATTTCAGAGAGTAAAAATCATTCGCCTTGATCAGAATTCGACCCCGGATCCATCGATGTCTGGCCAGGAGTGATTTAGCCAGTTAAGCTATCACGGTGTCCTATTAAACTCTGTGAATTTTAGGGCTTTTTACAGGAATGAGATGTTGTGACGAAATGTCGTACGTATACGATGTCACAGGCATTCGTAATCATGCGCCACGCACCACAGTCCACGAGGTTAGAGCCAATTTGAAACACTTGGGACTGTTTGTTAGACCTTAAGACAAATTTCTAGAAACTGCTATGGAGATGCCACAAGAGTAACTTGTAACAGAGTCATCCACTAACATCTTGTTCCTTTTAAAGCCCAAAAATTTCCGAGTTCAACGACAACGATTCAGCCACGATAGCCTAACAGGCTGAAGCACACCTGGCTGGGCATCGAGGGATCCGGGTTCGAATCCCGGTCAAGGCGAATGATTTTAACACTCTGAAATTCTCTGAAAACCTTTTTATCCTCTGAAATTCTCTGAGATGTAGGCAGACAAATGATAGATAAGGATGTTGAAATGGATGAAACCAGAAAGGAAGTGCATGGTCCATTATGAAAGTAAAGCTAATTATTTTATTGTGACAACACTACCCATTGCAGCATGATAAAACTGACCAGGGAAAGTGGTGGAGGATCTGCTCTTCCAATGAACCCGGTGGTCAGTGTGCTCCGAGCAGCCTGAGGAGGAAGACATGCCTCCACATGAAGTGTGTTTTTTGACTTAGAATTTTGTAACACGACACGGTCAACCTTCACCATGACAATGCTCCCAACCACACGTCCTTCATAGTTACCAATTTTCTAGCCCAGAAGACCATCATCTTAATGGTCTCCCAGCCCCATTACGGTCTCAACTTGGCAATGTGATACTTTCTCTTTGTTTCCATTAACTCAAGAGAGAGTAAGACATGAAAGGGAGAAAGTATTGGAGAGAGAAGACCGTGGATTATACATTCGAAAGCATGTGTCAACTACGTTCCTTGGAGGGAGAAGCAATCCCAGAAAAGGATCCTCAGGGCGTCTTCAAATGTATGGCAGACACACGTCTATGCAAGTGTACTTATTATTAATTCAGAGGGGACAGAAGGATATTTTTAATAGAAATTAATAAGCATTAACGAGGTGTGTTCAAACATTAATGGATAATGGGAATGATTTTTACATTTTGAAATTGCTGCATTGTCAGCAAGATGACTCCGGAGATGTGATGACCACTTCATTGAGAAGGCTTGGAAAATATACCGTACAGTTCCAACTTAGCCCCCAGTGGTTTTCTCCTGGTCAGGCGCCTAAAAAGCCATTTCGGTGGCTGATGTTGTGGAAATGATGATGCCGTAGGGTCTAAAGATTACTAATTAGCAGAGGCAACAAACAAAAGACTTATGGCTACAGGAAATCGAGAATTGAAAAAGAGATTAGATACAGAGAGATTGATTTTTTACAAGAATTTTATTGACGATATACTTACATCGACTTAATTCTCTTCCAATTATGATCCTTGAGCTGCTACACACTTAGTATAACGTTGCTCCCATTCCCCGTAGGCACGCTGGAAATTTTCTTTGGGGATGCCGTTGATGACCCTCGTCGAAGCCTCTTGAAGGGCCTTTATCGAGTCAAACGTCATCCCTTGAGCTGTCTTTTCATCAGGGGGAAGAAGAAGAAGTCCGATGGTGCCAGATTGGGAGAATAGGGCGGGTGCGGCAATGTGGCAACACCGTATTTGGCCAGGAGCTGCCTGACGACGAACGTGTCAATTCAGAATTTTTGACACCATCTTGGCGCACACCTTGTGCATGGCCAAATCCTGTGAAATAATGCGTTGGACATTGGATGCAGACAGACCCAACTGGTCTGCAATTTCTTCACTGGTTAAGCGTCGGTCTGTGTTCAGCAGTGTCCTCACTCTGTCCACATTCGTGTCGGTTCTTGCCATCGATGGCTGTCCGGAGCGATGGTCGTCTTCAACAAGCTCCCTACCCTCTTTAAATAACTTGTGCCACTCAAATACTGTGGAATGGCTTAAGGCAGTGTCCCCATAAGCCTGCTGGATCATATCGAGGGTCTCTGTTGCCGTCTTCCCGAGTTTCGCACAAAACTTCACGGAATAACGTTGCTCTAAATTCAGATTCATTTTGTTTTTCGACGTGGACAAAAACCTTGCTTCAATAAAAATGGTGTCCTCACTCAACGACAGCCCACAGGCAACTAAGGTTGGTGTTGCTAAGAGCTCCCTCTACCTTAACCTTCCAGGCAGACCCCCTTCCACCACTGTTCGCGCCAGAGAAAATCAGTCCTACCACTTTTGGGTGAGTCCCTGTTTGTGTCTGAATGTACAGGGAGAATATCTAGAAGAGTGAAATACATTTCATGGGATTTGCTTTCATTGTTTTTGCCTCTATCCCGTTTTGTGAGTTATTTATTGAATTATACTTCTATGTCACTGTATTTAACATCCCATTGGCAATCAATATCTTCTCTTTGTTCATATTTATTCTCTCCTGCCTCCGTTAGATTCCTACCAACAATCTCATTCATTCTTCTCACTTGCAATGCCTTCTTCACTCTCTTGTATGTTTTCCTTTAATTCCATTTCACCTCTAGGGACAAGAAGGACTGCAGGTCATATTCTTCTGATAATATTAGTTATTAGGAGAATGTAAATACTTCTGTCAACCATGTAAATTCCTTTGAAATACATAGTTACATTAAATTCACATCCTTGAGCTCTGTTAAACCTCAGCACCTATTAACTTCCATTTTCATGTTTCCAATTTGATAATATCAGTGATATTGAAAGGTTGAAATCATACGGAGAGACTTTGTTGAAGAATTATTTCAGATTTAAGTATGAATCATAGAGCTTTGCACAATTTTTAATTTAAAGGGTGATAGTTTGGTGGTCAAAGAATTCTGCATGTTCAGGTTTTCACCACGTTGTTATTTGAAGCTGACAACAGTTTCGCCAAAGTTGCATCCGGCATCTTCAGGTCGAAGATGAGGGATTTGGATTTTGGCCGCCCTTGTAGAAGTGGTCCCGTCCAGTGCCTGCTCACTGATTGGTCCTTTTCCGAAGAACTCTCTTCCACGCATTGTGGAGATGTTGCCTTCATCTCTATTGAAATTCGCCAGGTTTTTGGCGATCTCAAAAGCTTCTCTAATTAATTTTGGGTAATATCTGCTTTGTGGGTCGCGGTAGTCCAGTGGATAGATTGTGGGACTACTATCTAGAGATGGTGCCGGGTTCGATTACTGGGCAAGGTACTCTGGGTACCTGCAGCTCCACCCAAGCTAGTTGATTTTTTGGGTACCAGGTCTTCCTGGGAAACGATAATTGGCACAGGGAAAGGAACTGGCCCCTACCCTGATTTGTGAATATTCACATGCCGTCGGACTTGGTACGGGCTTGGTCGGGCTCTTACTAAACCGACCTTAAGGTTAATTACTGTGTTTTTGGTTTTTTTAAATTCTGCTTTCTTAAGTGATGATTGTAGCGCAATGAAATAGAATGTCATGACCGGGTGCACTCCATTTATGTTCGGAGATGGCCGACAAGTGAAACTGTTTATTTGTTGTTGCCTGGAGGTGTTCTTTCATCCGAACTTTCATTGGCCGGCAGGTTTCCCTGATGTAGGCTTTCCCACATGAACACGGTACTTGATAGACCCCTTCGTATAAGTCTTTCTAGATTTTGTCCTTTGGTCCAGGGAGCACGTCCGCTATTTTCTTGGTGCAGTTGAACCTTGTCGCCACGTCGTGCTTTTTAAGGATTCTGGCTATCTTCTCGGATGTTCCCAATACGAAGGGGATAGTCACTTAAGCCTTTGGGTCCGGTTCCGTCCGCTTGATGGACTTGTCAGAATCCCGTCTTCGCCTTTCTTCCCTGGTGGTCCTTTTAAGGACCATATCGTTCTGATAGCCGTTTTGTTGTAGTACTTTCAGGAAATATTTCTTTTCCATCGGCAAAGAATCAGCATCAGAGATTTCATATGCTCTGTGAGCCGGTATATAACCACTTATATAAGGGCGGCCAAAATCCGAATCCCTCACCTTCGACCTGAAGATGCTGGATACAACTTCGGCAAAACAGCTGTCGGGTTCAAGCAAAAATGTGGTGAAAACCCAAAAATGCTGAATTCTTAAAGTCACCACCATAAAAATCTATGCAGCCATATAGTTTGGTAGTCATTTGCTACATGTTTTGCATGGATATATTTTGTCTCCAATGTTTTTCTGTGATTTTTCAGGACCCTTTGGATGATGGAGAATCAAGCTTCTCCTACAATGAGAAGAAGAAGGTGTGTGATGTTAACATTCCTCAAAAGGAAGAAGGACTGGGAGCAGACTTGTTGCAGGATAAAGGTAAGTAGACTTTTGCTTTTTCTCTATTGTTGCAAACAAATCATTTTCACTGCCCTCAGTGTTTCCCCTTAAGTGATTTAGAACTGCTGATAAGTATGCGAGGTGTGTTAAAAAAATACAAGAATTTTTTCATTTTTGCGGGCTTGGAGAGTCCGATTGTAAAACTTTTTTTTTGTTATGTTGGTATACATGACCCTGAAGTATGATACAACTTTCAGCTGTTTTTTTTGTGGAATTTGTCTGTGACCGCCACTAAGGTTGGAGACGTGTTTTATGAACTCGGTGATTTTTGTTTGTTAAAAGAAATGGATCAAAGAATTTGTAAATCAAATTTTGCATAAAAAATTAAATAAAGTGTAAAACAAAGTGTGTGAAATGTTAACAAAGGCTCACTATGGTAAGTCTGCTATGAGTAAATCAAGAGTTTAGGAGTGGTATAAGCGTCTCCAAGAAGGCCGTGAAGACCTTGAAGATGACGAACACCCTGGACACATCAAAAATTGATGAAAATGTCGAAAAAGTAAAATAAATGGCTAGAAACGATTGCCAAATTATAATTAGAGAGGTCTCTAATGATGTTGGCATATCGATTGGATCATGTTGAGACACTTTCTCCAATTTTTTGGGTATGAAACACGTGGCAGCAAAATTCGTTCCAAAATGGCTCTTGCACCACCACGACAATTCACCAGCTCAAACACTTGATTGCTTATTCGTGACTGTTTGGCCAAAAACAACACTATAATGATGCCCCCCAGCCTCCTCCATATTCGTCACATATGGAATCTCCGTGTGCCTTTTTCCATATTTCCAAAAATGAAAAGAACCTTAAGAAGGGAGGGCCGTCATTGTACAGCCGTAGATGACATTAAAAGCACATCGCAGAAAGAACTAAAGGCTATCTTAAAGATCGAGAGTTTGAGAAGTGTTTTTAGGGAATTTGAAGAAGAGCTGGCACAAGTGTATTAATCTCCAATGGGTACTACTTTGAAGGTGACAACATCAATGTATAAGAATTTATATGTATTCCTTTCCCCTTTCCTTATACCTATTTCTATGTTTTAATGAATATTTGTGCGCTGTATGGCGGGACTTCATATTTGAATGTGAATCTGGCCAATGTGGCTCATCTTTTCTTCTGGCTATGCATGCCATGAAACGTACTGTTCTTATAACCTCCCTGCCACACACCTTTTTGGTGGATCGCAGGGTATTTATGTAGATATACTACCTTGATCAAAAAGTTCCCGGAATTTATTCAGAAATTTGAAAATACAAGTTTATTCATCTAAATCTATATTGTCCCCTTCAAAGTAATCCCCATCGACTGCAACACACTTATGCCAGTGCTTGATCCAATCCTCGAAACATTTTTTATATTCCGTTTTCGGTATGTCCATCAGTGCTTCCTGCGATTTTTCCATTACTTCCTCTCGGCTGCTAAAACGCATTCCCCGTAATGGTTTTTTAACTCGATTGAACAGAAAGAAGTCACAGGGAGCCAAATCAGGTGAATTCGGTGACTGTTGGATGGTATTTGTTGCATTTTTCGTCAAAAATTACGAATAATGATAGCACTGTGCGACGGTCTCGACGCACTGTGCGATGATTTCTGTTCACTTTCGGCGAATTGCTTCACGCAAACGTCTCATAACGCCCAAATAATACTCTTTGTTTACTGTCTGGCCTTCTGGCAAAAATTCATGATGCACTACACCCTTGTAATCCATGAAAACCATCAGCATTGCCTTCTTTTTTGACTGAAAATGACGTGGTTTTTTTGGTCTGGGCTCATTTGGTGAACGCCATTCACTTGCCTGATGTCTGGATTGCGTGTCGTACTCATAAACCTACGTCTCGTCTCCAGTAATGATCCTTTTGATGAATGTGGGATCGGATTCAGCCTCGCAAATCATGTCTTTTGCGATGTCAACACGGTCTCTTTTTTGCATGAAATTGAGGTCTTTTGGCACCAACTTTGCTGCTACACGACGGAAACCCAAATCATTAACCACAATGTCTTGGGCGGACCCATAGGCAATGTTCAAGTCCTCCGCTATTTCTCTGATGGTTAATTTGCGGTTATTGACCAACATTTCTTTTACTTTATCAATTTTTTCACAGACTTTCGATGTCGATGGTCTGGCACTGCGTTCATCATCTTCAATTGACTCATGACCACTTCTGAACCGCTCGTGCCACTGGTAAACGACTGTTTTTTTTAGAGAATCATTGCCGAAACACTTTTCCAACATTTCCAACGTCCGTGCGCCACTAAATCCGTTTTTTACGCAAAATTTAATACAAGTTCGTTGTTGCAAATTTAAATCAATTTCTGCAATTGTAAAAAATCGCCAACACACACAGAGATAGATGTACTCTTGGCTACGTAACTTTTGCAAATGTCAATTTATGACACTAAGATTTAAAGGGAATATCAACAACAGATGTACCAATTTAACAAAAAAAAACAGAACTCAAATCGGAACGATGGGAGCGCCACACGGTGGTTATTCCGGGAACTTTTTGATCAAGGTAGTATTCTCTATGTTGCTATATGCTTTCTAACCAACTGTCCCCTCTTCTTGTGTGTGTTGTCTATTTCTCCTTTGGTGGGTGGAACAGCTCCATAAAGCCTTCCTTTGGCAAATGATTCTGAGCACTTGGGCGCTTTAAAAACATCGCAGATCTCAGTGTAAATTAGGTTTCCTTGGTGGTGTAATTGGTAGCGCATCTGCCCAGTGGCAAGTGGAAGGTCCGGTGTTCAAATCCCGGTTAAGGAAATATTTTTACATTCGTGATCTGCTCAAAAAACACCTTCCCCACATGTCCTGTGTTCACTTGTTATGTTTTCCTATCCCCTTTCCTAATACCTATTTCTATGTTTGAATGAATATTTGTGCACCGTATGGTGGGATTTTGTATTTGAAAGTGTATATGCGTGTACATGTATATATAAATATATACTCTAAAATTAAGATAAAAGTCAATTTCTCAGGGCAATATGGTTCTGAAGAGGATATATTGAGACAATGCTGGCACAATCACAATTTTCTTATACATCCAAGGTATTATCTACATTGATGTTCTTGCATTCGAGGGCAATCGGACAAGTACTTAGCCTACAAAAGAAAAAACGAAAATTTTGGAAAAGTGGCGATTTATTTCTCAACATAGTCTCCTTTTAGCTCGATACACTTGACCCAGCGATGCTCCAACTATTTTAACCTATCTGAAAAATACGTTTTCTGGAGGTCAGCAAAATAGGCCTACGTGGCGGCGATAACCTTCTCATTCGACTCAAATTTCTGCCCAGTGAGTGCCTTCTTCAAGTTTGGAAACAAAAAGAAGTCGCACGGGGCCAAATCTGGAGAATACGGTGCGTGGGGCAGCAATTCGTAGCCCAATTCGACCAAATTGGCGGTGGCGACAGTTCTTCGCCGAATGGGACTGTTTTTCCTGCAATTCGGCGTCGAATCGGCCCAATAATGTGGCATAGTAGAGCGTTGTGACCGTTTTGCCCTTCTCCAGGCAGCCGATGAAGATCACACCCTGTGAATTCCAGAAAACGGTGGCCGTCACCGTTCCGGCTGATAGGACAGTTTTCGCCTTCCTCGGAGCACGTTCGCCGGGTGAAGTCCACTGTTTTGACTGTTCCTTCGTCGCCAATTAAAGGAGGTGTATGGAGACAATGTAATGGACGAGTGGTCTGTTCGGCGGTGGTGTCGCAACTTCAACATGGGGAGGGGGAACACACACGATGATGAGCATTCGGGGAGACCGTCTGTCATTACAGACCAACTGGTGAGCTCAGTTGACGAATTCGTGAGGAACGATCGGCGCGTCACAATTGATGACATCTGTGAGCATTTTCCCAATGTTTCTCGAACAATTGTTCATGAAATTGTTAAACACCATCTGCATTATGCAAAAATTTGTGCAAGATGGGTCCCTCGCATGCTTAAAGATGAGCACAAAACCAAGCGTATGGCTGCAGCACTGACGTTTTTGGGACGTTATTCTGATGAAGGAGACTCTTTCTTGACTTGCATAATTACTGGTGACAAAACATGGGTTTGTTATGCATCACCTGAGAGTAAACGACAGTCAATGGAGTGGCATCATGCTCATTCACCAAACAAACCAAAAAAATTCAAGACAGTTCTGTCCACCAGGAAACTCATGGCAACCATTTTCTGGGATCGACGAGGTGTATTGCTTATTGATTTTATGGCCCGTGGAGACACTATTAATGCCAATGCGTATTGTGAAACATTAAAGAAATTACGGCGGGCAATACAAAATCGGCGGCGAGGTCTATTGTCTACTGGTGTCATTCTCGTTCATGACAATGCCAGGCCTCATGCAGCTGGGATAACACAAAAACTTTTGCAGCAATTCAAATGGGAAACTTTCGACCATCCACCGTATAGCCCGGACTTGGCCCCTTCAGATTATCATCTCTTTACAAAGCTTAAAGACTTTTTGGCAGGAAAAAGATTTTACAGCGATGAAGAACTTAAAAAAGGAGTGACCCTGTATCTCAATGAGCTGGCGGCGAAGGACTATGCATCAGGAATACAGAAACTTGTCACACGTTATGACAAATGCCTTAATTTGCTTGGAGATTATGTTGAGAAGTAGTTTAAAGTATCCTCTTTCAAATAAAATTTTTTATGTTTGTTAATATTTACTTTCGTGTCTTTATTTCACGAATGGGTACTACTTTCCGGATGACCCTCGTAAATTGTTCTTGCGATAGTGGTGCCATCGGGCTGTGACGCTAAATACTTATCGGACTGCCCTCGTAAAGGATAAGCCATAAATTTAGAGAATTATTGATTATTAATGGACCATTTAAACAAAGAAATCAATATGTGTGTTTGAGTACTTGGTAAAATTTGAAGACCCCAAAGTACTTTGGTATTTTTAACTTGGTACTTTTTCACATAAAAACTTAAACATGCCATCAATTTCAGTGGATAAGCCAAACCAAATACATAGACCACAAGAAATATGAGAAATATTTCACCTTTAATAATTATGGAGCACCTGCACATGTCTCAGACTGCTCAGGTGCGAGTGGGGAACGGAAAGTCCGGATGGGCAGTGTTAGGAAGAGGTGTAAGGCATGGGGTGTCCATTGTCACCTGTACTGTTCAACGTATATGTAGAGGAAATGATTAAAGAGGCATTATGGGAAGAACTGTAGAGATGATAGGAATGAAAGTCGGAGGGGAATTCGTAAAATTGGTTAGGATTGCTGATGACCTGGCTTTGTTTTATCAGTCAGCCAAGGGATTTAGTGAATTGGAGATTCTGTGCAATGGATATGGGATGAGAATCAATATTAATAAAACAAAGGTTATGCGATTTTCCAGAAAGAAAAAGGCTAAGCTAAATATTAAAATAGGAGGGAAAAAAATAGAGCAGGTAGAACAGTTGACGTATCTCGGAAGTGTTTTGGACCAACTCAGTCAAAGTAGTATTGGGGATGTAAGGAGAAGAATTGCGCTAGGCAAGGAGGCTTTCTCAAGGAGGAGGGAGTTGATGATGGGGACATTGAGTAGGGAGGATAAGAAAACACTTATAATAACTCTGATATGGAGCATAGCTATGTATGGTGGGGAAACGTGGTCACTGAAGTAGGAGGATAGACATAGATAGGAGGCTTTTGAAATGTGGTTGTGGAGAAGAATGGAGAAGGTGAAATGGACCGAAAGGAAAACAAATGAGGAAGTACTAGAGATGGTGGGTGAGGAGAGGGGTTTGTTGGGAGAAATCCTATGGAGGCAGGAAAAATGGATGAATGGCATATTGAGCGGAAGTGGGATGTTGAAGACTGTAATAGAGGGGAGAATGTTAGGCAATAAAGGAAAGGGCAGGAACAGGATAGGGATGTCTTATAGATAGGGCATGAAGGGTGAGAAGAATTACACAGAGATAAAGAGGGACCTGATGTAGAGTAGGTGCTTGATTCTGTTTTGTTTGGAGTCGTAAGTTAATTATCTGATAGTGGTGTCCATCCGAAAACCTTCCCTGGTACATTGCCTTATAATAATAATAATTATGAAGCCAGGTAGATATTCAAAGTATAAACTTTGACATGAAATGTGGGTGTGTGGAGAAGAATGGAGAAGGTGAAATGGACCGAAAGGAAAACAAATGAGGAAGTACTGGAGATGGGTGAGGAGAGGGGTTTGTTGAGAGAAATCCTGTGGAGGCAGGAAAAAATGGATGAAAGGCATATTGAGCGGTAGTGGAATGTTGAAGAAGGTAATAGATGGGAGAATGTTGGGCAAGCAAGGAAAGGGTAGGAAGAGGATATGGATGTTAAGCAGGATGAAGGGAGGAAAGAAGTACACAGAGATGAAGAGGGACCTGATATAGATTAGTTTGCTAGGTGGGGAGTCAGAAAATGTTTATTTGATAGTTGTGTCCATCCAAAAACCTACCTTAACCGGTAGATTACCTAATAATAATAATAATAAATTTCAATAGCTGCATCATTTAAATAGCATAGAAATTATTGTTTAATGCACATGTAATGTACTGCTCAACTGTATTAATACATTGTTTGTCAAATAAAAGCAAATAAGCTTACCTATGAAGGATAATACATCAAATCCATGATACATGATCCTACTTTTTCAGATGATGACCAGGGACAAGATGGTGCAGGGAATGTTTTGCACATGTGCCACATTTGCAACAAGGTATTTAAAGAAGCAGAACTTCTCAATTCTCATGTTAAGCTTGTTCATCTTGAGGAGGTGACGCATTTCGGATGTGAAGTTTGCTCCGACATATTTGAGCACAAAAGTGATCTCGATGAACATTTGAAATCGGTGCATGCTATTGGAAGGGATTATCAGTGCCAACAGTGCTCCAGGCACTTTGAATATTTGAATGAACTACGAATCCACTTGACGACACATAATTCGAAGAGGTCGCACAATTGTGGAATATGTGGGAAGGGATTCAGTCGGAATGGAGCTCTCAAGAAACATATGATTGCACACACTGGTGAGAAATTGTACAAATGTTTGATATGTTCCAGGGCATTCTCTCGCAAAGGGGCCCTGAAGAGACACGTGTCCACCCATACTGGGGATAAACCATACAAGTGTGAAATATGTTCGAGGGCATTCAATCGAAAGGAAGTCCTTCAGAATCACATGTTGACCCACACGGGGGAAAAACCTTTCAAGTGCAAGGTGTGCCCGAGAACATTCTCTCAATACAGCATTTTAAAGAGGCACGTGTCGACACACACTAATGAGCGATCATTCAAATGTGAAGTGTGTTCAAAAGCATTCACTCGCAAACATTACCTCAAGAGTCATTCTTTGACTCATTCCGTCGAAAGGCAACACCAGTGTCGAATATGTTCGAAATCATTCAAACACAAAAGCAACCTCAACACTCACATGAAACTGCACACAGCAGATTCAAAAACCACCTGAAGTGCTATCGTCGAACATGCAATTCCATCCCTTTAAGAGTGATTAGGCAACACGATTGGAGTGCACTAAAATGCCGAGGACTGATTATTAGACCCATAAACTCTTTTGATAAATACCCTAACTCTTTCCATCATTGTGTTATTAATAAAATAGATATTGAACATGAACTTATACAAAGTTGAGCCTACAGGGTTCGTCTGGAAAATAAGTGTACTGAGCTCAGGAAAAAAAGTTTATTACATTTTTACATATCTTAAACTAATATTCCTCAAAATAGGACACTTGCGAGTCAATACACTTGTTCCAGCGGCGTTCCCATTCCTGGAACGCTCCCGCGAAGGCATCATCGGGAACCTCTCAAAGACACGTCGTCACGGCGTCTTTGATGGCATCCAAAGTTCCATATCGCATTCCTTTCAAACTTCTTTATTTTCGGGAACAGAAACATTCTCTAAAAAATGTGGATCATTTTTGCAGTGATCCGCAAGTTGTGTCGTGATTTCCAAACGATTGAGTCTTTGATCATCACTGAGCACTTTCGGCACCAACTTTGCACAAATTTTTCGCATCTGTAATTGGTCCCTAATAATCTCGTGCACTATTGTTTTTGGCACATTACACTGCTCTGCTATCATCCGAACACTAAGACGACGATCAGAGTTCAGTACATCGCGAACTTTTCACACATTTTCGTCGGTGAGTGTCGTCGATGGGCGTCCAGGCCATGGTTCATCGTCGACCTCTTCTCTGCCCTCCACGAACATCTTGTGCCACCGAAAGATCATGTTTCTGGACATGGCTGACTCCCCGTAAGCCTGGTTAATCATACCGACAGTTTCGGTAGATGATTTCCCAAGCTCTATCACAAATTTGATGGAATAGCACTGCTCCAAAAACTTCGGCATTGCATTCCGTGACGTGGGTCTAGCATGGAGGTTTGCGCTAACAGAGCTCCTCACTACACCACAGCTCAGAGCCGACTGCCTTTTTCAGCGTCGCTTGCCAAAATACCCCCCTCCAATCGCAGCCCATCAGAGCGGTGCTGGGCACGCTGGGAGCGGTGGGAAAAAATCAGTACAATTATTTTATGGACGAACCATGTATAACATTAAAAAGCAACAAGTCCATCTTTATGAGTTATTAGGCAACAAAATTGGAGTGCACTGAATTACTGAGGACTGATTAATAGACTCATAAACTCTTACCATAAAAATCCTTACTCTATCAAAATCCAATGAAAAATCATGTGGTATAATTTTGAAAAAAAATTACTGGAAATTATTATCATTTCGCACTTTAAGTTAGGTGGAAAAGATATAATTATTCAATCTATGTATGATTAGATTTACTGTGCCAACATTGATTATACTAAATACAATTCGTATGTGTTTCTATTTTGGAGAAAAATAAAGCATTTCACCAGGATTATTTTCATTCCATATCTTTTCATTGCAACAATTTTGGAGCACAAAAATCATTTGACTGGACTGGGATTCAAACCCGGATCCCTTGATATCCAGCCGAGTGCTTTAGCCAGTTAAGCTATTATGATATTCTCTTAAAATTTGAAGTTTTAGGGCTTTTTTTAAAGGAAGAAGATGTTGTGATGAAATATGGTACAGATAACGTCACAGGAATTCATAATTGTGCGTGACGTGCCATAGTCCAAGAGGTGAAAACCAATTTGAAACACGAGGGGAATGATTTTTATGCTATGAAATTGTTGCAATAAAATGCATGTTAGCGTATGACTCCATTATAAGTTAACTGTTGCGGCATCTCCAAGAGCAGTTACTTGAAATTTGTCTAAGGTATGAACAACCTAAGTGTTTCAAATTTGCTTTAACCTCGAAGGCTGTAGAACATCGCACATGACTACGAATGCCTGTGACATTGTTTGTGTATGGTATTTCATCACAACATCTTGTTCCTGTAAAAGCCCAAAAATTCCAGAGTTGATGAGGATGCCTCGATAGCTCAACTGGCTAGAGCACTCCTGGCCTGGACATCCAAGGGATCCGGTTTCGAATCCTGGGCAAGGCGATTGATTTTTACTCTCTGAAATTGTTGCAATGAATTGCATGTTAGTGGATGACTCCGTTAAAAGTTACTGTTGCGGCATCTCCATAGCAGTTCCAAGAAATTTCATATCTTTTAAATTGTGCCAAAAGAAAATTGACTCAGGCAATCAACTTCATTTAATGGAAGTAGTGCACGTGATTATGGAATGGCTTTCAATGGCAATGCTTTGAGAAACCAGTCAGCAAATATGGGGGATCTGATCCTCCAATGCAGTTGGTTACCAGATGTTTATCCATATAGCCAATTGTATAATAATTTATTATAGGGTCCACTATAAAATTAATGTTCATTCTCTGGGAAAGATAGGTTCATTAATTGTAAATGTACAAGTGCCTAATAATCTTTAAATATTTTTCCCTGCATGGGATGTATTCCATTATCGACTGTGCTGCTCAGCATCTGATAGGGGTAGATTGGAGCCTATTGAAATATGAGCGTGGAAAAGGATGGAGGAGGTGAATGTGGGGAAAAAGTCAAACAAATAGGGAAGTGCAGAGAGGGAAGGGGAGTGTGGATTGTTGAGAGATATCCAAAGGAGGCAGGAGAATCATAATTTAATCCACGATAAGGTAAATTAAATATTTATTACATAAATACAGGTTCGCACCCAAAAGTGGTAGGACTGATTTTTTTACCTGAATTTCATTGACGATATACTTACATCAACTTAATAATCTTCAAAGTATGCTCCTTGAGCTGCTACACACTTATATATAACGTTGCTCTCATTCCCCGTACGCCTGCTGGAAATTTTCTTTGGGGATGCCGTTAATGACCCTCGTCGAAGCCTCTTGAATGGCCTTTATCGAGTTATCCCTTGAGCTGTCTTTTCATCAGGGGGAAGAAGAAGAAGAACCGGTGGTGCCAGATCGGGAGAATAGGGCGGGTTCGTCAACGTGGCAATGCCGTATTTGGCCAGGAGCTGTTGGTCGACACTCAGAATTTTCGGAGCCATCTTGGCGCACACCTTGTGCATGGCCAAATCCTGTGAAATAATACGTTGGATGCAGACAGACACAACTGGTCTGCAATTTCTTCACTGGTTAAGCGTCAGTCTGTGTTCAGAAGAGTCCTCACTCTGTCCACATTCGTGTCGGTTCTTGCCGTCCGGAGCAATGGTTGTCTTTAATGAGCTCCCTACCCTCTTTAAACAACTTGTGCCACTCAAATACTGTGGAATGGCTTAAGGCAATGTCCTCATAAGCCTGCTTGATCATATCGAGGGTCTAAGTTGCCGTCTTCCCGAGTTTCGCACAGAACTTCAATGAATAATGTTGCTCTAAATTCAGATTCATTTTGTTTTTCGACACGGACAAAAAACTTGTTTCACTAAAAACGGTGTCCTCACTGAACGACAGCTCACAGGCGACTGAGGTTGATGTCGGTCTGTTGCTAAGAGCCCCCTCCACCTTGCCCTGCCAGGCACCCCTCCACCGCTCCATTCGCACCAGAGAAAATCAGTCCTACCACTTTTGGGTGTGTCCCTGTATATTATAGTTTGTTGCTGCCTGTAATATATGTGATAACAGCCATTGACACATGGTCATTTAGACAATTTTTCCTTGGAATTGACAGGTTTTGAAAACAATATTTAATTTCCTCATTTACAAATTAGGTATTATTCCTTAAATCTAAATGAGTTGAAGTATTAATCAAATCCCCTGCATTCCAGTGCCACGCATTGACATTCTGCCTCAGCATTATTTGTCTCGGAAGGAAGTGACTTTGCATTGGTGATCATGGTGTCATTCTTCTGCAGGGATATCCCCAGTATGAAATAAGATATGACACCCAAGACAAATGTACATTAATCCACGATAATAAACACAGTAATCAAACTGCAGGTCGGTTTAGTAGGTAATGGTAGGCCTCACACATATACCAAGCCAGACGGAATGTGAATATTCATACATCAGGATAGGGGGGCCAGTTCCATTCCCTGTGCCAGTTATGGTTTCCCAGGAAGATCTGGTACCTGAAAAATCAACTAGTTTGGGTGGAGCTGCAGGTGGCCAGAGTGACTTCCCCGGGAATCGAACCCGGGACCCTCCAGTAGTGCAACGCCCCCTGGACTACCGTGTCCCATTAATCCATGATATATTTGCTGAAATATTAATTCTATCAATATATATATATATTTTTTTTTTAGGTAATCTACCGGTTAAGGTAGGTTTTTGGATGGACCCAACTATCAAACAAACATTTTGTGACTCCCCACCTAGCAAACTAATCTATATCAGGTCCCTCTTCATCTCGGTGTACTTCTTTCCTCCCTTCATCTCGTCCAACATCCCTATCCTGTTCCTACCCTTACCTCGCTTGCCCAACATTCTTCCCTCTATTACCCTCTTCAACATTCCACTACCGCTCAATACGCCCTTCATCCATTTTTCCTGCCTCCATTGGATTTCTCTCAACAAACCCCTCTCCTCCCCCACCATTTCTAGTACTTCCTCATTTGTTTTCCTTTCGGTCCATTTCACCTTTTCCATTCTTCTCCACACCCACATTTCAAAAGCCTCCAATCTACGTCTATCCTCCTGCTTCAGCGACCACATTTCCGCGCCGTACATAGCTACGCTCCATATCAGAGTTTTTACGAGTCTTGTCTTAACATCCCTACTCAACGTCCCCGTCATCAACTCCCTCCTCCTTGAGAAAGCCTCCTTGCCTAGCGCAATTCTTCTCCTTACGTCCCTACCACTTTGACCGTGTTGGTCCAAAACACTTCCGAGATATGTAAACTGTTCTACCTGCTCTATTTTTTCCCCGCCTATTTTAATATTTAGCTTAGCCTTTTTCTTTCTGGAAAATCGCATAACCTTTGTTTTATTAATATTTATTCTCATTCCATATTTATCGCACTGAACCTCCAATTCACTCAACAATGCTTGCAACCCCTTGGCTGACTGAGCAACTAATGCTTGGTCATCAGCAAACCTAACCGATTTTACGAATTCCCCTCCGACTTTCATTCCTACCTCCAGTTCTTCCCATGCCTCTTTAATCATTTCCTCTACATATACGTTGAACAGTACCGGTGACAATGGGCAACCCTGCCTTACACCTCTTCCTAACACTGCCCATCCGGACTCTCCGTTCCCCACTCGCACCTGAGCAGTCTGAGACATGTACAGGTTGCGGATCAGTCTCCTGTCCCTCCAATCCATTCCTATTTTCTGCAATACACGCATTAATTTTTCCCAATTCACTCTATCAAACGCTTTTTCGAAATCTACAAAACAGGCAAAAACGTCCTGATTGTATTCTATATTCCTCTCGACTAGTGATCTCATTACTGCAATGGCATCACGCGTACCTCTTCCTTTCCTGAACCCAAACTGATCATCCCCTAAGTAATCATTTGCCTTACTCTCCATCCTTTTGTTGATGATCCTGAGAATAACTTTAGCTGCGTGGGATATCAAACTTATTGTTCTGTAATCCTCACATGACGAAGCCTTTGCCTTTTTTGGAATAGGAACTAACACCGATCTCACAAAATCTTCGGGCCAGATTCCTTCCTCATAGATACTACGAATCAGTCCATATATGGCCTTCTTCCCACCTTTCCCTAACCATTTCAACATTTCTACAGGAATATTGTCCACCCCCACAGCCTTATTTGCTTTCATCTCCTTTAATGCCCTTTCTATTTCATCGTCGAGTATGCCTGGACCTAAGCTATCTTCTTCTACGTCATGTTCCTTTTCTATGTCTAACCTTGTCGGCCTAAGTTCTTTACCACAGTGTTTCTATATATTCCTTCCATCTCTCTTGGATTTTTCCTGGTTCAACTATTATCTTACCCCATTTATCTTTAACTGTTAGCACAGATCTTGCCTTCTTACTTCCCGATAATAACTTAACCTTGCTGTATAGAGCACCAATTTCACCCTTCTTCTGTAAACTTTCCATATCCTCGCATTGCGTTTTCCATCATTCTTCTTTTGCTTTATTTGTGGCCCTTCTCAATTTATTGTTTAACTCTTTGTACTTCATTTTGCCTAACTCTGTGTTTACATTTTTCCATCTTCTTCTCTCATCCATCTTTGCAATCATCTCATCCGTTACCCATGGTTTCCTTATCCTTTTCCCGTTAACGGTTCCTATAGTGTCTTTAGCGGCTTCCAATATCCCTTTCTTGATACAATCCCATTTTTCTTCGATAGTACTCAGTTCTTTACCGTCATCCATCATTTTCTCTACAGCCTCCTGATACTCCTTCCTCGTTAATTCATTTACTGCTTCTAAATTCCATTTTTTAGCCCGCCGCCCTTGCCTTATCTTCTTGAAACGAACATTACATTTCATAACAACTAAATTGTGGTCAGAGTCCGCATCCGCTCCTGGGAAACTGTGCGAATTTATAACACTGTTCCTAAACCTGTGCCTAACCATAATATAATCTAACTGATACCTTTCTGAGTCACCTGGCATTTTCCATGTATACCTACGCCTTTTGTGGTGTCTAAACCATGTGTTAGTGATGACTAACCCCTGTCTCCTGCAGAATTCAATTGCTTTCTCCCCGCGTTCATTCCTCGTGCCTAACCCATAGTCCCCCACCTCACCACCATCTCTTCCTTCGCCTACCGTCGCATTCCAATCCCCCATCACTATAAAATGTTTCCCTGCAGGAACACTCGCGATGATATCCTCTAACTCATCATACATCCTATCGACTTCTTCCTCCTTGTGGTTGCTCGGTGGCATGTATACCTGAATAATGACCAAGTTCGTCGGCTCTGCTTTAATCTCTACGAGTAAAATTCTATCTGTCGCTTGCTCTATGTTGACTACGCTTCTTCCTACCCCTTTATTTAAAATTACGGCAACCCCTCGTTGGCTCTCGTCCCCGCCGCTGTATATTACTCTATAATTGTCACTCCAGTAATCCCCGCTATCCTTCCATCTCACCTCGCAGAGGCCTAAAACATCTATGTTTCCTCTTTCCATCTCTCGCTTAATATTTTCTAATTTGCCTCTCCTCAACATTGTCCTGACGTTCCAGGTTCCTGTTCTAACTACTTTCGTCTTCTTCTGCATCTTCTGTCCTGCTGCTGTTATTTCTCCCCCGCAAGGATTTCGTGGGATGACGACCGCGGAAGCCTTGCCTCCCCCGCTGCCGGGCACGACACACGGCCCCTCGGGCCGAGTCCCGCAGTTGCCAGGACTCAATTTCTGTTTTGCGTCCATCATATTTTCTTGGGAATGATAATTGAGGTGGTTTCCCGTTGCCTTCCTCAATAGTGTTTTTAACGTGACACCATCACTAAATGGCCGCCCCACTGGGGTCAGACGCCATTGCAGCCGCCTCACTGAGGAACAGACGCTGCGTGGACTACCTTTCGTCTGGCTCCTAACCTTAGACCTATCTGGCATGGGTGACCCTTCCAGGAGTAATTATTATTACTCCCGCCAGCACAGCTGTAGGGGTCATCGGAACACACAAGCCCTTCCACCACGACAAGGTTGTAGTCCATGGGAGGATATATATATATATATATATATATATATATATATATATATATGCCATGAAACACCGTTCCTATCCTTTATAAGATCGTATGAATGCTTTTCTACTATCCTTTCCCCTTCTTGTTTCCCGTCTACCTCTCCTTTGGTGGGTAAAAAAGCTCCCTAACGCCATCTCTCGGGCAACAACTATCGGAGCACTTTGGCGCTTTATAAGATCGCAGATCTCAGTGTAATTCTGGTTTCCTTATTAGCTTAGGTGGTAGAGCGTCCGCCCGGAAAGTGGAAAGCCCATGGTTCAAATCCCGGAAAAGGAAATATTTTTACATTTGTGACCTGCTCAAATCCGCCTTCCCCACCTTTCCTGTGTTTGTCTTTTATGTGTTTTCCTATCCCCTTTCCTTATATATCTATTTCCATGTGTGAGAATAATATATCAAGTAAATAATATATCAAGAGAATATGTATCAAGAAAGGGATATTGGAAGCCGCTAAAGACACTATAGGAACCGTTAACGGGAAAAGGATAAGGAAGCCATGGGTAACGGATGAGATGATTGCAAAGATGGATGAGAGAAGAAGATGGAAAAATGTAAACACAGAGTTAGGCAAAATGAAGTACAAAGAGTTAAACAATAAATTGAGAAGGGTCACAAATAAAGCAAAAGAAGAATGGTGGAAAACGCAATGCGAGGATATGGAAAGTTTACAGAAGAAGGGTGAAATTGGTGCTCTATACAGCAAGGTTAAGTTATTATCAGGAAGTAAGAAGGCAAGATCTGTGCTAACAGTTAAAGATAAATGGAGTAAGATAATAGTTGAACCAGGAAAAATCCAAGAGAGATGGAAGCAATATATAGAAACACTGTATGGTAAAGAACTTAGGCCGACAAGTTTAAACATAGAAAAGGAACATGACGTAGAAGAAGATAGCTTAGGTCCAGGCATACTCGACGAGTAGTAGGTCAGTAGCCCAAACACTCTACCCCCTGGACCACCCACAACCCACATATATATTTATATATATGTTAGAGTTTGTTGATATATATACCTTTACATAAAAATATAATTATATATATATATATATATATATCTGATGACAATGGCTGTGCCATCGAAACGTAAATATCCAATGTAAGTGTCCTTCTTTTATGTTTCTATGTGTGTGGTGTTTTTTGTGTTAGTGTTTGTGTGTTTATAGATATAGATATAGATGATTTCTTCGAAGTAACACGGCAGTGTTGAATAAAAAACTTGGACAGTAACACACAGCACGAGAACACATAAAAAGAACACTCACAATAATATCTTGATAATTTCGACAGACTCGAACTCTGTCTTCTTTGGAAGATAAGATATGACTGAGGAAAAGGGTACGTGGTGCAGAGAGAGTAGGGGACGAGAGAGAGGGGAAAAACAGGTAGTGGGGGAGGGGTGAAGGAGGAGGTTATGGAGGGGGAAAGGGAGGCCAGAGGGGAGTGGAGATGGAATAAGGAGGATGCGGAAATAGTAACAAGCGACACAAAACTAACAATTCATCTACAGATACCACAACACCCTTGACCAAGGCATCAACTCACCAAGGCATCATAAGGCCTCGACAAGTCAAAACCCAGGACAAGGATGACAAAATGTATGCGGATGAATAAATTGTCCCACCACCTCGCAAGAAACAAATCCATCTCCATATATATATATATATATAATATAATAATAAATATGGATATATATATAAATAAACCATAAACACAGTAATCAACCCGAAGGTCGGTTTAGTAGGTGATGGTAGAGCGCACCCATGTACCAAGCCCGACGGCGTGTGAATATTCACACATCAGGGTAGGTTGGCCAGTTCCTTTCCCTGTGCCGGTTATAGTTTCCCAGGAAGACCTGGTACCCAATAAATCAACTAACTTGGGTGGAGCTGCAGGTGCCCAAAGTGCCTTGCCCGGGAATCGAACCTGGGACCCTCCGGTCAGTAGTCCAATGCTCTACCCACTAGACCACCGCAACCCAAATATATATATAGAAATATATTTTATGCATATATATATATATATATATATATATAATCCGTCAAAATTATCAAGATATTATTGTGAGTGTTCTTTTTATGTGTTCTCGTGCTGTGTGTTACTTTCTAAGTATTTTATTCAACACTTCCGTGTTACTTTGAAGAAATCAATTTTATATATATATATATATCCCTCCCATGGACTACAACCTTGTCGTGGTGGAAGGGCTTGTGTGTTCCGATGACCCCTAGAGCTGTGCTGGCGGGAGTAATAATAATTACTCCTGGAAGGGTTACCCATGCCAGATAGGTCGAAGGTTAGGAGCCAGACGAAAGGTAGTCCATGCAGCGTCTGTTCCTCAGTGAGGCGGCTGCAAAGGCGTCTGACCCCAGTGGGGTGGCCATTAAGTGATGGTGTCACGTTAAAAACACTATTGAGGAAGGCAACGGGAAACCACCTCAATTATCATTCTCAAGAATGTAAATGATGATATATATATATATATATATATATATGTAAACCATAAACACAGTAATCAACCCGAAGGTTGTGGTTTAAGACAGGTCTTCTGAGGTTGGAAATCTGCCCTTCTCCCCCTACTTTCAAGTTAGTGTTGGAGGTGCTTTTTTCCCTTCAGTTCGCTGAAGAGGGTAACTTTGTGGCTGAAACACGCATGTTCTACGCTTATCTTCATCTGTGCTGTACTTGTTTTCAGATTCACCCAGAAGTTGGGCCCTTTTGGGTGTGTGTGCATTTATCGAGTGCTAGTGTGTGTGAATGGTCTGTGCTCGTCCTTCATGCCTCATGAAGGATTCTGGACAGGATAGTGTGTTTGTGGCTGTGTTTGGTCCCTGGCGTGGATCAATTTCCCATAAACCACCACAGAGGGTATTCGTGGTTGAGAGGTTGTGTTCTGGTCTCTTTCATGGTTCCCGCGAAAAACCAACACAGCAATTAGTCTGACAGTTGTTTACGGCCGTTTGGAGTTTTTTCCGCCTTACTGTTTTAACCTGAGGCCATAGAGCTCTTGATTTCTTTCCAAGCAATGAAGTGTGAGCTGGGGCATTGGTGCAAAAGCCATTTTGGAACGAATTTTGCTGCCGCGCGTTTCATACCCAAAAAATTGGAAAAAATGTCACGAGATGATGCAATTGATATGCCAACATTATCATCAGTGACCTCTCTAATGCACTGAATGGTTGAGGCCTTAACTTTGTAGAAATCCATGTTTAACTTAAGAAATTAAATATTATCTTTGCTTTCTATGGGAATAAAACTTTATTTGTCGACTAGTTTCATTTACACTGTAACATCCTCTGGACAATGTACATTTTGTCTGAGTTATATACTCGGTCAGGTAGGGGTAGCGAATGGGAGGGTGTAATTAAGGAGAAAAAGGGGGGGTGGAAGAGGTGTAAGAGGGGGGGGAAGAGGGAGGGAAGAGCGTGGGTCTGTGTCATGGGGTTTTCGGGTGTAGAATAGCAACGTCCAGGAGGGGTGAGTGAGTGTATGGAAAGGGAATGAGTGAATCAAGAGTTTGTTAGGAAGGGTATAAGCCAAGAAGGCCGTGAAGACTTGAGGATGAAGACGGACGCCCTGGATGCCCCAGCACATCAATAATCAAGGAAAACGTGGAAAAAGTGAAAGAAATGGTGAAATCAACGATTACCGAATCACAATTAGAGAGGTCACTGATGAATGATGCTGGCATATCGATTGGATCATCGAAATGACATTTTTTCCAATTTTGTGGGTATGAAACGCGTGGCAGCAAAATTCGTTCCAAAATGACTTTTGCACCAATGCACTAACTCATACACTTGATTGCTTGTTCGTGAATTTTTGGCCAAAAACAATACTGTAACAATGCCCCCCCAGCCTTCATATTTGCCAGATATGTGTTTGACTTTTTCCCATATTTCCTATTAAAATTAAGAGAACCTTAAGAAGGGAGGGCCGTCGTTTTACAGCCGTAGATGACATTAAAAGCGCATCGCTGAAAGAACTAAAGGCTGCTATCTCAAAGATCGAGAGTTTGATAAGTGTTTTACGGGGGATTGGAAGAAGTGCTGGCACACAAGTGCATTAATCTCCAAATGGGGACTTCTTTGAAGGTGGACAACATCAACGTAAAAGAATGAATATAAATATTATTGTCCGAAACATTAAAATTCCCGTTGATGTTTGAACACACCTCGTGTACGAAATAGTGTCAATACCCACAGTATAGGCCCTTGTGTTGGCTTACAGGGTATTGAGTATGTGAACAGAATGTGTTTTCAGTTGCAAATGGTTCCACTGATTCAATATTAGAATTGAAATATTGGACATAATTAGAAATGACTTTGAGATGGGATTAAGTCAAAAGATTAATTCTTTCAATGAATAAATTGAAAGAATACAATCGTGATGAATTTCTATGGAGTTTTTATTCTGTTAATCTCTATTTTCATTTGAAACATTGATATAAAAATTGAGAATAACTTCTGTGAATGAATGACACCCTTATGTAAAATAGTAACAAGTATCCATACTAAAAAGAAAGACTTGTATTTTTCCACAGATTTTATTGAATGGTACAATGCATTTCACCGATTTGTAGCATCATCAGGTACAAATTTGCTAAACAGACAGTGGCAGAATATATACCCTCAGGACAGAGTGGGGGCAGGGAGGGGTGGAAGGGCCGTCAGGTGCGTTGAGGGGTTGTTTTGACCAATTCCGGGCTAGTTTCTCGGAGAGGAGTGGGGAGGGGTATGGGAACAATTGCTCATTACAAAGGGTCGTGTTAGGGTTTGCCGAGTGCCTTCTTGTCCTCTTCCTACCTGTCTGGCCCCTGCACATTTCAATATTTCTAAATATTTTTTTCTTACAATATCTTGTTCTTAAGTACTTTCGTGAATAAATTCAACATTTTTATAAACTGAATTATTAAGGTTTCCAGTTGAGAGATCATCTAATATGACAAGCTGGTGACGTTCTTTCAACAGTAGGTTAACCAGGTGTGAACAAATGAAACCAGCGCCACCAGTGATTTAATATATATCCTATTGTTTCAGGCTTCACTTCGTGGAAGTATTTAATATCCTATCTAAAAAAGAAAGATTTGTACTTTGCCACATATTTTATTAAATGGTACAACGCATTTCACCGACTGGCCGGCATCATCAGGTACAAGTTTGCTAAACAGACAGTGGCAGAATATATACCCTCAGGACAGAGTGGGGGCGGGGAGGGGCGGACGGGCCTGAGAGGGGTGGAAGGCCCCTCAGGTGCGTTGAGGGGTTGTTTTGACCATTTCCGTGCTAGTTTCTCGAAGAGGAGCTGGGAGGGGTATGGGATCAATTGCTCATTACAAAGGGTCGTGTTAGGGTTTGCCGAGTGCCTTCTTGTCTCTAATTGCTCGAGAGCGTCCATCTCTAATCCTTTTGGGAGTATGTGTAGTATCTCCGGGACAAAGTCACTGCTGTGGTCGAATTCCAGTAAGTGCTTGGCGAAGAGAGAGTTGGGTGTTCTGATTTTTGTGACACCTCGCGTGTTCCTTGACTCGTACCTTGATGTTCCTACCTGTCTGGCTTCTGGCCTTCTGGCTGCAAACGCTATTGCAATCGTCGCATTTCAGTTTGTAAATACCTGATTTGAGAAGGCTATCCTGGGTGTCTTTTCCATTGTCTAGGATTTTAGAGAGGATTACGAGTGGGTGGAAGGCAGCTTTGAGAGAGGTCAGTAGGCGGTTGGCAATCCTATATGAAATATCTCCCAGAGAAATGGGATCAAGCACCACTTCAAATCCTTGGAAACTGTGGGCTGTGAAACGAAAATATTTTTTATGTCAATTGATTTTTGTGTTTTCCGCAGTAATGTGTCAACTAGCATAGGGTTGTAACCATTGTTGGTAGCTATTCTAGTAATTGTGAGGAGTTCAATCTTGAAGTTTTTCGGGGAAAGGGGGATTTGTAGGAGGCGGTAAATCAGGGAGTGAAGGGCTGCGTGCTTTTGAGAGAAATGTTGTGTGGAATCATTAGAAATTATGTGGTCTGTTTAAGTGGATTTCCTATAAATTGCAAATTCGTGTCTATTTTCCCTTATTGTAATTGACAGGTCGAGGAAGTTGATAGAGCCGTTGAGGTCTTTTTCCAAGGAGAAGGGGATATTCCGATGAATTGTGTTCAGGTGATTAAGAAAGGAGTCTAACTGCCAGTTGGTTCCTGTCCATAGGCATAGAATATCGTCCACGTAACGAAACCAATAACCCACGTTTTTGTTATTCTGATTGTCAGCATTGAAGAGATGTTCTTCTACAGAATTGAGGAAGACTTCGGCTAGGAAGGGAGAAAGGGGGAACCCATGGCTAACCCATCCGTTTGGCTGTATAGAGTGTCGTTGAAACTAACATAATTCTGGTTAACTTTTATTTTTATGAGGGAGATCAAATCGTCAGAGATGCTTTGGGCATTGGTGGAAAATTTGAGTAGGTTTTCCACCCTAAGCAAAGATCCCGATATGGGTACACAAGCAAATAAATTGTTAATGTCAAAGGAAACTAGTCTTGCTTTTTCCGTGACATGGAAATCTTTTAATTTTTAGGCTAGATCTATTGAGTTTTTAACTCTGTGTTTCAGTTTAAAACCGGTGAGATCAGTACAAGTCTTTCTCTTTAGGAGGGAAAACTTACACGAAATGAAGCCTGAAACAATGGAATATATTAGTAACAACTATTTTATTCTGTTTTGTACACGGAATTACTGGAATTGGTAGGAAGAGTCATCGATTAATCATCAAGCAGTTCAATTACAATTTCAAATGTAGTACGTCTCCTTGGGCAGTCTTATCGAGACAGATGTTAATATGTAATTAGAGGGCTTCAGTCGGTAATTGTCTTTGCGTGAACCTTGTTGTGCCTAATCAGTACGCTCTTGTGTTTGAATGCCTTCGAACAAACGGAACACACATGCTTCCTATCAACAGAATGCGTCAACGAATGAACATCGAGTTGATATTTGCGATTGAACGATTTCGAACACAACGCACACCCGTGGGGCTTCTCCCGGTCTTGCGCATGTGTGCGCAAGTGAACCTTGAGTGATTTCTTGAGCGCAAATGCCTTCAGACATACCCCGCACTGATGTTCCTTTTTGTCACTGTGTATGGCTGCGTGCCTCTTAAGGTCATTGCTTTGCGTAAATGTTTTTGGACAGACATCACACTTGTATTGTCTTAAACCACTGTGGATCGCCAAGTGCCGTCTTAGATTGGCCTTCATTGAAAACCCCTTGGAACAAACATGACATATATTCGGTCTAGCACCACTGTGCACCAAGGTATGCCTTTTCAGATCGCCCTTGTGTGCAAAACCTTTGAAACACGACGCACATTTGAATTCTTTCCTATGAGTGTGCACCAATGCATGAACCCTGAGTTCACTCGGGTATCGAAAGCATTTGGTGCAGTATTCACATTGGTGCTTCTTTACAGCATGCACCGATGCCACATGTCCATCCAGGTCACTTTTGCAACCAAACACCATGGCGCAGATGCCACACCTGACTTGCCTCCCCTCATCGATGGGAGCACGCATCAGGTGAGCTCTGAGGATATCACTCTTCACAAGTATTTCGTTGGAAATCTGACACATGTTCACGAGATTCCCCACAGCATCCATCCCTGTACCATCTCGTCCTTGACCGCCATCTGAAAGGGTCGGAACAACCAACAGGTTAGTCATACAACAAACAGTTTTGGACTCTTCATTATAAGCATGAGGGTTTTCCCCAAAAGTATGGTCTTCATTTTTTGTAGAAATTGAAAAAAACACTTATTTTCTAAGATATGATGTACATTCACAAAGTAAGAGCCGGTTGCTTGCTTAAATTTAAATATTGGTGCTTCAGAACACAGTTTTACTCCCACAGCACCATCTACTGATTCACTGAGAAGCTATAGCAGCATTTGTTTTGTTTCAGTAGTAGTTTGCTTGTTCCTACATGCGAACAACAATGTCAACAGCATTCTTTGATCCACCAGCTGTGATGTACTGCGTTCTGTCATACTTGATTCTTGTTCTTTGCAAAATGATTGTCGGCTGCTATGAAATTCATTGGGAGTTATTATGCCTAGTTTATGGACCTACAGTTATGAGTGGATAAGGAAAGGTTAGGCAATGGTGCCGTAACTTTAAAAATGAAGGAACAATTGTCCATAAAGACGAAAAGCGAAGTGGCAGACCCATTGGTATTCTGATGACCAATGATATTGTTTCGCAATGACACAAAAACGGTGATGTGGATGGTCGATTGATGATTAATGGCCTGGCTGAACAATTTCCTCAACTTGGACGCACTACTCTCCACAATATTGTCACGGAAAACCCCGGATACCACAAATTGTGTGCAAGGTGGGTACCAAAAATGCTCACCAACCACGACAAAGAGCAAATAAACCTTTGATACCACAAATTGTGTCCAGGGTGAGTGCCGTAAATGCTCACCGACCACGACAAAGAGCAAAGAAACCTCGGATACCACAAATTGTGTGCAAGGTGGGTGCCGTAAATGCTCACCGACCACGACAAAGAGGAAAGAAACATCGGATACCACAAATTGTGTACAAGGTGGGTGCCGTAAATGCTCACCGACCACTACAAAGAGCAAAGAATGTCCAGTGGACGAGGGTCTTTGTGCCAACAAGATGGAGAGAATGAGACCTTAGAGTTACTTCCTCTTCTTGCACTTGAAACAGTGGCTCAGTGGACAACGTTTCGAAACTGAAGAGAAACTCAAAAGAATGGCGTTGCCAATTGGTTGGTCAACTCTCAGATGGCGAGATTCTATGCAGAAGAAAGAAGCTGGTTGCAGTGGTACAGTGATAAATGCTTTGAAGTGAACAGAGATTATATTAGAGAGAAGTGAAGTGGGTTTGTAGCTTACCAAAAGTGACAATGAAATGTGTTTCATATTATTTCCTAGTGACCGAACGGCCCTTCCTTTATGAGCATGCCCCGTATACACAGTATTTTAAAGATTGATCAATTATCTATTTTTTTACATAATCGGCAATTTGGTCGATGCATTCTTGCAAACGCTGTGACAGACGGACAAGGAGCTCCTATTTCACGTGTCTTCTAAGTGTGAAGTTTGCGCAGTTATTCAGTTTTTGAATGCGAAGGAAGTTTGAATCGCTTGGAATTCGTCCAATCCAATTGATGGAAGTATGTGGACAATCATGCATGGATGTCAGAAAGGTTCGCAAGTGGTGTACGTTGTATATACTACCTAGTTCCATAAGTAAACAAACTGAGGGGCCATTACAAACTTTATTTTAATCTTTAAATGCAGTTAGTTCACAATCGGTGATGGTTTTGTCGTCGTCTCCCCTTATTCTTCAAAGTACTCTCCATTCATTCGTAATAATGCTATGCCTTCTTATTATTATTATTCCATCTTCTTCTTATTCCATTCCACTAATGTTTAATAGTGAAGCACCCTTGGATGGAAGTCCTCCTTTAAGCAGCAGCAGTAGTTATATATATAGGCTCTCTTTTTATTTAATATTCTATATCGTCTCTCGTTTCTTGCTCTATTATTATTATTATTATGTCTTCCACACATCTAATGTACACCACCCAGTTAGATATATATATGTAATCCCCAATTAATCACATTTAAATGGGAATAGGAGAAAAGTAGTCGCAAAGGGGGCAAGAGATCTATATAATAAGAATCAGGAGGAGGAATGATGATCAAGGATCAAGGTGATTGAATATTAAACTGGCCATGAATTCAATCAATGCCCTCTGAATCAGTGCAGGTGCATTGTGTCATTATGGTCCATTGATCCATTCATCCATCCATCCAATAATATGTTCGGTAGTGAAATATTAGTAGTATGGTAGCACTATTGATTTTCCATTCTAAATTCAGTTCACTATTCATCAGATATCATTCTTCGGACAGTGTTAATATGATGATCATTGGTAAGAAGGACAAGGGACCATTGCACACACGATCAATGTTGTCGTACGTCAACACACAGTTGGTTTGAAGGTCTTAAAAGGTCTTGCGTCATCATCCATCTTGGCCTGTATTGTCTCGTTTGCCATCTTTCTAAGACGCTTATTCCACTTTAAAGATGGATGTTTTCTTATTCAGAGCATTATCACCGTATAAACAGCCGTCAGTACATTTCTCAGTAATTTCTTGATAAATTTTACCACTGCACTTCACTATTAAAACTTGATATGTTGATTGGTAAGCTCCGTGATTTCATCAATTTTCTTTTTTGATGACAAATAGTGAAAACAAAGGACAACAGAAACTAACACATAACTGGCAAAATATGCACAGTTCGATAATCCGTCCAAGCACGGATGGCTCACTGGGCCCCAGTGCTGCTGCTGTAGTGGGAGGGGCTTTATGGTCCACGCCATGGCCTCTCAGATAGTACCAGTTTGCGTAACAGACCATGTACATGCTAGTTTTGTTAAGAAATGAATGGAAATTTTTGAATTTCGTGAATTTGGAGGATCCGATTTAAATATTTCTTTACGATGTAGGAATGCATGATCCTAAAGTACGATGGAGTTTTCAGCTGTGTTCATTGTTTGCCTTGTCTCTGGAAAAACACTAAGGTTAGAAGTATTTTTATGAGCAGCCAAGGTTTTGCGGCAATACTTAACGTCCTCCCTAAGTCCTCCAAGTGGTTCGATCCAAATTTGACTAATAGGAGTGAAATTACATTGTATTACTGTCGAAACCTACACTGTACAATTGAATAATCTCAAGCTCAATACTAATATCTTAAATAGATGAATCTATATTGTCATTCATGCCTAACCTACAAAAATACCCAATCTAAAAACTGAACTTATCGTATAAATTAAATAATCGATGGTTTCAGGTGTTATTTTATGGAATCGGTTCATTCTTAAGCGGATAAAATAATACTTTGTAATTCCACAGATTTATTTCACAAACACACGACCCGGGTTTCGACGTACAACGTCATCTTCAGGTGCAGACATACAGGCAACCAACATATATATACCCGGTCTAAGGGTATATATATGTTGGTCGCCTGTATGTCTACACCTGAAGATGACGTTGTACGTTGAAATCCAGGTCGTGTGTTTGTGAAATAAATCTGTGGAATTACAAAGTATTATTTTATCCGTTTAATTATAAATTAAACTAATGATCAATACTACAGAAGTGCAGAGGTGGTTCTCATTTCTCATTGGTGGACGCTACATTTCATTGCAACTAAATTGTGGTCAGAGTCCACATCCGCTCCTGGGAAACGCGAATGTGCGAATTTATCACACTGTTCCTAAACCTGTGCCTAACCATAATATAATCTAACTGATACCTTTCTGAGTCACCTGGCATTTTCCATGTATACCTATGCCTTCTGTGGTGTCTAAACCATGCATTGGTGATGACTAACCCCAGTCTCCTGCAGAATTCAATTGCTTTCTCCCCACGTATATTCCTCGTGCCTAACCCATAGTCCCCCACCTCACCACCCTCTCTTCCTTCGCCTACCATCGCATTCCAATCCCCCATCACTATCAAATGCTTCCCTGCAGGAACACTCGCGATTATATCCTCTAACTCATCGTACATCCTATCGACTTCTTCCTCCTTGTGGTTGCTCGGTGACATGTATACCTGAACAATGACCAAGTTTGTCGGCTATGCTTTAATCTCTACGAGTAAAATTCTATCTGTCGCTTGCTCTATGTTGACTACGCTTCTTCCTACCCCTTAATTTAATATTACGGCAACCCCTCGTTGGCTCTCGTCCCCGCCGCTGTATATCACTCTATAAGTGTCACTCCAGTAATCCCCACTATCTGTCCAACTCACCTCGCATTGGCCTAAAATACCTTTATTACCTCTTTCCAGCTCTCACTTAATATTCCCTTATTCGGCTGTCCTCAACATTGTCCTGACGTTCCATGTTCCTATTCTAACTACTTTTTTCTTCTTCTGCACATTCTATCCTGCTGCTATTATTTCTCCCCTGCCAGGGTTTCTTGTGATGACGACCATGGAAGCTTTGCCTTCCCTGCTGCCGGGCACGACACACGGCCCTGGGGCCGAGTCCCGCAGTTGCCAAGACTCAATTTCTCAATGTTGTCCATCATTACAATCTTGGGAATCATAATTGAGGTGGTTTCCTGTTGCCTTCCTCAATAGTGTTTTTAATGTGACACCATCACTTAATGGCCACCCCACTGGGGTCAGACGCCTTCACAGCCACCTCACCGAGGACCAGACGCTGCGTTAACTACCTTTCGTCTGGCTCCTAACCTTCAACCCATGGGTGGCCCTACCAGGAGCAATAATTATTACTCCAGCCAGCACAGCTCTAGGGGTCATCGGAACGCACAAGCCCTTCCACCACGAAAAGGTTGTAGTCCATGGCAGGGGTTTAGCCAATGTCACATCAATTTTTCTGGTGCACTGCTCATCATCGACCTCTTCCCAGTCTTCTTGGGCTTGTGCCACCTAAACAATTGCCAATCAGACACGCCATCTTCTTCTTAAGCAGTCTTGATCATATAAACAGTTTCTGTGATGGTCTACCCAAGTTTTTCACGCACATAAACTAGATTGCAAATCTTTGTTCTAATGATTCCTGCATTTTTGCTTGTACAATATCAAAAAACAACTATCACAGACGGACCCGTTGCCTCTCTCTTGATGCTAGGAGCACACTGAGCGATGAAACACTACTTAGCTGCATTCCTCTACTATCAGTTTCAATTGGTCCGATCACAGTCCAACATACAGTTGCATCTAAATAAAATCATTGAGATTACTTTAAGTGCATGCCTTGTGTACTGAATGACTTAGTAAGGTTTCGAAATGGTTCTATTTTTAACAAGGACGTGTCTTCCCATTGCTTCACCCAATTAAATTAGATGTTTAGAGCAAGATACGATAGACATAAGATGAGAATCAATATTAATAAAACAAAGGTTATGCGATTTTCCAGAAAGAGAAAGGCTAAGCTAAACATTAAAATAAGAGGGGAAAAAATAGAGCAGGTTGAACAGTTTATATACATGTCTCTGGAAGTGTTTTGGACCAACATTGTGTCAAAGTAGTATTGGGGACATAAGGAGAAGAAGAATTGTGCTATATTAGGTTAAAGAGGCTTTCACACAAAATAAGGAGGGAGTTGAAGTGCTAGGGATGTTGAGTAGGGAGTTTAAGAAAAGACTCATTAGAAAAGTCTGATATGGAGTGTAGCTATGTACGGCTATGGAAACGTGGTCACTGATAAGCAGGAGGATAGGATAGACGTAGATTGGAGGCTATTTGAGAGAGATATGGGTGTGTTGTGAAGAATGGAGAGGGTGAAATGGACTGAAAGGAAAACAAATGAGGAAGTACTGGAGATGGTGGGTGAGGAGACGGGTTTGTTGGGAGAAATCCTAAGGGGGCAGATGAAGGGCTTATTGATTGGATGGGATGTTGAAGGTCATAGAGGGGAGAATGTTGGGCAAGCGAGGAAAGGGCAGGAACAGGATAGGGATATTGGACGGGATGAAGGGAGGAAGGAAGCACACAGAGATGAAGAGGGACCTGATGTAGCTTCATGTCGTCAAGTGATTCAATGCATGGTGCGATACAATCATGTAATCCTAATAGAGAGGACTAATCCCAAATAGTTCTACATCGACAGGAAGTTTGAAGAATGAAGACGACGCAGTCCAGTAGGACCGTCCTTACCTTGTCCTGCTGACCCATATTCTCCTCCCAGACGTCCTTCCTCTTCTGTAATGTCTTCGTCACACTCTTCCTTAATGTCCACTTCCTCATTGAAGGTCAAGTGTACGTCTTGCAAATGGTCCTTAGGAGATCAAAGACAAAAATTACAGACACACAATATATCAACGAAAAACCTCCAGCCAAAGCTTCACCAACATTCGTACATTGAATCGGAAATTGTAGAAAACTGTATGTTTCATAAAATTGAAATAATACTTCCAGCATAAACAGGATGAGTTCCAAAATAACGCAATCATAATGCAAGTAATCCATTAAACAGATTTCCACAAACACTTTAAGTTCTTCAAAGTACTGTCCTTGGGCCTCTACACTTATAATCATTACTACACTAATAATTATGTAGAATCTACACTAATGGGTCCCCATATCAATTACTCAGGTTTTCATAAGTCATACTAATTCTAAATTTAATGATTTAATAAATTATTTTAAATAAATATTATAGATAGATAATTATAAGTGTAATAATAAAAATAATATATTTGTTTATTTTTGCAAAACAATGATATAAAATAATGTTATTATGAATATATGTACATATATATATATATTATTATTATTAGATAATTTATCAGTTTACAGGTAAGGTGGGTTTTTGGATGGACACAACTATCAAATAAACATTTTGTAACTCCAAACAAAACCCAATCGAGCAACCTAATCTACATCAGGTCCCTCTTCATCTCGGTGTACTTCCTTCCTACCTTCATCCCATCCAACATCCCTATGCTGTTCTTACCCTTTCCACGCTTCCCCAACATTCTCCCCTCTATTACCTTCTTCAACATTCCACTACCGCTCAATACGCCTTTCATCCATTTTTCCTGCCTCCATAGGATTTCTCTCAACAAACCCCTCCCCTCACCCACCATCTCTAGTACTTCCTCATTTGTTTTCCTCTCGGTCCATTTCTTTTCTCCATTCTTCTCTACACCCACATTTCAAAAGCCTCCAATCTACGTCTATTATCCTGCTTCAGTGACCACGTTTCCGCACCATACATAATAGCTATGCTCCATATCAGAGTTTTTATGAGTCTTGTCTTAACATCTCTACTCAACGTCCCCGTCATCAACTCTCTCCTCCTAGAGAAAGCCTCCTTGCCTAGCGCAAGTCTTCTCCTTACATCCCTACCACTTTGACCATATTGGTCCAAAACACTTCCGAGATATGTAAACTGTTCTACCTGCTCTATTTTTTCCCCGCCTATTTTAATATTTAGCTTAGCCTTTTTCTTTCTGGAAAATCGCATGACCTTTGTTTTACTAATATTGATTCTCATCCCATATTTATCGCACTGAACCTCCAATTCACTCAGCAATGCTTGCAACTCCTTGGCTGACTGAGCAACTAATGCTTGGTCATCAGCAAACCTAACCGATTTTATGAATTCCCTTCCGACTTTCATTCCTACCTCCAGTTCTTCCCATGCCTCTTTAATCATTTCCTCTACATATACGTTGAACAGTACCGGTGACAATGGGCAACCCTGCCTTACACCTCTTCCTAACACTGCCCATCCGGACTCTCCGTTCCCCACCCGCACCTGAGCAGTCTGAGACATGTACAGGTTGCGAATCAGTCTCCTGTCCCTCCAATCCATTCCTATTTTCCATAATACATGCAATAGTTTTTCCCAATTCACTCTATCAAACGCTTTTTCAAAATCTACAAAACAGGCAAAAACATCCTGATTGTATTCTATATTCCTCTTGATTAGAGATGTCATTACTGCAATGGCATCATGCGTACCTCTTCCTTTCCTAAACCCAAACTGATCATCCCCTAAGTAATCATTTGTCTTAGTCTCTATCCTTTTGTTGATGATCCTGAGAATAACTTTAGCTGCGTGAGATATCAAAGTTATTGTTCTGTAATCCTCACATGACATAGCCTTTGCCTTTTTTGGAATAGGAACTAACACCGATCTCACAAAATCTTCCGGCCAGTTTCCTTCTTCATAGATACTACGAATCAGCCCATATAGGGCCTTCTTCCCGCACTTTCCTAAACATTTCAACAGTTCTACAGGTATATTGTCCACCCCCATGGCCTTATTTGCTTTCATCTCCTTGAATGCCCTTTCTATTTCATCGTCGAGTATGCCTGGACCTAAGCTATCTTCTTCTAGGTCATGTTCTTTTTCTATGTCTAACCGTGTCGGCCTATGTTGTTTACCATACAGTGTTTCTATATATTCCTTCCATCTCTATTGGATTTTTCCTGGTTCAATTATTATCTTACCCCACTTATCTTTAAGTGTTAGCACAGATCTTGCCTTCTTACTTCCCGAGAATAACTTAACCTTGCCGTATAGAGCACCAATTTCACCCTTCTTCTGTAAACTTTCCATATCCTCGCATTGTGTTTTTCACCATTCTTCTTTTGCTTTATTTGTGGCCCTTCTCAATTTATTGTTTAATTCTTTGTACTTCGTTTTGCCTAACCCTGTGTTTACATTTTTCCATCTTCTCCTCTCATCCATCTTTACAATCATTTCATCCGTTACCCATGGTTTCCTTATCCTTTTCCCGTTAACGGTTCCTATAGTGTCTTTAGCAGCTTCCAATATCCCTTTCTTGATACATTCCCATTTTTCTTCGATAGTACTCAGTTCTTTACCGCCATCCATCATTTTCTCTACAGCCTGCTGATACTCCTTCCTCATTAATTCATTTAATGCTTCTAAATTCCATTTCCTAACCCGCCACCCTTGCCTTATCTTCTTGAAACGAACGTTACATTTCATAACAACTAAATTGTGGTCAGAGTCCGCATCCGCTCCTGGGAAACTGTGCGAATTTATCACACTGTTCCTAAACCTGTGCCTAATCATAATATAATCTAACTGATACCTTTCTGAGTCACCTGGCATTTTCCATGTATACCTGCGCCTTTTGTGGTGTCTAAACCATGTGTTGGTGATGACTAACCCCCCCTGTCTCCTGCAGAATTCAATTGCTTTCTCCCCTCGTTCATTCCTCATGCCTAACCCATAGTCCCCCACCTCTCCACCATCTCTTCCTTCGCCTACCGTCGCATTCCAATCCCACATCACTATCAAATGTTTCCCTGCAGGAACACTCGCGATGATATCCTCTAGCTCATCGTTCATCCTATCTACTTCTTCCTCCTTGTGGTTGCTCGGTGGCATGTATACCTGAACAATGACCAAGTTCCCCAGCTCTGCTTTAATCTCTACCAGTAAAATTCTATCTGTTGCTTGCTCTATGTTGACTACGCTTCTTCCTACCCCTTGATTTAAAATTACGGCCACCCCTCGTTGGATCTCGTCCCCGCCACTGTATATCACTCTATAATTGTCACTCCAGTAATCCCCGCTATCCTTCCATCTCACCTCGCAGAGAGCTAAAACATCTTTATAACCTCTTTCCATCTCTCGCTCAATATTTTCTAATTTGCCTCTCCTCAACATTGTCCTGACGTTCCAGGTTCCTATTCTAACTACTTTCGTCTTCTGTCCTGCTGCAGTTATTTCCTCCCTGCAAGGGTTTCATGGGATGACGACCGCGGAAGCCTTGCCTCTCCCGATGCCGGGCACGACACACGGCCTCTTGGGCAGAGTCCTGCAGTTGCCAGGACTCATATTATTTATAGTGCCCATCATTACTTTCTTGGGAATCATAATTGAGGTGGTTTCCCATTGCCTTCCTCAATAGTGTTTTTAACATGACACCATCACTTAAAGGCCGCCCCACTGGGGTCAGATGCCATTGCAGCCGCCTCACTGAGGAACAGATGCTGCGTGGACTACCTTTCGTCTAGCTCCTAACCTTTGACCTATCTGGCATGGGTGACCCTTCCAGGAGTAATTATTATTACTCCCGCCGGCACAGCTCTAGGGGTCATCGGAACACACAAGCCCTTCCACCACAACAAGGTTGTAGTCCATGGGAGGGATATATATATATATAATGTAAATGGACTAACTAGCTACACAAACACAGAAACTGAATCATATAAAAGAGGGACTCACTGGTTCTCGAATTTTTGGTATATATATATATATATATATATACATACACCGACACATATATATATACATATATATATATATACACATGAGGGTCATCCGGAAAGTAGTACCCGTTTGTGAAATAAAGACACAAAAGTAAATATTAACAAACAAAAAATTTTATTTGAAAGAGGATACTTTAAACTACTTCTCAACATAATCTCCAAGCAAATTAAGGCATTTGTCATAACGTGTGACAAGTTTCTGTATTCCTGCTGCATAGTCCTTCGCCACCAGCTCATTGAGATACAGGGTCACTCCTTCTTTAAGTTCTTCATCGCTGTCAAATCTTTTTCCTGCCAAAAAGTCTTTAAGCTTTGTAAAGAGATGAAAATCTGAAGGGGCCAAGTCCGGGCTATATGGTGGATGGTCGAAAGTTTCCCATTTGAATTGCTGCAAAAGTTTTTGTGTTATCCCAGCTGCATGAGGCCTGGCATTGTCATGAACGAGAATGACACCAGTAGACAATAGACCTCGCCGCCGATTTTGTATTGCCCGCCGTAATTTCTTTAATGTTTCACAATACGCATTGGCATTAATAGTGTCTCCACAGGCCATAAAATCAATAAGCAATACACCTCGTCGATCCCAGAAAATGGTTGCCATGAGTTTCCTGGTGGACAGAACTGTCTTGAATATTTTTGGTTTGTTTGGTGAATGAGCATGATGCCACTCCATTGACTGTCGTTTACTCTCAGGTGATGCATAACAAACCCATGTTTCGTCACCAGTAATTATGCGAGTCAAGAAAGAGTCTCCTTCATCAGAATAACGTCCCAAAAACGTCAGTGCTGCACCCATACGCTTGGTTTTGTGCTCATCTGTAAGCATGCGAGGGACCCATCTTGCACAAATTTTTGGATAATGCAGATGGTGTTTAACAATTTCATGAACAATTGTTCGAGAAACATTGGGAAAATGCTCACAGATGTCATCAATTGTGACGCGCCGATCGTTCCTCACGAATTCGTCAACTGAGCTCACCAGTTGGTCTGTAATGACAGACAGTCTCCCCGAACGCTCATCGTCGTGTGTGTTCCCCCTCCCCATGTTGAAGTTGCGACACCACCGCCGAACAGACCACTCGTCCATTACATTGTCTCCATACACCTCCTTTAATTGGCAATGAATATCACATGGGCGAACGTTTCTTGCATTGAGGAATTTAATCACTGCCCTCACTTCACAACTGGCGGCGTTCTCAATTTTTTTTAAACATTGTAAACAATCACAGAAACAACACAGGCAATGCTAGCATCACGCAACTTGGCTCAGAGAAGGGAGACAAGCCACTGAAGCTATCTGACCTCGTCCAGTGGCTACTCGCGTCGTCAGCACTTCATGCGGCACGAACGGGTACTACTTTCCGGATGACCCTCGTATATATACCAAATATTATATAAATATTTATATATTTTATTATATATTATTATATAAATATATATATATATATATATATATATATATATATATATATATATTTTATTATATTATAAAATAAATATTAAATAAATATATATATAAATAACAAGCACAGTACAGAAAACATAAGGTTTCAGCACATACTACAGAATAATGAACAGTACAAGTCCGCCATGCCAACACCTAAGTACTCATGTAATCACCCCTATTGCAAATTTAATTAGTGAAATAATTACTTTACGATTCCAAATAGCCACAGGCCAATACGAATCCTTGGTTTGCAATCTCCACTCTTCATTGACACTCCCAAATGAGTGTCTCCTCTCTTCCCAAATGCATTCTCGAGATTCAAGATGCTTTGGGTCAAAGAATTACATCTCACTTCAAAACATATATATTATTGTCGTCTCTAAGTGAAGCTGTGACCAAAGAAACAGCAAACTCTGAATGACACTGGCAGATGATGGACAATGGCTCAAATCAACGTCCACCGCCACTCTGCACTCACCATATTCCGTCCTTCTCCTGCATTTTCAGACCAATGGCCGCAACCTTCCTGCACTGATGCGTTTGTTGAAAAATTAACGTCACTTCCCGGAGAATCAGAGCACCCGCTGACAGTGTCAACCTCCTCCTTGACAGCAATCGTGTCATCTTGGACGTCCACAGCCCTGCTGTCACTAGCATCACGGACTATTGTTTCCTCACAACTCTCCTTCTTGATTTCACCGGGCATCTAATTCAAAGCATGTCAAGATAACAATTTATTCAATATCAACCTATAAAAAATGAGAACAACCCAGCAACAAATCATTCTGGACAAAGTTTTATACGTACATTGTGGAGCAGAATGAACTCCCTAGTTTCAAAACAAAAAATTAATGAAGGGAGCACAGATGAATTAGCGTAACAGGAGTAGTGTTGGTAGCTGGTTTACATGCTGCCACTTGTACCTGATACCAGGATGAGACATGTTAAAGTTGTGATTATATCTATATCCTCATTTCTATTCCTATTTTCTACAATATACTCCATAGTTTTTATGTTAACATTCAATAAGTACAGAATGGAATCCCTTCTTTCAAAAAATCACTGAATAACATGCAGGTGAATTAGCAGAATGAGAATATTGACAATATCTGGGCAAAACGATGCCATTTTCAGTAGTTACAGGGTTCGTCCAGAAAATTAGTGTACTGAGCTGAGGAAAAAAATTTATTACACTTTTACATATCTTAAGCTAATATTCCTCAAAATAGGACCCTTGTGAGTCGATACACTTGTTCCAGCGGCGTTCCCATTCCTGGAATGCTCCCGCGAAGGCATCATCGGGAACCTCTCGAAGACACGTCGTCATGGCCTCTTTGACGGCATCCAAAGTCCCGTATCGCGTTCCTTTCAAACTCCTCTTAATCTTCGGGAACAGAAAGTAGTCCGGTGGTGCCAAGTCCGGGCTGTAGGGCAGGTGCGGCAGCGTTGCCATGCCGTGCTTGGCCAAGGAGTCCGACACGACAAGTGCGGTGTGAGACGGCACATTGCCATGATGCAGCCGCCAGATGTTTTTGATCGCTGGCCGGATGCGGGTGACTCATTTTCGAAGCCTGTCGAGCACTTGGATGTAAAATCCAGCATTTACAGTTTGTCGTTCAGGTACAAATTCATAGTGGACGACTCCCCTTTTGTCAAAAAAGACAATGAGCTTATTACACTTACTTTCCGGACGAACCCTGTATTCTGCAGTAGTCCGGTTACCATTGAGGCTTTGTAATAGAAACATTCTTTTAGGAACAAGAATAGTGTGGTGGTGACGCAGAGGGCACTGTTCTCTAGCAATGAAGCCTATGTTCAACTCTCCGACTCATTAAAGAAGCAAGATTTTCATTACTGGGCGACTGACAACACTTGAAAAACTTCACCCAAGACCTCGTCATGGCTCACTCAATAGAACACTGAAGAGCATAAAGGTGAATTAGCGGAGTGAGAACATTGGCATTGGCTGGGAAAAACAATGTCTATGTTTAGCAGTTTACCATGCAGTGATCTTGTGATCATTGAGGCTTTGTTTTAGAAACATTCTTTAAGCACAGTGATAGTTTTGTGGCGAAGCAGAGGGCTTTTCTGTAGACGATTCGGTTTCACTCATCATGACAGCGTTTCTGATGCTAAAACCATTGCGAAATGATTCTTGTGTAAGGGCGACAGGATCTGCACTTCCTAGAACACCAGCTGGGTGACCTAAAAGTGTGCAGACCCCTGAAAACATCGTCGTCACGAGAGCATCCATCGTACAGTCTCCATTGCACTCTGCTTGGAAACATGCTGCTGTTCTAGATAGATAAATAGATAGATAGAGGACTTTACTTGGATGAAATTGAGACCTAATGGTCCCTTCTTCCGTTTACCTAACATGAACATTCGGCTGTATAATTATCTGCCTACTCGGTTGAAGTTAGTCTGTGTCCAGGGTTTCAAGAATAGGGTATATGCCTGGCTACTTGCTAACCCACTTAATTCTCTGGATGAATTATTCCATGACAAACTTACTTTTATTTAAGAACTAATTTATTCTGATGACATTTAATATGGTTTTACCATTTTTAAAATGAATCAAGTATTAATTTTATTCAACCCATCTTCATAAAACAGGGTCGCACCGAAAAATGGTAGGACTGATTTTCTCTGGTGCGATCGGATCAGTGGAGGGGGGGGTCTGCCTGGCAGGGTAAGGTGGAGGGGGCTCTTAGCAACAGACCGACACCAATCTCAGTTGCCTGCGGGCTGTCGTCTAGTGAGGACACCATTTTTAGTGAAGCAAGGTTTTTGCCCGCACGGAAAAACAAAATGAATCTGAATTTAGAGTAATGTAACTCCGTGAAGTTTTGTATGAAACTCGGGAAGACGGCAACTGAGACCCTCGATATGATCAAGCAGGCGTATGGGGACACTGCCTTAAGCCGTTCCACAGTATTTGAGTGGCACAAGTTGTTTGAAGAGGGTAGGGAGCTCGTTGAAGATGACCATTGCTCCGGACGGCCGTCGACGGCAAGAACCGACACGAATGTGGACAGAGTGAGGACATTGCTGAACACAGACCAACGCTTAACCAGTGAAGAAATTGCAGACCAATTGGGTCTGTCTGCATCCAACATCCAACGCATTATTTCACAGGATTTGGCCATGCACAAGGTGTGCGCCAAGATGGCTCCGAAAATTCTGAGTGTCGACCAACAGCTCCTGGCCAAATACGGCATTGCCACGTTGCCGAACCTGCCCTATTCTCCCGATCTGGCACCACTGGTTCTTCTTCTTCTTCCCCCTGATGAAAAGACAGCTCAAGGGATAACGTTTTGACTCGATAAAGGCCATTCAAGAGGCTTCGACTAGGGTCATCAACGGCATCCCCAAAGAAAATTTCCAGCGTGCCTACGGGGAATGGGAGCAATGTTAAACTAAGTGTGTAGCAGCTCAAGGAGCATACTTTTAAGATTATTAAGTCGATGTAAGGATATTGTCAATAAAATTCTTGTAAAAAAATCAGTCCTACCAGTTTTGGGTGAAACCCTGTACATATTATATGAGGTATACAAACACTAAGCATATAAGCAATAAAAACACATAAATACATATAGACAGACACAAATTCATTTTGTATCAATGTTAACATTGAAAAGTAAAGGAAAAGAAATAAATATGTATACATGTATACATATAATATAGATAGGCTCCCTAAACCCTCGCTAGGGCTTTCCCCCTACCCCCCCTTGGAACCATATAGACAGTGATCTTGGCGCCGCACAGAGAGCTTGGCGCCGCACAGAGTCTACCCTCAACGAGACAACCCTTCCACAAGGTTTTTCCGGACTGTGTTAATTTTTCACCCCTTCTCATCGCCCGAAACCTTTCTCCACCCCCATTGTCACCCATGTTCCACCTCCCTTCCCTCCCTTTTTCCACTACCCTCCCCTCACTTGCTTTTCAGCATATATAGTAGGCAATGAGAAATGACTGTTACCAGAAGATGATGTCGATGCATTGAACCAGGTCGTATTAATAAATTTTATTTTGTGGAAAATTGCCAATTTTAATTAATCATGTCAACATATAAAATATAGGAACCATTAAAACAGGAAAGGACAAGGAAACCATGGACCATGGATGAGACGATTGAAAAGATGGATGAGAGAAGGAAGTGGAATACTAATAACAAACAGTTACATAGAAGTAAGCACAAATGATAAACGTTGGAAATCACCATCAGTATTTCAATCATAGGATTTGCTTATTGTGGCCCTCCATTCTACTGTATTTAATCTCAATTCCCTAGATCTTACATGCATTCTCTATTTTACATCCTCAATTTGTCCTAGGTACATGTCTCTTGGTCTTCCTCATGGAATCTTCCCTCCTATTTTTTCTTCTCTGAGATAAATAACACTTGGATGAAGAGAAGGGTTGTGAAGACACAGTGCGAGGTTATGGAAAGTCTCAAAAGAAATGGTGAAATAAGTGAGCTATACAGGAAGGCAGATTGATTTTATTAATGTCCAGTGTACAAGTGGATTGATGCTTATTTATGGCCTAAATATATAAAAGGTTGAAGGTCTGTCAGGAAGTCAGAATGGATATTTGTTCTGTCTACATAATTTTTTATCGTATGTTCTGTAAAATAAAAAAATCGCTTTAAAAAATAAAATTCTCTCGTAATAAATTATCCGAGGAATTAAAATTTAAAATAGCAATCGTTCCCCTATGGAGAACTGAGCATTTTGCTAAACGTTATATAATTGCGATTGCTCTTAGCGACACGAGATTGTTTCTTCATTATTATTAGATAAATTTAGCGAGATTTATTATTATTTTTATTACTTAATTTGGCTTTTTTAATTCTTTTTTATTTCTTCCTTTCTTATCACTTATTAATGCCGGGCCAATTAAGTTTACGGTCCCGGTAATTTTTTTTGTTTACATCGACAAGAGATTGGTCGTTCTGGAAATTAACCGAAGAAGATGCAACGAGATATTATTTTTTAAGCAAGAGATGTCTCCGTTACTGATAATTCTTAAATTTAATGAGTGCAAAATTTTTTTTCGTCACCGACACTATCATATTATTTCATTAATTATGGAAAGTTAGAGAAATTGCATTTTCAAATACTTTTAAAACAAAAAAATAGTATCTCTTAATAAATTACCCGAGCAATTACATTTTAGAAATACTTTTCCTTTCCAGAAGGATGACCATCTTCGTCAAAACTTAAAATTAATGCGAACGATCACAATGTTCGGATTGACACGATAATGGTTTTTTAACATTTAAATCAAAGAAGATGCAGTGAAGTATTCCTTTTTGGACTAAGATATCTTCGATACTAACGTCGTTCAAGTTAAGGAATAAAACTGACCTCCTCTCGATCGGTTAGCCAGTCTTCCGTTGAAGTATTGCCACCATTTTGAATGCGATTGTAAAACACAAACAAACATTCGGAACATCGTCGCTTAAACAGCCGGAATTCCGTAAGCTTCTCCATGCAGTTAGAACACACCAACCAGGGATAATTTGCATCCTCCTCAACCTAATAAAATATTTCAAAAACAGACATTATCATTAGAATGCACTACACTCCTTTTTGCCAAATATCAATATAGTTTTTGACAATAGCGTACGGAATATATAAGCCAATTACTAATTGATATAACCAAAGATTTCCTACACACATAAGTTGAAAAAGGACGTCATACATACAAAAAAACTTACCTTAACATCAATTAAATCCTCTATGGTTTTTCCCAACATGAATTCCAATGTACTATTCTCGTCGAAAACATTGAGCAACTGTCCAACACTGTTTAAACACAATCTGCACAGTTGTAATTCGGTTTTATCACACATTCTGAACGTTTTGAAGTACTTCGAATGTTTGAATTCGAAATACTAAGCAGCCTAACGTTAAAAGTATAATGGCATCTTTCAAAAATTAACTTGAAGTAGTATTAAAAGTTACTAAAACAACAATAACACACAAAATAATCAACTTCACAGCTGGGCACTTGCATTTCGTCCTTCATCTGTTCGTATCATTTGAAGTTCGTTTGAATTGCGATGATGTCGATTGATGCGGAAACACAGGATCTTAATCCGGGTCACACATATGAACACATTTTTCGCGATGAATCAGATCTTATCCCGTAACTGAGTATAAGAAAATTCAAAGCAGCCATCTTTGAGCTATTTTTGAGATGATGGAGCATTACAGGTATCCACGTTCCGTTCATTCGTTTCCAAGATCCGAGTCAAAATATTCACAATATGTTTACGTTGTGAAAATGGAAGAAGAATAATGAATTTTTTACAGGCATTCGCCCTCGCAGCTCTGGAGTATTATAAAAGTAATTCAAGTTCTACTATGTCCTCATTCTATTCAGTTTTTTCCTGAAGATATTACATGACGGTCCTGCAGCGGATATGAAAGACACGTTCATATAATACTTCGAACGTTGACGTGGTGCCATTGCATTTAAAATTGGAAACTTTGCATATACATGGGTATTTATTTAAATACCTACGAATGGTGTCAAGTTAACACTAATAATTTATAATAATAATTTTCATAGGTAAACTTAATCTAACTAGGACCAGACAGAATAACGTAAATATGAATTTCATGAGTACTGGGTAATGATATGTTATAATATATTTTTTCGGCAGTGTAAATGATATATTATTACCTTTCCATTCGTGTGGCTGCCAATGATTAGAGGTTCGTTGAAATGTGTACATAATATACCAAATTAACAGAGGGTAACTTAATCAAATCGTAAGATGTAATGATATGAAATTACAGAGGCCTTTGTGAATCTTTTGACCCAGGTCTTTCAAATGAATGGCCGGGTCATTGACGAACTAATTATAACATTTATGTCAACTTTATATCAAATAATTCCTGTCATACTTCATTACCCCGTAAATATCTCAAATAAGGCTAATTTTTATTTTCATATACTTAATTACTATCATATATCTATTGAATCCGAAATAAATGATACCCGGATTAAGATCCTCTTTTGCTGTTTAGACATTATCATTGGAACTCGAAAGAAATTCGTCATGAGTAAAACAGTTGAAGAACGAAATGCAAGTGATCAGCTGTAAAGGAGTTATTTTTGATGTATGTGCCTGTTTTAGTACTTTTAATACTTAATTCAAGTAAATTGTGCAGGATAGAATAATTATTTTGACTGTAAGGTTTCCAGTAAATCATTTTGGGTTCTTTAAAACTTACAGAATGAGTGATAAAGCGGAATTTGAACTCTGCAGATTGTGTTTAAACAGTCGTGGACTGTTGATAAATGTTTTCGGCGAGAACAGTAAATTACGAATAATGCTGGAAACCACTATAGAGGATTTAATAGATATTAAAGTAAGCTTATTCTTCTGTGATACCTGTTCTTAAAAATTACGTCGGCAAGAATATTTAAATAAATAGGTAGTTCGGTGATATATTACGTACGATGTTGTCGAAATATATAGTGATATTTGAGCCAAAGAAGTGTCGTGCATGCTGTTGTTAATATCGTTTTATGACGTATTTTATTAGGTTGTGGAGGATGCAAATTATCCCTGGTTTGTGTGTTCTAACTGCATGGAGAAGCTTACGGAATTCCGGCTGTTTAAGCGTCGATGTGCCGAGTGTTTCTTGGCTTTCAGTAATCGCATCCATAAGGAGTGCAATCCTACAATGAAAGATTGGATAAGCAATGGAGAGGAGGTCAGTGTATTAATTAACTTAAACTATAACGGTAATGAAGACATCATTGAAAAAAATTAATATTTCGTTGCATCTTCTTTAATGAATTTGCAGTAAAATTCTTTTCGTGTCAGTATGGTCATTGTGAAGTATCGTAATTACTTTAAATTTCAGCAAAACTAGTTTTTCTCCTGGAAGGAAATGATGTATTAATTGAAATTATTATATAATATCAGATATTTTATTACGGTTGTTTTTTATTAAAGTTTTGTGAATGCAGTTTCTTTTGTTTCCATGAATGAACGAAAAGAATCACGGCAACATAAAGTATATTATTTTTTCTTTAATGAATAATTAATAGGACTAATTTCCCTTCTTACTTCCGAAGTGGGTTTTAACTTTTCATTTAGTCCTAATCGGCTCCAAGCCCAGTACGTTGGATATTAAATTTTTCAGTCCGCCTTCCTGTATAGAGCACCAATTTCATCATTTACACTTTAGACTTTCAATTTCCTCCCTATGGATTTTCACAATGGTTTTTATACCTTAAATTTGTCGAACTCAGTTTATTATTTAACCATTTGTACTTTCTCCTATGCAATTTTATTTGCATTTATCCATTTCCTTTCCTCATCTTTCGTAGCATCGCATCCATAAATTTTTGGTTCATTTTTATTATTAAATATTTTCGTTTGTTGGTTTTGTAATCCTTATTTTAATGTATTCTTGTTTTTTCTTGATGGTAATTAGCTCCTTTCCCTCACTCGTGATTTTCCCAACAGTTTGCTGATACTCCTCTGTTGTTGTTCTAGTTAACTACCTTGCATTCTATTTCATTATGCACCGGCCCTGCCTTATCTTTCTGAATTGGATGCAACAACTCATAAATACTAAATTGTGATCAGATTCTTCATCCACTCCTGCAAAATTGTGCAAACGAATAACGCTGTTCCTAAATCTTTGGCTAAATATGATAACAATCTAACTGATACCTTTTGGAATCACCTGGTATTTTTCACATAGACTTATTTCTTTTGTGATATCCAAATAAATGTTGGTGATGACTAACCCTCGTCTCTCTCCTGCAGAATTCTATTACATTTCCCCTGTGGTCATTCCTCAAACTTAACTCCTAGTCCCTCAACTCATCACCGTCTCTTATTTGCCTTTTGTTGCATTCAAATTGGCAGTCACTATCAAATGCTTCCCTGCAGGAATACACGTCCTTTTTTGTCCTGTAACTGATGGTATATCCTATTGTTTTAAATATATATATATATATATATATATATATATATATATAGATGATTTCTTCGAAGTGACACGGAAGCGTTGAATAAAAAACTTAGACAGTAACACAGCACGAGAACTCGAGCTCCGTCTTCTTTGGAAGATAAGAAATGACTGAATATATATATATATATGTATATTATTATTTGATTGATATCTTGCTATGTAGGTATGGTATGGTAGGTATGTAGGATAGGTGGTATGTAGACCTGAACAATGATCAATTATGTCGGTTCTCTGTGTACCTCTACCAATGTGCATAATGAATTTTTGTCTGCCTTTATGTTTTATGTGTATCCATGAATGTAATTATAAATTGTATGCCTAATATATGTAGTATGTATACAATGATGGGATAAATAAATTGAAGAAGGGATCTTTACATCTCAATTAAGCCCAAATAAAGAAATCTATCCATCTATCTATTAAGTAGTATGTGGTATGGTTCTATGGATCTCTTTATTCAATATAATAGCCACCCTAATATTTAGTGACTTACCCTAATAGCAAGGGTCTTTGCAATTAAATATTTTAAGTTTAATGCACTGTTTTCCATTCCAAATGTTGGATTCTTATCTAGATATGATTTATAAGTTAGGGGAAAAATTAGACAGGGATTAAAAATTAGGATTATTCTATCCTATATGTGTTATTTGATTTGCATAATGAGTAACTCCAGCATGCTAGGATTGTATAAAAGAAGTTGACGTGAAGGTTTTATTGCCTGAATGCTCTTATTTTGAAATGTTTATCATCTGTTAATATTAAAGTGTAATGTCTATGTTTTTCACTAGTTTTCCGGTAAAATCAAGAAAGAGATTGATGACAATGTAATCACAAGTGATAATGTGGATGTCCAACATGACATGATCATTGTGAAAGAAGAGATTGATGCCGCCAGTGGATGTTCTGTTTCTCCATTAAAGCATGTTGATTTGTCAATGGTCTCATCAATGCAGGAAGGCTGCAGTTACTGGTCAGACAATAAAGAAGCAGGCAATGTGGTAAGTGCATATATTCTTATCATGTATATAATTTGCCATTTTAGTTTTGAGTCCAGTGTCATTTAAATTCCAACATTGCTGTTTAATGCCACACTAGTTTTGAGATATGATGTTGACTCAAATCGGAGCACATTCTCTCAGCCAAAGTGTGTACACAGTAGTTTCTTGCGAACGTATTTCAGAAGGGACCCTTAATTCTAATTATGCACGATTAGTGAAAATTACAAACAGTTGATTGCCACGTGGATATCTTCAATCGAAAATAATTTAATTCAATAATTAAATTATAATATGTGTGATTAAGGAGTACTTAATTATTGACCAGACAAGCTTTTACTTTTGTTTGTTAAAACCTTTCATTTTCTCAAAATTTTAAGTGTGCAATTGATGGCATGTGTGTGTAAGTATGTAAAAATGTATACACATACATATGTTGAATCAAATATTTAGAATAATTGGAAAATGAATGGAATCCACATGTTCTAAATAAAACACTGCCAATTTATCAATGGTTGTTTTTCCTATTAACAAACTTTTAATAATAAAACAACTACTTTTCCACATAAACTTTTTAATTTTTACAACCCAGGTTTCGTTATAGCATAACATCATCAGGTAAAAATACAAGTCAAGCACAGTATATATATATATATATATACATATCTCTGGATAGAGGGGAAGAGGAGGGAGGAAAGAAAGGATTGGTTGAGCTATGAAGAGGGGCTAAAAGTCTATGGTTTGAGGCGGAGAAGGAGGGTTGGTAATATTGACAAATTAGCAATAATTAAATTAGATAAAAACCAATTAGATAATTAGCAGGCTGGAAGGATAGGGTCAATACAATGTTGCAAAAAGCCCACCTGACATCGGATTAGTTGGCAGAGGATTAGGGGAATGATTATTGTGAATGGGGAGAATGGCACTTAGTAATTAGTTAGGTGACTCGGTAGCGGGCTGGGAGGAGTCGGTACATTGTTTAAAAAGTCTCACTTGGTTTCAGGTGAGCTGGCAGGAGGTGAGGGCAAAAAACAATATTAGGGAACGTGAAGGGTAAAGAAAATCGTTGGTGAAAACATCTTCCCCGTAATTCATGTGTTGAAGGATTTTCAACTGCTCCAACACATCGAGATGGTACCCTATTTTCTCAAAGTGTAAAAATTCGGGAGTGAAATCGCTGGTGTGGCCACAATCTCTCAAGTGTTTGGTGAAGACTGACGTGGAGATGTTATTTTGCAATCAAGCTCGGTGCTCCTTTATTCTTGTTTCAAATCTCCTCCCGGTCTGGCCAATGTATATCCGTTGTTTGTCCTATTAATAAATATATTGTTATAAGTGATTGCTATCAATGTAATTGATGATTTTAATTGGCGATAACCATCATTCATAACTCCTTATATGAGGATAGGCAAAAAATTAATGAACATATGCTTGTTGACAGCAAAGAAAATGACCTTCAGAAGCATTAATGGTAGAATGTGAAGGTAACATTTTCCTTCAATGTGTAGGTGCAGGTTTGAGTTTGATACATTCAGTCAGTTTATTGTGAGAAGCATAAGTATGGAGATTTGTTGTATTGCTGTGGCAATGGGCATTAAACAGCATGATGTTATCTAATTTTTAACTGCCGAAGAATTGATTCCTGTTGAGATTCAGAATATTTAAAAAAGTTTTTATTGTGATGCTAGTGTAGATAGGTTCACTCTTAATTGATGGGTAATAAACTTTCATTGTTGGGTATCTGGAAAAACCATAATTCTTGTTGAAACATGTAGGGGATGCCCAAGCACTCCAACAGTCAATAAACATTGGAAACTTATCAGAAATTTGATTCAAAATGACGGGCAAATCACTTGAAAGTATGTTGCAAACCATATCAGGATATCCAAAGAATGTGTTTGCTACATAATTGAACAATTTAGATAACTTAAAATCTGTGCAATACAGGTACTACCCAAAGAATTCTGCATATTCGGGGTTTCACCGCCATGTTGTTTGAAGCCAACCTCTTTGCCGATGGAAAAGAAACATTTCCTGAAAGCACTACAACAAAATGGCTATGGGAACGATATGGTCCTTAAAAGACCCACCAGGGTAGGAAGGCGAAGACAAGATTCTGACAAGTCAATCAAGCAGATGGAACCGGACCCAAAGGCATACGCGACTATCCCTTTCGTATCGGGAACATCCCAGAAGATAGCCACAATCCATAAAAAGCACGACATGGTGACAAGGTTCAACTGCACCAAGAAAATAGCAGACGCACCCCCTGGACCAAAGGACAAAATCCCGAAAGACCTATACGAAGGGGTCTACCACGTACCCTGTTCATGTGGGAAAGCCTACATCGGGGAAACCTGCCGGGCTATGAAAGTTCGGATGAAAGAACACCTCCGGGCAACAATGAATAAACAGTTTCACCTGTCGGCCATCTCCGAACACAAATGGAGTGAACCCGGTCGCGACAATCTATTCCAAGACACCTAATCATAACTAAGGAAAGTAGATATTATCCACGACTAATTAGAGAAGCTATTGAGATGGCCAAAAACTCGGTGAATTTCAATAGAGATGAAGGCTACCATCTTCACAACGCATGAAAGAGAGTTCTTTGGAAACAGACCAATCAGAGAGCAGCACCTGGACGGGACCACCTATATAAGGATGGCCAAAATCTGAGTCCCTCAACTTCGACCTGAAGACGCAGAATGCAACTTCGACAAAACTGTTGTCAGCTTCAAACAGCAACGCGGTGAAAACCTGAACATTCAGAATTCTTCAAGCCACCACCGCGAAAATCTATGCAGCCACAGGTACTACCCGTTCTCACAGACAAGAACAAATAGCGTCAATTGGACTGCTACGAGCAACCCTCCTTATTTCTCATTTTTAGGACCCTACAATTTTGTATTTTTTTTCTCAATTTAAGGGACATCTCAAAGGGTAATCATTATACCTCAGATGATGGGATTAAGGCAGCTATTGATAACAGCATGCTGTTTAACGCATATTGGTATTGCACTAGAACATGCCTCCATGCTTCTGATCCTCAAAATACACCGAATGAATGTACTGTCCTCAAACCTTTGCATGAGTTTTGAGGGACATGTTACTTCCACATGCCAATAGGAGTACTTTCGAAGGTCATTGTGTTTATGATTAACAATCCTGAGGGCATTTCTTTTCAACCTGTCCTACAGGAGGGAACCCAAAAGTGGTAGGACTGATTTTTTTACAAGAATTTGATTGACGATATACTTACTTGCATCGAATTAATAATCTTCAAAGTATGCTCCTTGAGCTGCTACACACTTAGTATAACGTTGCTCCCATTCCCCGTACGCCCGCTGGAAATTTTCTTCAATTTTGATGACCCTTGTTGAAGCCTCTTGAATGGCCTATATCGAGTCAAAACGTCGTCCCTTGAGCTGTCTTTTCATCAGGGGGAAGAAGAAGAAGTCCGGTGGTGCCAGATCGGGAGAATAGGGAGTCTTGGACTCTTGGGAGACATCTTGGTGCACACCTTGCGTATGGCCAAATCCTTTAAAAATAATGCGTTGGACGTTGGATGCAGACAGACCCAAGTGGTTTGCAATTTCTTCACTGGTTAAGCATCGGTCTGTGTTCAGCAGTGTCCTCAGTCTGTCCACATTCGTGTCGGTTCTTGCCATCGACGGCCGTCTGGAGCAATGATCATCTTCAACGAGCTTCCTATCCTCTTTAAACAACTGATGCCACTCAAATACTGTGAAATGGCTTAAGGCAGTGTCCCCATAAGCCTGCTTGATCATATTGAGGGTCTCAGTTGCCGTCTTCCCGAGTTTCGTACAAAACTTCACGGAATAACGATGCTTTAAATTCAGATTGATTTTGTTTTTCGACGTGGACATAAAACTTGCTTCACTAAAAATGGTGTCCTCACTCAAGGACAGCCCCCAGGCGACTGAGGTTATTGTCCGTCTGTTGCTAAGAGCCCCCTCCACCTTACCCTGCCAGGCAGAACCCCCTTCACTGCTCTGTTTGCACCAGAGAAAATCAGTCCTACCACTTTTGGGTAATTACCTGTAGTACTATCTTAAGATTGCTATTGCACCTGAAATGTTAAATCTTAAGTTTATGTTTTTCTATCTTATTTATTATTCCTGTCCTCTGCTAGATGTTTTGCAATGTTTTCCATTGTGTTTGGACCTTAAGTAACTTGACTCTCCTTACAAAATTAGAGCCTGATACCAAATCTAGGGCAAGCCTTCTTTCCTCTCTGCACATGTTCTTCTTCCTTTTATGCTGGCAACATCCCCATCTGTGTTTTTCTGGCATGCTAATATTCTCCCCTTTATATCTCACAGTCTTTAACTTCCCACTTGCTAACCAATATGCTCTATGCATCAATCTTTATTCTATCCTGACATCCTTGTATTACTCGAGGATTCTCTTTTTTCTTCTCTCTCAACCATGGTTTTCATAATTTTTGTTTCGATTTCAATTAATTTCATTTTAAGCTTCAATGTCACCCAAAATGACTGCAGATCCTGTTTTTCTGATTGTATAAATTATTGGGGAAATGTAATTATTCCTGTTGACTAAGTAAATTCCTTGGAAATACACACAGGGTGCATCTATAAAATCTAAACAAATGAAACTTTTGTTTAAAAGCTACTTTACTCAAAAAACAACAGTGGAAATGAAAATCCTCTGACATAAAAGCAGTGGTGTCTGTCAAGATTAACATGACTCAGTGTAACCCCTTAAGCTGCACTGGCCACCTCCAATCTTCTCGTGAATTCATCCCTTGCACCCTTTATCACAGCACTATCCATATTTGTGACTGCTTCTACAGGGTTCGTCCGGAAAATAAGGGTACTGAGCTCAGGAAAAAAAATTTATTACACTTTTACATATCTTAAGCTAATATTCCTCAAAATAGGACCCTTGTGAGTCGATACACTTGTTCCAGCGGCGTTCCTATTCCTGGAACGCTCCCGCGAAGGCATCATCGGGAACCTCTCGAAGACACATCGTCATGGCCTCTTTGACGGCGTCCGAGGTCCCGTATCGCGTTCCTTTAAAACTCCTCTTTATCTTCGGGAACAGAAACGTTCTCTAAAAAATCGGGATCATTTTTGCAGTGATCCGCAAGTTGTGTCGCGATTTCCAAACGATTGAGTCTTTGATCATCATTGAGCACTTTCGGCACCAACTTTGCACAAATTTTCCGCATCTGTAATTGGTCCCTAATAATCTTGTGCACTATTGTTTTTGGCACATTACACTGCTCTGCTATCATCCAAACACTAAGACGACGATCAGAGTTCAGTACATGGCGAACTTTTCGCACATTGTCATCGGTGAGTGTCGTTGATGGGCGTCCAGGCCGTGGTTCATCGTCGACCTCTTCTCTGCCCTCCACAAACATCTTGTGCCACCGAAAGATCATGTTTCTGGACATGGCTGACTCCCCATAAGCCTGGTTAATCATACCGACAGTTTCGGTAGACGATTTCCCAAGCTTTACCACAAATTTGATAGAATAACGCTGCTCCAAAAACTTTGGCATCGCGTTCCGTGACGTTGGTCGAGCGTGGAGGTTCACGTTAACAGAGCTCCTCACTACACCACAGCTCAGAGCCGACTGCCTTTTTCAGCGTCGCTTGCCAACATACCCCCCTCCAATCGCAGCCCATCAGAGCGTTGCTGGGTGCGCCTGGAGCTGCGGGACAAAATCAGTACAATTATTTGCCGGACGAACCATGTATGATAGCAATGCATAGAGATACAACATTTTGAAGCCTTGTCTGAATGGTAACACTTATGACTACCCTGCAAACTTTTTAAAGTGTTACCTGTAAGATGAGGCTTTGTAATGTTACAGGGTTCGTAACTTAAAAAGTGACTCCTACTTTGAGATTCATCGTTGTTTAAAGGCTGTTTATCGTGACGATGCAGTTGATACAGGGTTCGTCCAAAAAATAAGTTTATGATGCTCATTGTCATTTTTGACAAAAGGGGAGTCGTCCACTACGAATTTGTACCTGAACAACAAACTGTAAATGCTGCATTTTACGTCCAAGTGCTCGACTGGCTTCGAAAACGAGTCGCCCGCATCCGGCCAGCGATCAAAAACGTCTAGCGGCTGCATCGCGACAATGCGCCGTCTCACACCGCGCTTGTTGTGTCCGACTTCTTGGCCAAGCACGGCGTGGCAACGCTGCCGCACCCGCCCTACAGCCCGGATTTGGCACCACCGGACTTCTTTCTGTTCCCGAAGATAAAGAGGAGTTTGAAAGGAACGCGATACGGGACTTTGGACGCCATCAAAGAGGCCGTGACGACGTGTCTTCGAGAGGTTCCCGCAAAGGCTCCCTTTGCGGGAGCGTTTCCCATTCCAGGGGAACGGGAAATGGGAAACGCCACTGGAACAAGTGTATCGACTCACTAAGGTCTTATTTTGAGGAATATTAGCTTAAGATATGTAAAAGTGTAATAATTTTTTTTTCTTGAGCTCAGTACACTTATTTTCCGGATGAACCCTGTCATAGAAGCAGTTGCAAATATGGTTAGTACTAAAGGGGGAAAAAACTCCAAATGGCCGTAATCGACAGTTGCAACTCTCATTATACTATATATATGTATAGAATATATATATAGAATTATATTTTATGTATATATGTATATATATGTGGGTCGCAGAAGTCTAGTGGGTAGAGCGTTGGACTAGTGTCCAAAGGGTCCCGGGTTCGATTCCCGGGCAAGGCACTCTGTTTTCACTTGCAGCTCCACCCAAGCTAGTTGATTTTTTGGGTACCAGATCTTCCTGAGAAACCATAACCGGCACAGGGAAAGGAACTGGCCCCCCCACCCTGATGTGTGAATATTCACACGCCGTCGGGCTTGGTACATGGGTGAGCTCTACCGTCACCTACTAAACCGACCTTTGGGTTGATTACTGTGTTTATGGTTTTTTTATGCATATATATATACTATGAACACAGTAATCAACCCAAAGGTTGAGGTTTAAGACAGGTCTTCTGAGGTTGAAAGTCCGCCATCCTTCCCCTACTTTCAACCTAGTGTTGGAGGTGCTTTTTTCCCTTCAGTTCGCTGAAGAGGGTAACTTTGTGGCTGAAGCATGGGTGTTCTACGCTTATCTTTGCCTGCGCTCTACTTGTTTTCAGATTCTCCCAGAAGTTGGGCCCTTTTGGTTGTGTGCGTTTATCGAGTGCTAGTGTGTGTGTGTGTGAATGGTCTGTGCTCGTCCTTCGTGGATAGGCACAGAGTGTGTTCTTTTAGAACATCCTGGTACCTTTAACGGGGTCTTTCCTATAGCCTCGTGAAGGATTACATATCCAACTGGGTCCTACAGCCTTGTCAAGGATTCTAAACAGGATAGTGTGTGTGTGGCTGTGTGTGGTCCCTGGCATGGATTAATTTCCTGTAGACCACCTCAGAGGGATTCTGGTTGAGAGATTGTGTTCTGGTCTCTTTTGTGGTTCCCGCAAAAAACCAACACAGTAATTTGGTCTGACGAGAGTTGCAACGGTTGTTTATGGCCGTTTCGAGTTTTTTCCCCCTTATTATTATTTAACCTGAGGCCGTAGAGCTCTTGACTTCTTTCTATGGTTAGTGTTGTTATAAGTGCTATGCGATCGATTCAGGGCAAGACTGGAGCTGGTCTTTGCTGCTGAAGGGGTTACATTGAGCCATGTTACTCCTGACAGATACCACTGCTTTTATGTAAAAGGATTTTAATTTGTATTGTTTTAAGTAAATTGGCTTTTAAACCAACATCAAATTTACGCATATTTCAGAGATGTACCCTGTGTATATTTCCACAGAATTCACTTAGTTGATTGGGGAATATACATTTCCTTAATCTTTAATTGTGTAATAGTGTTCCTTCTTCATATTTTTTAATATGTTATTACCAGTGAATGTGATTTTTACAACTAACACTATTCTATAAAAAAAGATGTTTCAGGCGTGATATGGTGGAATAACATGATTAATTAAATGCAGACGTGGTTCTCGGGCTGGACTGCGTGAGAGACATTTGTTGGCTCAACGTTTCTCTCCGGTTGCAGGGAGCGTCTTCAGGAACGAAGACTTTGCTCCTAAAGACGCTCCCTGCAACGGGAGAGAAACGTTGAGCCAAAAAATGTCTCTCATGCAGTCCAGCCCGAGATCCACTTCTGCATCTCTCAACAGCTGCGAAAGCCTACGATCTATGATTAATTAAAATTAGCAATTTTCCATTAAATTCCACTTGTGGAAAATTGCTAATTTTAATTAACACTATTCTGTCTGACCTCCTTCAGATTTCTCTTGACAATATCATCTCTTCCTCTGCTCACCATGGGCATGATATTTTGTTATTTGTTATCCTATCATTTCATTTAATCTCATTTATGTTTTTTAAATATGGGCAATGTCCTTTTTAGTTGACATTAGAAGGTTCAATTAATTAAGATAACGTCTATGAAGCACAAATTCAAGTCATTTCAGTTAGTAAATTTTAAATAATCATTTATAATTTAAATATTAAACAGAACTTTACGCAATTTTCAATTCAATGTTGTATGATTAGTGAGATTTAGTTGGTTGATTTTACAGGACTATTTGAAAGTTATAAAATTACATTCATACTCAGATGAGGGGGTGGACAATAAAGGAGTGTATCACACGGACATTCCACAGGAAGAAGGACTGAGAGGAGAAGTGTTGCAGTCACAAGGTAAGGAGAGCCCAGGACTTTACCCTGTCTTCATATATGCTACTTTCAGATGTAACAGAAATATTGGTGATTAACCTTTTTAGTGTTACTAACTTTTGGTAGGGATAACTGAGTTATTAGGTTTTTATTTATTTTAGAAATGACTGATATATTAACACAATGTATTGGTAATAACTGGATTGATACAGGGTTTTTAATTATATTAAAATGAACTGAATGCTATTAATGATATTACGATTAATTGCAGAAAAGTTAAATAGTCTTAAAAATCATTGTCATTACTCACAGATAACTGATATATGAACTATTATATTTATACTAGATAAATATATGGTCATCCATATATTTAAGTAATTTTATGATAATTTAGCAAATTTCAAGAAACTGTAATAGTAACTTTAATGGAGTCACCCGCTATGTGTGCATTATAATGTAACCATTTCAGAGGGTAAAAATCATTCACCTTGACCGGGATTCGAACCCGGATCCCTCGATATCCGGCCGAGTGCTTTAACCAATTAAGCTACCGAGATGTCCTCTTACACTCTGAAATTTTAGGGGCTTTAAAGGAACAAGATGTTATGAAGAAATACCGTACATACAATGTCACAGCCATTCGTAGTCGTGCGCGACGCACCACAGTCCACGATGTTAATAAAGCCAATTTCAAACACTTAGGCTGTTCATACCTTAGACAAATTTCAAGAAACTGTAACAGTAACTTTAACGGAGTCACCCGCTTAAAAGCCCTCAAAATTTCAGAGTGTAAGAGGACATCTCGGTTGCTTAATTGGTTAAAGCACTCGGCCGGATATCGATGGATCCGGGTTCAAATCCCAGTCAAGGCAAATAATTTTTACTCTCTGAAAGGGTAATTTAGCAAAAATAAAAGGCTTTTTTCTATTCTGTAATATTTTCACCTAAGGTTTATGAACAATTTCCCTCACAAAAGAACCCTTTAAGCGATACAGAAGATACAAAGTAAATAATATCCTCTTTCAGAATTCCTGGCTGTGTTTCTCAGTTCATTGAATCAGTTGCTTGAATGCAACATAAGATGGACCAAAAATCAAAGCAATATGTTTTCAAGAAACTGTAACAGTAACTTTAACGGAGTCACCCGTTATGTGTGCATTATAATGCAACCATTTCAGAGAGTAAAAATCATTCGCCTTGACCAGGATTCGAACCCAGATCCCTCGATATCCGGCCGAGTGCTTTAACCACTTAAGCTACCGAGACGTCCTCTTACACTTTGAAATTTTGGGGGCTTTAAAGGAACAAGATGTTGTGACGAAATACCGTACATACAATGCAAGGCGAATGATTTTTACTCTCTGAAATGGTTGCATTACAATATGTTTTCATTGTATCACCCATGGATTCCACTTTTTACTTTATTTTAACACTGTTTTATTGTAAAACTAACCCATTGCTCAATCGAACTCTTTCAGACGAATTTCAGGGGCAAGATGACACAGGAAATAATCTCTTTCATACCTGTCAAATTTGCAGCAAGGCTTTCATAACAAGGGACATTCTTGAAGCTCATGTGATGAATGTGCACCATGAAAAGGGGATCCAATTTAGATGTGATGTTTGCTCTGCGTCATTTCAGTGCAAAAGTGACCTCCATAGACATGTGACATTGCTGCACACCGTGAAACCAGTGCATTCTGTAAACTTGAACCATCACTGCCAATATTGCTCGAGACAATTCCGAGATATGACTGAACTAAGAATCCACATGTCTGAACACGGTGGTGAGAGGTCATTCAAATGTACGATATGCTCCAAAACGTTTACTCAAAAGAGTAATCTAAAGAAGCACCTGTTGACACACACTGGTGAGAGATCTTACAAATGTGAAATATGTTCCAAGGCATTCACTCAAAAGAGTCACATGACGAGGCACATTTTGACACACAGTGGGGAAAGATTGTTTGAATGTTCTACGTGTTCGAAAGCATTTAGCCGAAGCAGTCACCTAAAGAACCACATGTTGACACATACTGGGGAGAAATCTTACAAGTGTTCGATATGCATGAAAGCATTCACTCAAAATGCTCATCTAAAGAGGCACTTAAGGACACACTCTTGAGAGGCCATTTTAATGTGATGTATGTCCTAAAGCATTCACGGTAAGTGGTGATCTAAAGAAGCATATGTTGACACATCCTTTAAAAGATTACTGTAGTGACCTATAATTGCGGTTCAATAGAATGCTGAGGATTTATTCATATTCTCATTCACTTCACCCACAAATACCAATAACCAGCCAAGAGTCATATTGTAATTACTTGTTGAAATTTCATTATTGATGTCTGTTAATTTTTCAACTTGAAAGGGTTATGTATTCATTGTACAAATCAATGACATTATACGGTTGTCTTAATGACAAAATAAATTATTATACCCTTTTATCATTATAATTTTACAAATTGATCTATGCCAATATTTTCATTGCATATATTGTGCTCTAAGTCAGAGGATTTTTAGGACTGGTTCCATCATCAGTTTTAAAATCAACTTCCCCTTGCATTATCATATCAACTGAATGAGAAGACTATCCATTAAAATGTGAAAAATCTTGAAATGGATTTCTCTGCACAGTAAAATTTTTCTATAATGAATTCTTGAATTTATGTTTGTCATAAATTGTAGCATATTTTTACAAATATAGATTACGAAATTAAAAGCTTAAGTAGAAAATAAGGCCTAAAATATTGCAGCATTTCTAAGCACATGGAACCATAATGTATTACCATAATTCATCACCAAATATCCTCTCCAAAGAAAGATGCAATTTTTGGAATGTCACATCAATTGATTTGAGGGTTTCACTGTAAAACCAACATTGTAACAATCAGAGGTTCATTTCACATTTTCTATGTTGTAACCAAACTTAAAATAATGTTTTGTTTTTAATCAACATTTTATTTATTAGGTAATCTACCAGTTTTGGTAGATTTTTCGATGGATACTACTGTGAAATAAATATTTTGTAACTCCAAACTAAACCCAATCCAGCAACCTAGTCTACATCAACTCCCTCTCTTCATCTGTGTACTTATTTTCTCCCTTCATCCCATCCAACATCCCTATCCTGTTCCTGCCCTTTCCTTGCCTGCCCAACATTCTCCCCTCTATTACCTTCTTCAACATTCCACTACCACTCAATATGCCTTTCATCCATTTTTCCTGCCTCCATAAGATTTCTCTCAACAAACCCCTTTTCTCACCCACCATCTCCAGTACTTCCTCATTTGTTTTCCTTTCGGTCCATTTCACCTTCTCCATTCTTCTCCACACCCACATTTCAAAAGCCTCCAATCTATGTCTATTCTCCTGTTTAAATGTCCCGTTGTCTTCCTTAATAGTGTTTTTAACGTGACACCATCACTTATTTGCCACCCTACTGGGGTCAGACACCTTTGCAGAGGCCTCACTGAGGAACAGATATTGTGTGGACTACCTTCCATCTGGCCCCTAACTTTCGACATATCTGGCATAGGTGACCCTACCCGGAACAATTATCATTTCAAAAGCCCTTCCATCAAGTCAAGGTTGTAGTCCATGGGAGGGAAAAATCAAAATATAACGGAAAAATATTTATATGATGGGGGTTTCAATTGTGACAGCTACTCATTAAATGAAGACCATAATATACTGAAGACAAGGAGATGCTCTCTCAGCCACGTTATTCAACCTGGCCCTACATAATGCAATTTAAGAATTGAAACTAAGAGGGACCATAGTGTATAAATCCCAGCAAGGATTCGAATATGCATATGATAAAGCACTAATTGCAAGAAATGTGAATGACCTAAAAGAAATGTTTAACATTTTAGAAAACACTGGTAAAGAAGTGGGGCTGAAGGTTAGTGAAAAGAAGACCAAATACTTGAAAATGTCAGCTCATCAGAACAAGCGGCACCTACAAAACATTATATTGGGAATTATGAGTTTGAGGGTGCCGAGGAATTTACCTATCTAGGAGTCAAGACTTAATGAAGAAAATTAGATATCCACGGAGTTCAACCAAAGGGTAACGGAAGGTAACAGGGCATACTTTGTAAATGTAATAATCCTCAAATCAATGTTACTATCAAGAAACACAAAAATGAAGATCTATAATATGCTTATTAGAGCCGTGGTAACTTATGGAGACGAAACACGGACATTAACAAGTCAGGATGAGGAAACACTTGGACAATTCGAAAGAAAAATGGTAAGGAGAATTATATGGCCCAATTGGAGAAGGAGAGGGATGGAGAATTACAGTGAACACGGAGATAAATGAATTACTAGAAGGGAAGGACATAGTTAGATTTGCCAAGTCACTGCGGCTGGCGTGGTTGGGGCATGTAGAAAGCATAGAAAATGACAGAATGCCCAAACTGATGCTTAATAGCAAGATAGAAGGGGTCAGAAGAAGAGGTAGACCAAGGAAGAGATGGCTACAGGATGTGCTGGATGACTTGAAGGCAATGGGAGTTACAAGATGGAAGGAAAAAGCAAGAACTAAATGGAGGCATATCTTAGAGGAAGCCAAGGCCCACACCAGGCTGTAGAGCTGCAGATGTTGATGAATATATTGAAGGACCTTAGGTTTTCCCGGCGTATGGTATTCAAGTAGTATTCTCAGGTTTCTCACTAGTTCAGGTTGCAGTGCACTGATGTTTCCAAGGCTGACTCTGCCATTGTCTTCAGGGTGAAGTTCAGAGCATGAAAAATGCCTGGTATTTATACTCTGTGTCCCGGCTCAGGTGTGCCCTGATTGGCTGGAGGCGTTGGTGTGCTCTGCTATGGCCAATCGGGTGCATTCCCATGCATTTTTTATTGTCCTTAGCACTGGCTGCCAAGTGTTACTGACTTGGAAGTCATTGTCTCTATTGAAGTCATTGTTGTCCAGTTGGATTTCAACGGCTTCTTTCACCACAACATCCCAGTAGCCACCATTGGCATGGCATAGCATCTTTGTGCTGGTGAAGTTGATTCTCTGGTCGTCATTGAGGCAATGTTCGGCGATCGCAGATTTCACTGCGTAGAGCTCTACCTTTTAGAGCTTTTACATTGGCTGGAAGACTAAGTATAATAGATGCTAAGAAAAGAATGGGTTATACGATAAAAAACAATGAAAAGTTAACAAATAATGTCAATAACAGCGATAAGATGGCAGGGGATCGCACATATGCTACTGGAGAGAGCTACGTTAATACCTGCCGTTTAAGGAAGGAGGGCATTGAGAAAGGAAGAGAGGTCCTGGGAAGGACACTGGATGCTTATGGAATTACAAGGACACCCAAAAGTGCTAGGACTGATTTTCTCTGGCGCAAATGGAGTGGTGTAGGGGGTTCTGTCTGGCAGGGTAAGGTGGAGGGGGCTCTTAGCAACAGACTGACACCAATCTCAGTTGCCTGCGGGCTGTTGTTGAGTGAGGACACCGTTTTTAGTGAAGCAAGTTTTTTGTCCGTGTTGAAAAACAAAATGAATCTGAATTTAGAGCAATGTTATTCGGTGAAGTTTTGTGCAAAACTTGAAGACGGCAACTGAGACCCTCGATATGATCAAGCAATCTTATGCGGACACTGCCTTAAGCCGTTCCACTGTATTTGAGTGGCACCTCCCCCCTTCATCCCGTCCAACATCCCTATCCAGTTCCTGCCCTTTCCTTGCTTGCCCAGCATTCTCCCCTCTATTACCCTCTTCAACATTCCACTACCGCTCAATATGCCTTTCACCCATTTTTCCGGCCTCCATAGGATTTCTCTCAACAAACCCCTCTCCTCCCCCACCATTTCTAGTACTTCCTCATTTGTTTCCCTTTCGGTCCATTTCACCTTCTCCATTCTTCTCCACACCCACATTTCAAAAGCCCCCAATCTACGTCTATCCTCCTGCTTCAGCGACCACGTTTCCGCGCCGTACATAGCCGTACAACACCGTCCATATCAGAGTTTTTACGAGACTTGTCTTAACATCCCTACTCAACGTCCCCGTCATCAACTCCCTCCTCCTTGAGAAAGCCTCCTTGCCTAGCGCAATTCTTCTCCTTACGTCCCTACCACTTTGACCGTACTGGTCCAAAATAATTCCGAGATATGTAAACTGTTCTACCTGCTCTATTTTTTCCCCGCCTATTGTAATATTTAGCTTAGCCTTTTTCTTTCTAGAAAATCGAATAACCTTTGTTTTATTAATATTGATTCTCATCCCATATTTATCGCACTGAACCTCTAATTCACTCAACACCGATCTCACAAAATCTTCCGGCCAGATTCCTTCATCATAGCTACTACGAATCAGTCCATATATGGCCTTCTTCCCACCTTTCCCTAACCATTTCAACATTTTTACAGGAATATTGTCCACCCCCACAGCCTTATTTGCTTTCATCTCCTTTAATGCCCTTTCTATTTCATCGTCGAGTATGCCTGGACCTAAGCTATCTTCTTCTACGTCATGTTCCTTTTCTATGTTTAAACTTGTCGGCCTAAGTTCTTTACCATACAGTGTTTCTATATATTCCTTCCATCTCTCTTGGATTTTTCCTGGTTCAACTATTACCTTATCCCATTTATCTTTAACTGTTAGCACAGATCTTGCCTTCTTACTTCCCGATAATAACTTAACCTTGCTGTATAGAGCACTAATTTCACCCTTCTTCTGTAAACTTTCCATATCCTCGCATTGCATTTTCCACCATTCTTCTTTTGATTTATTTGTGGCCCTTCTCAATTTATTGTTTAACTCTTTGTACTTCATTTTGCCTAACTCTGTGTTTACATTTTTCCACCTTCTTCTCTCATCCATCTTTGCAATCATCTCATCCATTACCCATGGTTTCCTATGTAATACAAATTCATCTTCTCAATTTGCCCTACCCTTAACATGAATTTTATACCTTCCCTGAGACCTTATTCATGCAAGAAATCAGTCCTTCCATGCCAAGAAACATACACTTCCCTGGTGACACTTGTTTGTGAACTATTCCAGTAGTCCTAAGTAAATATCATATTTAATGCCTTATATTTCATGCTCTACATTTCCATTTAAGTTGGATGAATGCAAGAGAAAACATTTTCTAGTCTTCACTAAGTAGTCTCCCTTCAACAGCTTAATTCGTAGTTATTTTTAGAATTTATTATAGAAAAAACATTCAAGTAACATTTTTCATATAAACACAATTATATTACCATTGATTTGTGTATTCGGTGCACAATATTTAAATTGTACACTATTGTAATAACTGTTGTCATTCACAACTATAAGTAAAAGTTATTGCATAATTTATGTATATCAATTAATTATCATGTTAATATCTTTACCTGGTTCTGTTTTAGTAGATTACTTTAAAATATAACTATATTAGCAACATATCTTAAACATATGCAGCTTTTGACAGCACATGGGATAGCAAAAATATTTTAGAAACATACTGTGATGAACCTATTACCTATATTAAAAACTAAATAAAATGGTGGCAGTGTTTAAACCTGGCAATTATAGATTTGTAATTAATTCATGTATACAAATTTTAAAAAGTGGAACTTTACTGTAAATAATTGCCCGAGTTAAGAATATAGAATTGAAAGATTACCACACGAGTGTTTATGACATATTATTTATTAAGGAATGATATCAATGTAATCAATATGCATACAATTAAACAAATTTAATGTATCATTTTTTATTTGTAACATTTACAATTTCAATTACTTATGAAATTCAAAGGAAGAGCTTCCAAGTGTAATAATAATTTATCACCAGCAGTCTGATGCACTTCCAATATAGGTCACCTTAACACTCTTGGGGAGATGGATGTGAGTCTGGAATCAGAGCACTTCATTTGGGTCTTTCTCCTTGCTGCAGCTTCTGACGTCAAAGGTGGCTTTTACCCTAATATGCTTCCAAATACATCACACACTTATGTGGCCTTTCATATTATATACCAGGGAATGAACCTCCAGTAGCTATTTCTGAGTGCATTCCTTTGAACTGATCCCACATTTGAGTGATCTCTCAACAAAAGGCATCGATAGATGATCATTTGCAGCAATTGTTTTTGAGGATATTTCAACATTTAAATCCACTTTAAACAATATGTGTAACCATGTGTTGCATCAGGTTGCACTTCATTGAGAATGCTTTTGAACATTTAAAACATTTGTGTGGCTTCCCACCAGTGTGCGTCAACATGTGCCTGGTTAGGTTTCCCTTCAATGAGAATGTTTTTACACATACACCACACTTGTGTCCCCTTTCATCAGAATGTGTCAACAGGTGTTGCATCAGGTTGCATTTAATTGAGAATGCTTTTGAACATCTGTGGCATTTGTGTGGCTTATCATCAGTGTGAGTCAGCACGTGCTTCCTTAGGTTTCCCTTCAATGAGAATGTTTTTGAACATATCGGACACTGGTGTCTCTTCTCGCCAGTGTGCGTGACCATGTGTTGTGTTAGGTTGGACTTCAATGAGAATTGTTTCGAACACACCTCACATTTGAAATCCTTTTCCCCAGAGTGTGTCAACTTGTGCCTCTTTAGATATCTCTTTTGGGTGAAACCTTTTGAACACACTGCACATTTGAATGGCATTTCATCTGTATGAATTGACACGTGGGTTTTCTGTTGACTCAATATTTTTAAGTTTCTGGAGCACTGTTGGCATTGATGGTCCTTCTTCAGAGTGTGCACCGATTTGATATGTCTTGCAAGGTCATTTTTACACTCAAATGACTCAAAGCATACATCACAACTGAACTGCATCCCCTTCTCAATATGCACATGCTTTATGTGAAATTTGAGAAGGTCCAATTGTGCAAATACCTTGTAGCAAATGTGACAAGCATGCAGTAGAGAGCCAGCAGCATCTTTCCCCGCACCATTTTGTTTCTGCTCATTATCTGATAGTTATAAAGAATAAGGAAAATAAGATAATTAATGAATAATTGACTCTTGCAATGAAAAATATCGTCCACCAGTTTGTTTATACACATTTATGCACATCAATAACAAAATAGGTATCCTGTCCATACATGTATGCATGTATACAGGGTTCGTCCGGAAAATAAGTGTACTGAGCTCAGGAAAAAAATTTATTACACTTTTACATATCTTAAGCTAATATTCCTCAAAATAGGACCCTTGTGAGTCGATACACTCGTTCCAGCGGCATTCCCATTCCTGGAACGCTCCCGCGGAGGCATCATCGGGAACCTCTCGAAGACACATCGTCACGGCCTCTTTGACGGCGTCCAAAGTCCCGTATTGCGTTCTTTTCAAACTCCTCTTTATCTTCGGGAACAGAAAAAAGTCCGGTGGTGCCAAGTCCGGGCTGTGGGGTGGGTGCGGCAGCATTGCCACGCCGTGCTTGGCCAAGAAGTCCGACACGACAAGCGCGGTGTGAGACGGCACATTGTCGTGACGCAGCCGCCAGATATTTTTGATCGCTGGCCGGACGTGGGCGACTCGTTTTCAAAGCCTGTTGAGTACTTGGACGCAAAATACAGCATTTACAGTTTGTCGTTCAGGTACAAATTCGTAGTGGACAACTCCCCTTTTGTCAAAAACGACTTATTTGTTAAGACACTTATTTTCCGGACGAACCCTGTATATACAATCAATACATATTTTTTCACAAACACACTTATCTGTCCCTTGTCCTTCCAACTTCAGTCATGCTAGAATCCCAGGAACAAAGTATGTTTTCACCTGGCACTGATCTTAATGATTACTTTTATTTCCTTATTGCAGGAAGTCTGCTGAACATATTTGTACTAAAAACAGAGGCATGCTGAATACTATTTACCTTCCAGGAATACCTTATTGATGAGATTAATGTTCAGCAAATGGCATGCTGTGAGTAATTAAAATGATATCATTCTTTAAAATTTGATAAAAATGGTGGATTCTTAAATACCAAAGATTTAGCTTAGGAGATACTTTTCACTTCATCCTGTGGTTTTAGCTAGTGATACCTAAGAATTGTTTTATAATATTTTCCAAATTAATTCACATCATTTTTAAACTAAAAACTTTTACCAAGAAACACTCAAAAGTATGACCCTTGGGTAAACTTTGACCCTATGGCTGAATTTTCCGATCATCTATTTCAGTCAGCATACATATCCAAAGAGTAGCTTTTTATTGGCATAAAATAAGTAGGTACTACAAGTCACTCACAGCTGCTTCAATATCTCCTCAAAAAATTAGGGATACAAATTTTGATATCATGAATTTGTTCATTAACCTGATATTTCAAAACCTTTGCCACCTGACAATGAAAGTTTTACCAAATGGCAAAATTTCCCGTACCAATTGTCTATTTCATTATCCCAACACACCTCATTAGGATGATACTGTCAATGCAATATTTTAAGTACCAAACTCATTCTAAGCTGCAGTAGTATCTATTGCACAAACATGACCACAAATTGGGCATAATATTTATGACGTAATAAGACTTGGTAAAACACTATTATTTATCTTTCTGCTGCTACTGTGAACTTAAGCTTGGAAAGAGTTGGAATAAGTTTTATGCAAATAAAAACTCTTGAATACAGGAAATAAATACATAAATACAGGTGTTGACGTAAGACTATTACATTTCAAAATGACATACACTTCTGACAAAGACCTTGAAAGTGAATTGGAGGTTTATTCTCACCGAAACTGAAAAACAAGTACAGAGGGACAGAGTAATATTAGCAATTTAAGTATTTTCTTGGGGCAACTGGAAAGAAATCACATACTACCTTGAACAAAAAGTTCCCGGAATAACCACCATGTGGCGCTCCCATCGTTCCGATTTGAGTTCTGTTTTTTTTGTTAAATTGGTACATCTGTTGTTGATATTCCCTTTAAATTTTAGTGTCATAACTTGACATTTACAAAAGTTACGTAGCCAAGAGTACATCTATCTCTGTGTGTGTTAGCGATTTTTTACAATTGCAGAAATGGATTTAAATTTGCAACAACGAACTTGTATTAAATTTTGCATAAAAAACGGATTTAGTGGCGCACGGACATTGGAAATGTTGGAAAAGTGTTTCGGCAACGATTCTCTAAAAAAACGGTCTTTTACCAGTGGCACGAGCGGTTCAGAAGTGGTCGTGAGTCAATCGAAGATGATGAACGCAGTGGCAGACCATCGACATCGAAAGTCTGTGAAAAAATTGATAAAGTAAAAGAAATGTTGGTCAATAATCACAAATTAACCATCAGAGAAATAGCGGAGGACTTGAACATTGCCTTTGGATCCGCCCAAGACATTGTGGTTAATGATTTGGGTTTCCGTCGTGTAGCAGCAAAGTTGGTGCCAAAAGACCTCAATTTCATGCAAAAAAGAGACTGTGTTGACGTCGCAAAAGACATGATTTGCGAGGCTGAATCTGATCCCACATTCATCAAATGGATCATTACTAGAGACGAGACGTGGGTTTATGAGTACGACACGCAATCCAGACATCAGGCAAGTGAATGGCATTCACCAAATCAGCCGAGACCAAAAAAACCACGTCGTTTTCAGTCAAAAAGGAAGGCAATGCTGACGGTTTTCATGGATTACAACAGTGTAGTGCATCATGAATTTTTGCCAGAAGGCCAGACAGTAAACATAGAGTATTTTTTGGGCATTATGAGACGTTTGCGTGAAGCAATTCGCCAAAAGAGACCAGAAATCGTCGCACAGTGAGTCGAGACCGTCGCACAGTGCTATCATTATTCGTAATTTTTTGACGAAAAATGCAACAAATACCATCCAACAGCCACCGAATTCACCTGACTTGGCTCCCTATGACTTCTTTCTATTCTATCGAGTTAAAAAACCATTACGGGGAACGCGTTTTAGCAGCCGAGAGGAAGTAATGAAAAAATCGCAGGAAGCACTGATGGACATACCGAAAACCGAATATAAAAAAATGTTTCGAGGATTGGATCAAGCGCTGGCATAAGTGTGTTGCAGTCGATGGGGATTACTTTGAAGGGGACAATATAGATTTAGATGAATAAACTTGTATTTTTAATTTTCTGAATAAATTCCGGGAACTTTTTGATCAAGGTAGTAGATCCTATCCTGTTCCTTTACACAATGGCATCAAATACATACATGAGAAACATTTGACATGAAAAAATATAGAAAATAGTAAAACTGCAAATAATGGACCTGTACAATTAATAAATTGATGGCATGGACACCTTGGACATAATGGTTACCTCATACATAGAGATTCAAAGTATAAGATAATTTTTGGGGAAAAGATAGTGCTTGTGTGTGATTACACATCTAGTTTTCAACTCATATAAATCATAATTAGAACATTCAAGGAATACAAATAAACAGACTTTAAATAACATCAATATTGAAAAATGCCATGGAGTCTGATTGACAAATGCCTACAGAGATAACAAAACCAACAGTTTAATTGAACAGTACAATGAAATTGACTAAAAATGTCCAGGCAAGACCCAGTGCTACGCTGAGTTAACAGAGGTATGGATCCTAAATTATAAGCATAAAACATGATAAAGACAGGCATCAAATTTCCCTTGTTTTAAAGTCCAATTATAGAGGTTTGAATGAAATAGGGACTGAGAAAATGACAGTGTTTCGTAGGGAAATTAAAGTTATGCGATTTAATACATTTTTATTATATGTTAATGATTATTTCCTTACAAGCATATGCATTTATTAAATAACCATAAAACCGTTAACACAGTAATCAACCCTATTAAGTTTAGTAGGTGATGGTAGAGCTCACCCATGTACCAAGTCTGATGGCGTGTGAATATTCACACATCAGGGTAGAGGGCCAGTTCCTTTCCCTGTGTTGGTTATGATTTCCCAGGAAGGTCTGGTACCCGAAAAATCAACTAGCTTGGATGGAGCTACAGGTTCAAACAGAGTGCCTCGCTTGGGAATCGAACCCGGGACCCTCTTTAGTCTGTAGTCCAACGCTCTGTTCACTGGACCACCGCGATCCACTCATAGGAATATTTTTATAAATATATATATATATATATATACATATATATTTTTGTGTGTGTATGTATATATACATTTTTATGTATATATATATATCGGCCCGGTAAGTGGAGAGATCTGGTGTTCAAGTCCCGGTTGAGGAGAAAGTTTTTACATTTGTGGTCTGCTTTGTGATCTGAAAAATCAACTAGCTTGGGTGGAGTAATCTTAGCAAACAGAGTGTCTCTCCTGGGAATCGAACCCGGGACCCTCCAGTAGTCAGTAGTCCAACGCTCTACCCACTAGACCACCGCGACCTGCTTATTAAATAAATGCAGTCTAATTAATTTTTAGGTTAACTTTTTTGAAATATTTTCATTGTCCTTTTTTCTGTTTGTAATAGTATTTAAAATGGCATCTGTGTCTTTTTAAAATAATTAGAAAAAATTCTCCCGTTATTTCTACCAAATGCAAATGGCACTAAGAAGGTCAATCTCTAACATTGCTATTATACCGGAAAGTGGAAAAAGTGAAAACACAGCAGTCCTGAACAGTACTTACCTTGTGCCTGCAACACTTCCCCTCCCAGTCCATCTTCCTCCTTAGGAACATTAGCATCACACTCTTCCTTACAGTCCACTTCCTCATCAGAAGAATAATGTAAGTCCTTATCTCCAGAACAGTCCTGCAAAATCAAAGATAAACATTACAGACATTGAATGTATCCATATTAAAAAATCCACCATAAATTATCACAATTTAAATAAACAAAGAGTGTACTTGTACATATCATAATTCAAATTAAAATATTATTACTATAAGACAATTAAATAATAATGATAGTTTTCTTCGAATAATTTACCTGCATTAATTAAACCTGCCAAGATCAACTAATGGTACCCTTATATATACATAAGATAACAGGAAAATATTATAGAACAGTTATGGAATAAAACCCATAAGTAAACAACTATACCTACATTTTAATACCTGACACAGATATCACACCAAATGCTCCATTCCTTATTCCCTATCTAAGAGGACAGAGACTTTGCAATGACCTTGACTCCCTAGATAATTTCCTCTCAAATTTGCACCATTCCCTCCTCAAACGAGGTTATACTGAGTCCCTCCTGAACAAGAGGATCTGAACACATGCTTAAACTCCCAGACCTTGGACCAAAGTGAAAAACGACCCTCTTGAGATTTCTACCACATATTTCCCTGGACTAGAATCCCTGCATTCTATCCTAAAAGACCTATACCCTATCATCTAAAACCATAATTCCACCACCAACCTTTTTCCCCCTCTGTTTCAATTTCAAATGCCCCACCAATCTATCAGATCATCTAAAACCTACCAATCCACTTCTTAAATCCTGGCCCCATACAAAAGCCCTGCAGTAATCTTAGATGCAAAACATGTCCAATTTTCAAAACCAGAATCCAAACCCTCTCCCACCTGCTCTTTAACTCTCTCCCACCAATTCCCTATTCCACATGTCCCTTCAGCAATATTATGCACCTTCTCAAGTGCCAACTTTGCCCTGCCTTCTATATTGGACATTGTATCACACCCCTTAATATTACCATCAATAATCATTGAGCCTCATGTAATAATTCATGCCTGATTGGTATGCTCTCAATCCCCAAACACGCCTCTGAACACAACACTGCCTTTGACCAATGTTTTAAAGTATCCGTCTTAGCATCCCTCCCCACCACTCCACTGAAACTCAAAACATTACAGCTAGCTTTCATTTGGCTCTTGGATTCCTGGAATCACCCAGGTATTAATATTAGACATTAATTGCCTTTTATACATATAATTTCATCGCCTCTCAACCCCTAACACCTTCTATGTCATCCTCACCTTTTTAAAAATCCCACACCTAATGTTTGCCCTCCAAATCTCTTCCCTAGCATACCTTTCTACCCTTTTCTTTTAATCTAGTGCTTTGGGGCCCTCCTTTGCCTCAGTTCTGCTCCTTTCTTCTCTTGAAAAAGATAGATAGACCACCAAAAACTCAAGATCCAGTGAGTTCCTCTTTTATGTTTTTCAGTATTTTATACAAATGTAAAAATATGTATATGTTTATATTTCTACAGAATACGACCCAAAAGTGGTAGGACTGATTTTCTCTGGCGCGAACGGAGTGGTGGAGGGGGGTCTGCCAGGCAAGGTAAGGTGAAGGGGGCTCGTAGCACCAGACCGACACCAACCTCAGTCGCCTGCGGGATGTCGTTGGGTGAGGACACTGTTTTTAGTGAAGCAAGTTTTTTAGTCCGCGCTGAAAAACAAAATGAATCTCAATTTAGAGCAACGTTATTCCATGAAGTTTTGTGCGAAACTCGGGAAGATGGCAACTGAGACCCTTGATATGATCAAGCAGGCTTATGGGGACAATGCCTTAAGCCGTTCCGCAGTGGCACAAGTCATTTAATGAGGATAGGGAGCTCGTTGAAGACGACCATCACGCTGGACGGCCATTGACGGCAAGAACCGACACGAATGTGGACAGAGTGAGGACACTGCTAAACACAGAGCAACGCTTAACCAGTGAAGAAATTGCAAGGCCAGTTGGGTCTGTCTGTATCCAACGTCCAATGCATTATTTAACAGGTTTTGGCCATGCGTAAGGTGTGCGCCAAGATGGTGCCGAAAACTCTGAGAGTCAATCAACAGCTCCTGGCCAAATATGACATTGCCACATCCACCCTATTCTCCCGATCTGGCACCACCAGACTTCTTCTTTTTCCCCCTGATGAAAAGACAGCTCAAGGGATGACGTTTTGACTCGATAAAGGCCGTTCAAGAGGCTTTGACGAGGGTCATCAACGGCATCCCCAAAGAAAATTTCCAGCGGACATACGGGGAATGGGAGAAATGTTATACTAAGTGGGTAGCAGCTCAAGGAACATACTTTGAAGATTATTAAGTCGATTTAAGTATATCGTCAATAAAATTCTTGTAACAAACTCTACCACTACCAACTACCACTTTTGGGTTCGAACCTGTATTCAATGTGTGGCTAATTATGCACATGACATGAACATGCACACTCACCAATTTCCCAGCCTCATAATTGCCAGAACAATGACTGTCACCTTCCCGCATTGATGTGACCATTGATGAATCAGTATCAATTTCTGGATCAACAAAGCGTTCAATGGTAGTGTCCTTCTCCTCTTTAATGATGATCATGTCGTCACTGACATCCACAACACTACTGTCAGCAGCAACACTGGTGATTGGGTTGTCATCAATCTCCACCTTCATCTCACCAAGAAACTAATGAAAAGCATACACAAGTTTCAATTTAACAACATTAGATAATAAAAATATCAAGATAAGTGTTTCAGAGCAACAAATCGTTTCAGCTAAGCAAAAACTAGACCAGCAGTAAGAAACCTAATCCATGTAAGACACTATAATAATAATTTGGGAAACAGAATTTGAAATAACTGGGACGCATAATTGTTCCATTCTTTGACCTGGATTATTATTTTGTTTTAATTATTAGCGGCTATCCAATACATCGAAATGCCAACTGCATAACTCTCACCCGTCTAATTCACTGCTGTCCGAACCAAATGATTAACAGATTCCACAACACTTGTCAACTCACAGATTAATAAACACTCACTGCACTCATTAACTAACTCACTGCACAGATTAATAAACAAATCATAGCTAACCAATTATAGATTAAACCCTATCAGGAAGTGTGAGAGAGAGAAAAGGAGTTGCTCAATTTATTAATCCAAAAAGCCCACTGTTGCACAGTTTCTAAATGATTTTTGTCATTCGTTCTGGAAAGAGAAAAAATTCAATCTCCAAACTTCATAAAACAAACTGAACAAATTATCCCAATATTTTAAATTTGCATGCAAATATTTTTTTCCTTTCTTGCGGAATAAATACCTTCGCCTACGTTTTAATTAATTTAATTAATATATCTGACCTCATCTGGATTGGTCATCCAATCTTCCGTTGCAGGATTGCACCCCTTTTGGATGCGATTATGGAAAACAGACAAACACTCGGCACATCGATGCTTAAACAGCCGGAATTCCGTGAGCTTCTCCATACAGTTAGAACACACAAACCAGGGATAATTTGCATCCTCCAGAACCTAATTAAACATTTCAAAAGTAGATATAAACATCAGAATGCACTAAACCTCTTTCACTCAAATATCAATGTACATTTTGACAACAGTTTACGGAATATATTAACCAACTAATAAATCATTTCACCAAAGATTTCCTGCTGATATAATTTTTTCAAACACGTCACACATACGCCTCTAAACTCACTTTAACGTCTATTAAATCCTCTATAGTGTTTTTTAACAAGAATTGTAATTTACTATTGTCGCCGAAAACATTCATTAAGAGTCCTCGACTGTTTAAACACAATCTGCAGAGTTCAAATTCGGCTTTATCGCACATTCTGATCCTTCCACAGTACTCCAAAACATTTACCGGAAATCCTAACGTTAAATCTATATAGACTTATGTCTTTATTTACTTGACATAGTAATAAAAGTTTCTAAACTCAATGTAACCGAAATATCAACAAGGCATTTGCATTTCATCCGTCATCTGTTACTTTCGTTTCAGGAGGTCGGTTGAAATTTAATCGATTGATGCGGAATGAGAGGAACGTTTCCAAGGTGAACATACATTAACACATTTTTCGGAATAATTAGACTGAATCTCGTAACTAGGCAGATGGAAAATGTATTACGCTTCTTTTTGAGATGTTTACCTGCTGATGGGGTATCGTATCGTTTAATATTAAATTGACAGCAATGATTCAGTTCGTTAATGACCTGTTCATTCCTTTTGAAAATTCGGGTCAAAAGATTCATAAATTCCATGCTTACGACGACAACATTGAAGAATAACTATTAAATTATGCATGCATCAGGGGTCGTAGCTCTAAAGTGATGTAAATAATAAGTTTTCCAGTTCCGATTACCGTGTACATGTCGAAATAATTCTTCGAACGAGGCACCGCTTTTTTGAATTTCGAAATATGTAAAGAAGTTTATTTTTATCCCGATAAATGGTTTAATATTAACATTTTTTACTTAATTTCCAAATGGTAGCCTTAATCAACGTTCTTTGCAATCACCTTTGCCACATTTCCATATACAAGGAACATAGCTACGGTCGTGAATCAATGTAAACAAAAAAAAAATGACTGGACTGTAAACAGGATTAATACTTAATAGTTAACACTTGATTATGATGTTTACGGTCTCGTCAATTTTTTTGGATACGTTTACTTAATTTCTATTGACTGACAAGTGTTCTCGGGTTTGATCGATTGTATTTCAAAAGACTTACTTAAAAAATAACAGATGAAGAAAGAAATGCAAAGGCTTTGTTGACACTTTGGTTATATTGTCTCTCAAATACCTTCAGTACTACGTCAAGTAAATTGAGACAGTAGTCATTATACTTTTAACATTAGGTTTTCCGGTAAATATTTCGGGGTACTTTGAAACGATCAGAATGTGCGATAAAGACGACTTTGAACTCTGCAGATTGTGATTAAACAGTCGTGCTGATGAATGATCCTGTTGATGAATGTTTTTGGCGTGAAAAGTAAATTACAATTCTTGTAAAAAACAGTATAGACGATTTAATAAATGTTAAAGTAAGTTTAGAGGCATATGTGTTGAGTTGGAGTGAGGCATAGGAGTTGGAGAAATTTTTTTTGGAAAAAAAGTTTTGGCACGAAGTGGTCAGGATATTCAAATAAAATTTTAATTCAAAAATGTTCTTAAACTCACACTTAGTAGGATGCAATGTCTTTTTTAACGTATAATACTATTGAACTGCCAAGAATTTAAAAAAGTAGTTGTTTCTTTAAATATGACACAAAAACCCAAACATTACTTTGCCTGAATATATTTTCTTTTCTACGTAAACCAAGATATTTAATCCTGTTAAACTGATGCATTAATTAAATAACTAGGTTCCAGGAATAAATTTTTCCAAGATGATTAATTACCTAATGTAAAAAAGTGTTCATGAATTATTTTTTACGTAAAACATTTGAGATGTATTATCTAAATACATCAACTTAATTCGGCAGATTTAGTTGGAATTTAAAATGTATTAACCTTCTATGCCAATTCCGTTAGGATCTTCCGAAATCTTATCTCTGAAGCTCTACACTGTGACATGGATCTATGAGATTGGAGTGAGACAATCAACACAAGTGGCAATTGGGTATACTCCATGGTATACTTCCTAACACTTTCCATCCGGATTTTCCATTCCCCACTCGCACCTGATAGCCGTTTGAGACAGGTACAGTTTGCGGATCAGAAGCTATTCCCACTAATCTATTATTTGTTGACATTATACACATTTCGTTTCCAAAACACACTGCTATCACACTTATTTTCGACATATACGGAACAGGAAATAACGTCCTGAATGTATTTTATTCGTTCATTTACGCATTAGTTATATAAGTATCAGTAATTACTGAAATGCCTTTCCCTTTTTTAAAGCCAAACTGATTATCGCTTAAGAATTTCCCATTGCTCTCCATCCTCCCTTAGATGATCCTGAGTATCACGTTAGCTACGTGCGAAATCAAACTTCATATAGTTCGTTTTTCCTTATAAATTTTAATTTCTGGAAAGGTCCTTTAAATAAACTTGAAATTGTGATTGAAACTTCAGAAGGTGCATTATTAATATTAGTTTGTGCATAATTGTAGTCTAATAACGGTAAATAGGTTTACCTAATAATAATTAAAGGTGAATAATTTTTTATTCCATTTCTAATTTTGTGAATGGACTTACAGGGTTCGTCCGGAAGATAAGTGTACTGATTTTTTCCGGATTTATGACAAAAAGGGAGTCGTCCACTACGAATTTGTACCTGAACGACAAACTGAAATGCTGCATTTTACGTCCAAGTGCTCGACAGGCTTCGAAAACGAGTCGCCCGCGTCCGGCCAGCGATCAACCGTATGACTGACAACCTGAGAGACAATGCGCCGTCACACCGCGCTTGTCGTGTCGGACTTCTTGGCCAAGCACGGCGTGGCAACGCTGCCGCACCCGCCCTACAGCCCGGACTTGGCACCACCGGACTTCTTTCTGTTCCCGAAGATAAAGAGGAGTTTGAAAGGAACGCGATACGTGACTTTGGACGCCGTCAAAGAGGCCGTGACGACGTGTCTTCGAGAGGTTCCCGATGATGCCTTCGCGGGAGCGTTCCAGGAATGGGAACGCCGCTGGAACAAGTGTATCGACTCACAAGGGTCCTATTTTGAGGAATATTAGCTTAAGATATGTAAAAGTGTAATACTTTTTTTTCCTGAGCTCTGTACACTTATTTTCCAGACGAACCCTGTATGAGGGCATATATTTACTATTACGTACATATCAACGTCGTGGGTCCCTGCTCTAAGGATTATTATAACGTTTATTATAGGGCGAAGTGAAGTGGAAAACGGCCCTGTAGAACATTTAATATTTTACATTACACTTTAACTACGACAGCTATGAATGCATAGAATAAGAGTTATTCTTGAATATTAATATCGTAAACAATCCATGTAAGAATCCTTTGACCCGAATCTTCGATTGAATGAACCGGTCAATTACGAACTGAATCTTATTTTCGTTGTCTTTTTTAATATTAAATGATACCTATGACACACAATCTGCTGAAAAACACGCCAAAAAGACTTAACGTTATTTTTATTTACCTATTTAGGTGATATAAGTCTGATTATTCCGAGAAATATGTTAAAATATATATAATTTCTTCTTGTGTTCGGTCATTTTATTTCAAAAGACCCCTTCAAAATATAGAAACAGAAGAAGAATGAAATGCAAGTTTCTTAAGGGCAGACAGTGTTATTACGTGTTTTAGAAACTGTTAATACAACGAAAAGTAAATTGTGAACATTTCATTGCCCTTTTAACGTTAGGTTGTCTAGTATTTTATCCTGTGTGGTTTTAAATGATCAGAATGTGCGATAAAGCCGAATTTGAAATCTGCAGATTGTGCCTAAACAGTGGTGGAATGTTGATCAATGTTTTCGACGAGAATAGTAAATTAGAATTCATGCTGGAAAAGACTATAGAGGAATTAATAGATGTTGAAGTAAGTTTAGTCGTATGTGTAACGTGTTTCTTTAAATTGTTTGTGTAGGTAATCTTAAGTGAAATTATTTAGTAGTTGGTTTATATATTTCGTACACTCTTGTCAAAATGTGGATTGATATGTGAGTGAAAGGAGTTTAGTGCATTCTGTTGTTTATACCTACTTTTGAAATTTGTAATTAGGTTGTGGAGGATGACAATTATCCCTGGTTAGTGTGTTCTAACTGCATGGAGAAGCTTACGGAATTCCGACTTTTTAAGCGTCGATGCTCCGAGTGTGTATCTGTTTTCTATAATAGAGTACAAAGGGGATGCAATCATGCAACGAAAGAATGGATAACCAATCGAGATGAGGTTAGTTATATACATTAAAATGAAGCATGTGTGTAGTGAGCGTATATTGTGGCAAAAGTTAATATTTCCTGCCATCTTCTTTGATTAACGAGTAGAAAAACCACAATTTGATGAATCGCAGTAGTTTTAAAGGTTAGCGAAAGAATTCACTCTTTCAGAATGGAAAAATGAAGTTTTCTAATTTAATTCCCCGGATAGTTTTTCCCTAGATTTAATTTTGTTTGTCTTTTAAAGGTGAAACAATACAGTTCCTATCATTAACCAGAATGAATGACAGATATCATTTAGACGCCGAGAAATTTATCCGCTATTTGAACAAATAATTTAGCCAACGATTTTCCCTTCTTAATTTTTGAAGGAGTTTTGATTATTTATTTTTGCAGTTCTATAACAGTATCAAGCGGTATTGGACAAATGACAATCAGTCTGCGTTACACTATAGTGCAACAACATCACCCTTACTATTTAGACTTTTATATCCATTCACCACGTCTTCACAATGGTTCTTTATATGTGCATTTTAGTTACCTATTTATTTTTTAAATAATTTAACTGTTATTGAGTAACTACCATTATTAACTATTTAACTATTATTTATTATTAACAATACTAGCTGCTGCTGTTTTTCTTGGGCTAGATTCTCTTTGTGTCCCTAACGAAACTTATATTTAAATTTTAGGCCAGAATATAGTAATATGTAACCATTTTTAAGAAGGTTGTTGCATGCAAGTTAATTACCATAAGTCACATGTGTTATTTGTTCTGCTAAATGAGGTATTCCAACATCTTTCTCTCGATGGAATTATATGAAACAGTTTAGACAGAAAGGATATGTTGTCATAATGCTCTTACTTTGAAATGTTGACAAATGATTTATTTGAGTTGTGAAATTTAATGTTTTGCATTAGTTTCCTGTTGAAATCAAGAGTGAATTATGTGACGACCCGATTGTCAGTGACATCACTGATGAGAGGGCTGTGGGCGAACCAGATAACATGATCATTGTCAAAGAGGAGATTGATGCTGCCAGTGAAAGCTCTGTTTCACCAGTGAAGGACATTGATTCTTTAATGGTCGTATCAATGCAGGAAGGTTGCAGTCACTGGTCAGACAATGAAGAAGAGAGGAATTTGGTAAGTGCCCATACACAGTCCCGTTAATAAGTAAGGCACATTCCTGGGAAAAACGTATTTGTTCATTTATATACTTCTGCAAATACTTAGGTTTTCAAAATGCTCATCACTCCCTACATCAACGATACACATTTAGAAACGTGTCTGCCACATTCTTAAAGGCACTTTTGAACTCCCTCCTTGATATGGTAATGTCTCTCTCATGAATGTTGTAACGTGCTTCTGGAAGTTTTGCAATGATATCCTTTCAGTTCGTCCCTCTCTTTAGTAAATGAGGAAAGAAAAAAGTCACACTGAGCATTGGGTTTGTAACGGGGCTGGGTGACCACTGGGGTGTTGCTCTGTGCCAGGAAATTGGCCATACCATGGAAGACGTTTGTGGCTTGGAGTATTATCCTTTAGAAGTTTGCATTGCATTGTGTTATAAGTCGGATGACATACTTCACGTAGGGGAATGTTTTGCACTCAGACTGCTCGGAGCACACTGGCAATCATGCTTATTGGAAGGTCAGACCTCACACCACATTTCCCAACCAGATTTATCAAACGGCCTTCGATAGTGGCGTCACAATCAAACAATGTGCATTGCTTTAAAAATGGACCACATACCTCCTTTTACCTTTTATCCTTTCCAACATGTTCATAAAGTAAGGCCCGTTTGGTCACAGGAAAAAATGTACTCATATGAAACACATTTTATTGGCACTTTTAGTTAGCTACAAACCCACTTTACTTATCTACATAATCGCCGTTCACTTCTAAGCATTTTTCGTACCGCTGCACCAGCTTCTTTAACCCCTCTGCATAGAAACTCACCTCCTGAGGGTTGAACCAATCGACAACGCCATTCTTGAGTTCCTCTTCGGTTTCGAAACGTTGTCCACGGAACCACTGTTTCAAGTGCAAGAAGAGGAAGTAGTCGCTGGGTGCAAGGTCAGGACTGTATGGTGCGTGGTTTAAAGAGTTCCCAACGACCTAAAAACTCACGTCCACTGGACATTCATTGCTCTTTGTGGTGGTCGGTGAGCATTTTTTGGTACCCACCTTGCATGCAATATGTGGTATTCGAGGTTTTCCATAACAATATTGTGGACAGTAGTGTGTCCAAGTTGAGGAAATTGTTCAGCCAGGCCATTAATTGTCAGTCGACGATCACATCGCAGTTTTTGTTCCACTTGCGAAACAATTTCATCGGTCAGAATACTGGGCCTACCACTTCGCTCTTCGTCACAGACATTTGTTCGTCCATTTTTAAAATCACAGCACCATTGTCTAACCTTTCCTTCACTCGTAATTGTAGGTTTATAAACTAGGCATAATTCCCGATGAATTTCAGCAGCCGACAATCCTGCATACAAGAATCGTATGACAGAACACACTTCACAGCTGGTGGGATCAACGATTGTCGCGGACATTGTTGTTTGCATGTACGGACAAGCAAACGACTTCTAAAACAAAACAAATGCTGCTATAGCTTCTCAATGAATCAGTAGATGGCGCTGCAGGAGCAAAACTGTGTTCTGAAGCGCCAATATTTAAATGTAAGCAAACGGTACTTACTTTAAGAATTCTCCTCATATATCTGCCTGTGTCTCCTTGTTTTGCTGGACATTCACGTTTCTTTAAATATCTCCCAGTCTTCAGCATCCTACTGCCGATCAATATGCTCTATGCATCCATCTTCATCTTATCCTGATGCCTTTGTATTTTTCCCAATTATCCCCTCTCTTACAATGCCTTTCCCACTCTGTGGTTTATTTTCCTCTCATTCTACTTTACCTCTAGTGATCCAAAATGAGTGCAGATTATATTATTCTGATTGCATTAGTTAATAGGACAATTTAAATAATTCTGTCAACCAATTCCGTTCCAATGACATGCATACATTCATTCACTTCTCATTCTCTGCTCCATCTTTTCATATCTCTGTTGTACCTCAACTCCTATTAACTTCATTTTAAAATGTTGCCAATATTATAAAAAGCAGTATTCTCAAAATATTGAAGTCATGAGAAAAAGTCTTTCTGAAAATAGAAACAAAAATTCGTTTTAGTTGAATAAATGCTAAACTTATTTCAGATTGAAAGATGAATCATTGAGCTTTGCACAATTTCTAAATCAAAGTATGATACTTTGGTGGTCATTTGCTTAATGTTTTGCGTGGAAATACTCCAATTGCTGTAATGTTTGTCTGTGACTTTTCAGGACCATTTACAAGATGATAAATTACACTTGTCCCTTAACGAGGAAGTGATCATTAAGGAAGAGTGGGACGTTGACATTCCTCGGGAAGGAGAAGGCCTGGGAGCAGATATGTTACAGGGACAAGGTAAGGATGCCTCATTACTGTGAAATTTTCAATTTTCCTTCATGCAATCTCTTTTAGTCCCTCAGTGTTTCCCATTCAGTGATGTTGAACTATTCATGAATATTATTATTAATATTAGAGACGTTAGGAAAAAGGTTAAAGAAGATAAATGAAACAGTTTCTGGCATAACTTGGTGGAAAATCTTAATATTGACGTTTTTAAAAAATAAAACCACTTTACTTTTCCACATAAACTTTTTATTTTCACGACCCAGGTTTCGATATAGCATAAATTCATCAGGTAAAAAAACAAGTCAAGCACGAAAAGTGAAGAATCAGGCGTGATATTGTGGAATCGAGACATAATGAAAACTTTGTTGCAATTTTCCACAGTTAAAACTTTATTGCCGACCATGGTTTCGATACACTGTATCATCTTCAGGTCTGAAGACCTGAAGATGATACAGTGTATCGAAACCATGGTCGGCAATAAAGTTTTAACTGTGGAAAATTTCAACAAAGTTTTCATTAAGTCAAGCACAGCATATATGCATATCTCTGGTCGGAGGGGAAGAGGAGGTACTAAAGAAAGGATTGATTGAGCTAGGAAGAGGGGGGCTGGCTAAAAGTCTATGGTTTGAGGCGTAGGTGGAGGATTGGTAATATTGATAAATTAGCAATAATTGTATAATTAGGTTAGATAAAAACCAATTAGATAAAAAGCAGGCTGGAAGGCTATGGTCAATACAATGTTGCAAACAGCCCAGCTGAAATCGGATTAGTTGGCAGAGGATTAGGGGAATGTCTATTGTGAATGAGGAGAACGGCACTTGGTAATTAGTCTGGTGACTCTCAGTAGCGGGCTGGGAGGAGTCGCTACTTTGTTGAAAAAGTCTCACTTGGTTTTAAGGTGAGTTGGCAGGGGGTGAGGGAAAAAACAATAATGGGGAACGTGAAGGGTTAAGAAAGTCGTTGGTGAAAACATCTTCCCCGTAATTCGTGTGTTGAAGGATTTCCAACTGCTCCAGCGCATCAAGATGGTTGAGCAAAGTGTAGAAATTCTGGAGTGAAATCGCTGCTGTGGCCACAATCTCTCAAGTGCTTGGCGAAGTGTGGCATAACATGCTGCTTAAATTAGCTTTATTGTAAAAGGCCGGTCTCGCTTTTTCTTTGGGAGGATCTTTTTCTCTTTGTCCCTTCTGTAAATTTCGAAGTATTTTGGAAAAATCTCCTCGTCTGCCCAATGTCCGATTCAAGTCAATTTATTACCGGTTGCGACAACGATTATGGAGATACCATCAAAGCCTTAGCCAATAAGTGAAAAGAATGATAGCAGTAATAACTAGCCAACCCCTTGTCAGGTAACAGGAAAATTATTTACCTGAGCAGGGTAACTTCAAATTCGTATGCCCAAAGATACTGTGAGGCGAATTTCATCTGCCCAAAATTATTGGTCGAGGAAAAAGTTCAAGTTTATAAAATTAAAAATTCTCCTGTCCTTGTTCTTGAAAGATCATAAAAAATCATAGTCGAATGAAATTTGTAGAGATTGTGAATATTGAGTGATTGGATTGTGAATATAGTGGAATGCGGCAGTAGGCAGAGGGAGGGGCGTGGAGGAAGGAAGGCGAGAGTGGAAACGATCCTGGGTGGAAGGGGGTTTAGTGGACTGGAGAGGCTTGGCGGTGAAATTTAAACGCCGCTGCAAATATTTTGCCATGCGCAGCCATCATCAATCATCATCAATTTTAACTGGCACAATTCTTTAGCCTAATAGTCCTTCAAGTATTGCTGTAATTATGACGTCATCGGATAAATTTGTTGCTAATAGATCAAGGTAATTATTCATTTAGTTGGTTTTAGCAGTGACTGGTCTAACGAGTGTGATGCAAAAACACAAAACTGACTGGCGTGACTCCTTGTCCTTACCTCATGCAGTAAAACTATAGTTTTTCCTGAGTGTGGATGGATGATGATATGATTTAAATCCCCTCCGAATGTAATTCTAATGTATAAATGAAACAGTTTCTGGTGTAACTTGGTGGAAAATCTTCATCCTGACGTTTTTATAAATCAAACCACTTTGCTTTTCCACATAAACTTTCTATTTTCACAACCCAGGTTTCGTTATAGCATAACATCATCAAGCACAGTATATATACATATCTCTGGGCGGAGGGGGAGAGGAGGCAGGAAAGAAAGGATTGGTTGATCTAGGAAGAGTGGGGCTAAAAGTCTATGGTTTGAGGCGGAGAAGGAGGATTGGTAATATTGACAAATTAGCAATAATTGAATGATTAGATTAGATAAAAACCAATTTGATAATTAGCAGGCTGGAAGGAAAGGGTCAATACAATGTTGCAAAAAGCCCACCTGACATCGGATTAGTTAGCAGAGGATTATGGGAATAATTATTGTGAATGGGGAGAAGGGCACCTGGTAATTAGTCAGGTGACTCTCAGTAGCGGGATGGGAGAAGTCGCTACATCGTTTAAAAAGTCTCACTTGGTTTCAGGTGAACTGGCAGAGGGTGAGGGAAAAAACGGTAACGGGGAATGTGAAGGGTAAAGAAAATCGTTGGTCAAAACATCTTCCCCGTAATTCGTGTGTTGAAGGATTTCTAATTGCTCCAGCGCATCGAGACGGTGGCCTTTCTTCTCAAAGTGTAGAATTTCGGGTATGAAATTGCTGGTGTGGCCACAATCTCTCAAGTGCTTGGCGAATAGTGATGTGGAGATGTTATTTTTAAAACAAGCTCGGTGTTCCCTTTCATGTCATTAGTTTATTATGATACAGTTGCAGTTTTATTCATCTACATCTACATAAATACCCTGCGAGCCACCAAAAAGGTGTGTGGCAGGGGGTCTAGCACCATGAGGGAAGGGTAAAGGATGAGGGGGTTAGGGGTTAGGTGAGGAAAGGTGGGGGGAACCTGTAAGAAAAAATATATACATATATACATATTCACATATATACATTTGCACACACACATGTATATATATATACATATACATACACACACACACACACACACACACATATATATATACACATACATACATATATATATACCTGGGCAAGGTACTTTGGGCACCTGCAGCTCCACCCAAGCTAGTTGATTTTTCGGGTACCAGATCTTCCTGGGAAACCATAACTGGCACAGGGAAAGGAACTGGCCTCCCTACCCTGATGTGTAAATATTCACATGCCGTCGGGCTTGGTACATGGGTGAGCTCTACCATCACCTACTAAACCGACCTTCGGGTTGATTACTGTATTTATGGTTTTTTATATATATATATTAAAAACTTAGACAGTAACACATAGCACGAGAACACATAAAAAGAACACTCACAATAATATCTTGATAATTTCGATGGACTCGAGCTCCGTCTTCTTCGGAAGATAAGAAATGACTGAGAAAAAGGGTACCCGGTGCAGAGAGAGTATGGGACGAGGAGAGGGGAAAAAAGGTAGTGGGGGAGGGTGAAGGAGGGGTTATTGGAGGGGGAGAGAGCGGAGCGGAGAACAGGTGGTGGGAGAGGGGTGAAGGAGGAGGTTATGGAGGGGGAAAGGGAGGCCAGAGGGGAGCGGAGACGGAATAAGGAGGATGCGGAAATGGTAACAAGCGACACAGAAAACTAACAATTCATCCACAGATCCCATAACACCCATGACCTAGGCATTAACTCACCAAATCATCATAAGGGCTTGACAAGTCAAAACCCAGGACAAGGATGACAAAATGTATGCGGATGAATAAATTGTCCCACCACCTCGCAAGAAATAAATCCACCTCCATCCACTCCAGCCCCACCCCCCCATTTAGTGAACGACATTGAGACCCGGATGTTGATAGGCTTTACACAGCCGTATAAATGCCAATTCCATTGTTTTTAATTTTATAGGATTATCGGATGGGGGAAGGGATGCTAGCACGGAAACATTGTAACAGTGGTTGAAGGGGGTGTTGTGGTGGGAGGCATGTTTTGGGATGGGAAGACCCGCGGATGGGGAAGAGGGATTACATGAGGTGCGATGATTGTTCACCCTGAGGTTCAGCGGTGTAGAGCACTGGCCTATATAAAATGCCGGGCAGAGTTTGCAAGTCAGAAGATAGATTACATTCTGAGATGTACATGAGCAGTGGGGGAAGGGCGGGAGAGAGTTAAAAGATGGGGTGGAGAGGAGTGGAGTGGTGAAAATAGGACAAGTTTTGCATCTTGCTCGCAAGCACGGAGTGGGTGTGATTCTGGTGGTGGGAGGGATTTGGAAAGAGGCTTGGTGGATTTGAGGAGATCTGATTTTCTGGTTGGCGGGCCGTTTGAAGGTAACAGAAGGGCATTTAGGAAGAAGGTTGGATGAAACGTGATTTTTGAGGATCGGGTACAGGTCTTTGAGGATGAATTTAAGGGATTGGATGCCAGGGAAGTAGGTGGTGCATATTGAGAGAGGGTGGGAGTCTGTGGTTGAGGGAGGATTGGGGATGTAGGATTGTTTTAGGATTTTTTTGTGAAGGAGAGAATCTGGGTATCCCCGTTGGAGGAGGGAATCGTGAAGATTGTTGAGGTATTTGTTGAGGGATTCGAGATGGTTGCAAATGCGGTGCCCGTGGATAGAGAGGGAGTAAGGGAGGGAGCGTTTGGTGTGGTAGGGGTGGCAGCTGTTAAAATGAAGGTATTGTTGTTTGTTAGTAGGTTTAGTATGTACGGAGGTTAGAAATTTGTTGTTAGTTAGGGAAATATTTACTTCAAGGAAATTGATCTGTGATGATGAGATGTTGGAAGTCAAAGAAAGAGATGAGGAACCATTAAGTTGGGAGATGAAGGAATTGAGGGAGTCTATGTTTTGTGGCCAGAGTAGAAAGATGTCATCAATGTACTGGAGCCACAGAAGGGGTTTAAGAGGGTAACTGGAAAGGAACTTCTCTTCCAGGACACCGAGGTGGAGGTTAGCGTATGACGGGCTGAATCTACTTCCCATGGCACAGTCCTTGATTTGGAGGTGAAAATTGTCATTAAAAGAAAAAGAGTTACGGGTGAGGATGATGTTAGAAAGGTCAATGAGAAAGTCAGTGCTTGGAATTTGAGGGCTAGGGCGTTTGGAGAGGAGGTGGCATAGGGAAGCAAGGCCTTCTTCGTGAGGAATGGAGGTGTATAGGGATGTGACGTCAATTGTGGCCATAATGATCTTGGTGTCAGAAGGGAGGGAAATTGAGTGGAGCAGATTGAGGAAGTGGCAGGTATCTTTGACATAGGAGGATAACGCGTGAACTAAAGGTTGGAGATAGTGGTCGACGAAGGTGGAAATTCTTTCGGTCGGGGAGTTGCGGGAGGAGACTATAGGCCGCCCTGGGTTTTCGGGTTTGTGGATCTTGGGGAGGATATAGAAGTGGGGGGTGTTTGGATGGGAAGGTGAAAGGAGGGAGATGTCACTGGGGGATTGGTTTTCATTAGGGCCGTTGTTGCGGAGGAAAGCGATAATATCCTCTTGGAATATATATATATGTACACACACACACATACATACACATATCCTCGCGCAGTCCCTAACCTGTACGTTAATACTTATAGTAATGAACTAAGTCCTGGGGAATTTCGGCTACAAGCATTTTGGTCCCTTATCGTTCTTGGAAAAAATGACATTTTAAACGTGTCAGTCTTGCAGTCTATCTCTGTAGTCTTATATTCATGATCCCTTCGACCGTAATATGCTGGGGTTCGTATTATATCCTTGATGTTATCGGAAAAGGGCCCATCTTTAAATGTTTTTAATAAGTTAAATCTATATTGTAAAGGCTGCTGTGTAAGAGAATCCCAACCTAAATTGTCTAGCGAAGTGGATATGCTGCTGAGTTGGTCATAACAATGTTTGACAAATCTAGCCCCCCTCCGCTGAACTCGATCTAATTCCGAAACCAAATTTATGTTATGAGGATCCCATATACTGGCAGCATACTCTAGGTGGGGCCTGACCAAGGCAAGGAAACATCGTTCTTTTACCTTTTCGTTGGCATTTACCCAGCACTCTTTTCACAAATCCCAATTTTTTATTATTAGCACGGCTGCATATTTTCGTATGTGTTTTCCCCAGGACAGATTGTGAGTAATTGTTACACCCAAGTATTTAAAGGAATCTACCCTCGCGATTTTGGTTTGTTTCACTTTGTAACTATAAGGGAGGGAATTACTCTTTTCCCAAAAATGTATTACTACACATTTTTAAAAATTTAATTCCAACTGCCATGTATCGCACCAATTTTGAATTGCATCTAGGTCGTTGGCTAACACGACTCTGTCTTCGTGACTTCGGATGTCCCCATAAATTACTGCATCATCGGCGAAAAGATGGAGCTTGCTATTAACTATGGTACTGAGGTCATTTATGTAAATAAGGAAAAGGAGGGGACCTACGACACTTCCTTGTGGGTACACCCGAGGTGACCTTGACAGTATCGGATGATACACCGTCCAGGACGACTGTTTGGAAACGATCACTTAAAAATTGTGTAATCCAGTTAATAATACTTTCGTGTATTCCATAGGTTTCCAATTTCGCTAGTAATTTCCAATGAGGGACTTTATCGAAAGCTTTCTTAAAATCTACGAATATTACATTAACTGGAATATTACTTTCACCGGAGTTCAATACATCATGTACAAAAAGTGCGAGTTGAGTTTCGCAGGATCTACCCTTACGGAAGCCGTGTTGGTTATTAATTAATAAATCTTGGCTATCGAGGTGCCTCATCATGGAACTACAATGATGTGTTCAAGAATCTTACAGGAAATGGAAGTCAGCGATAATGGCCTATAATTACCGGGGTCCTCCCTGTCTCCGTTTTTAAATATGGGTGTTACCGAAGCTACCTTCCAGCCGTTTGGCACGCTTTCTTCTGCTAATTATTTCTTAAATATTATATCTAGATATGGGGTAATTTCAGCCGACAGCTCTTTATACACGCACGCCGGTATCTCATCAGGTCCTGGAGATTTGTTGGGGTCTATGTTTTTAAGGAGTAATTCTATTCTGTGGCTGGACATATTGATTGCTTCCATTGACTGCTGAAATGTTTTTGGAAGGTTCTCGGGTGTATTTTGTGAGGATATGTTGAAAACACTGGAAGAATGGGTTTAATATGTTGGCTTTATCTAAACTACTCGTTCCTTTATCCCCCTTTTTGGTATTCAATGAGTTTACGGTGGACTTTTTTCCCTGCACTTCCCTGACGTTGGACCAAAACATCTTTGGGTTATCGTTCAAATGTTCACCTAATTTTTCCCTTTTGAATTCCGCTGGCGCCTTCCGGAAGGCCTTCTTGGCAGTGGACCTAGATGCTTTGTAGTTCTGTATGGTTTCGTTGATTTTATCAGGGGAGGAGTCAGGGTATATTCTGCAAGAATATCATTTTAAAGGTGCATGGTTTCGATTTTATTTCTGCGATTATATATTTCCACTGCGTATAGTCTGATAACATTAAAAAGGCATTTTTCTTTGTGATGATAATGTGGATGATTAAAATTATTCCTTTGGAAAAATTAGATTAATCAATGTCAACACTTGCACATGTGCATAAAGTTGTTCAAAATACTCTCCCTCTGCATCACTGCACTTGCGGACATTAATTACAGGCACCCTGAAACTTCTCTTTATGCAAATATCTCTTTCTTTGGATGGGTGATCTGGGTCAGGAAGTTGGTAACAATGAAGGATGTGTGGCTGGAGATATTTTGTTGGTGAAGCCTGACTGTGTCATGTACTATGTTACAAAGTTGAAGAACAAACTTCATGTGGAGGCACTTCTTTCTGTTCAGACTGCTCAACGCAAACTGGTGACCTGCTGCATTGGAAGACGAGGCCACGCATCACAGTCCTAAATTGTGTCCCCAGTCTTAGATGGCTTGTCATATCCCAATAAAATCTTGCAAATTATATTCATAATGGACCATTAATTTTTTTTATTTTCCTAGAAATTGAAGAGTTACCTTTTTTCAATGCAAACTATCACTGATTCAACATAATATTTCAACCAAATGCTTCCTTCATCTTAAAACTATGTTATACTCTTCTCATATTACATTTTCCTATACCCATAACTGGTTCATGTAATAGTACTTATCCCATAAGAATATTAATGCATTCTGTGAGTACATTAATACAGTGTAATATATTCTATGAATACATGAGGAAGAAGCATTGGATAATCAGTTCCTTGCATAAAGGATAAGCCATACATTAAGAGAATTATCATTCAGTGTTGCACCGTTTGATCAAAGTATTCTGTCATGCTGTGGCATGCAATTGTTGGTTTGAGGCTCTACTTTGTAAATTTTGATGACTGAAAAAATAAATCAAACTTGTTTTTTTTTACAGAAACACTTTAAATTGTGTCATGTATTGTAAAATTGGTTTAGGACAAATTAGCAAAGCCAAACAGGTAGACCTCAAGAAGAGGTTAAAGAAATATTTCATTTTTAACTTTTGTAAAGCCAGGAAAAAGTTTACATTAGAGCCTTAATTAGGTACATTCTTCAACGGGTATTGAAATATTTGTTAATGCACATGTTATGTTCACCTCATGTACATTAATGAAGGCTCTGTCAAATAAAAGCCTCAAATAAACTTACTTATGAACAACAGCATTTGAAACCCATAATTCGTCACCGTACTTTGCAGATGATGACCAGGGGCAAGATGAGGCAGAGAAGGAAGAGGGACAGGGACAAGGTGGTGCAGGAAGTCTCGTACACAAGTGCCAGATTTGCGACATAACATTCAAAGAAGAAGAACTTCTCAAAGCTCATGTTGGGTGTGCGCACCTTGAGAATGAGGGGCAGTTTGGATGTGATGTTTGTCCTAATGTATTTGAGTGCAAAAGTGATCTCAACGATCATGTGAAATCAGTGCACGCTGTGGGAAGGGTGTATCAATGCAAACAGTGCTCCGTACACTTTGAAAATAGGATTGAACTCAAAATCCACTTGTCAACACATTCCTCAGAGAGGCCATTCAAATGTGAATTATGTCATAGGGCATATACATATAAAAAAAGCCTTCGCAGGCACATTTTGTCTCACAGTGGTGAAAAGGCGCATGCATGTGAAATATGTCTGAAAGCTTACTCTAGTAAAAGTCATCTAACGAGGCACATGTGGACGTACCATGGTAAAAGGTGGTACAAGTGTGATATATGTCATCAAGAATTCAGCCAAGGTGGAGATCTGAAGGAACACAAGTCCACGCACGCTGTTGGGAAATCGTGCAAATGTGAAATATGTTTGAAGACATACTCTTCTAACGTTGCTCTCAAGAGACACATGTTGACGCACACGGGGGAGAAATCGTACAAATGTTCGACGTGCTCCAGGGCATTCTCTCAAAAAGAAGCCCTGAAGCGACACATGTCGACACACACGGGGGAGAAATCACACAAATGTCACATTTGCGCAAGGGCATTCAATCGGAACGGAAACCTTAAGAGTCACATGATTACGCACACAGGTGAGCGACGTCACAGATGCGAAGTTTGCGCAAAGTCATTCACTCAAAAGAGCACACTGAAGAAACACATGTTGGCACACACTATGAAAAATCAGGCTAATGTGCATTACGTTCAAAAGCATTTAATCGCAAACAACACCTTCGAGAATCATTCTTAAAGGAATTCCGTCAATGCATATCAAAAGCTTGCAAGACATTCAAAAGCTTCTGAATACTAAAGCAACTTCGACATGCACAAGAAACAGGAAACATCTCCTAAGTGCTACCACTGAACTTTCATGACCATCTGCCAGAACGGCACTTAGGAGACATTATTAGTGTGCACTAAGATGCTGAAGATTGTTTAAAAGACTCAACCTCCCCCAGCCAACGGTCTAATTCTACTCAGATGTCATAATCAATCAGCTGTTAGAATTCTCCTGAAGGATAATGTAATTCCCAAATTTTATTGTCATTTTCTCTGTTAATTTTGGTAAAAAATATAACTATCAAACCAATGTATTATTTGCTGTACTGTGTCAATAGTGGTTATATTAATTACAACTGATATTCAATACTATTTTGACAAGAAATAAAACCATCCTATAAAATTATTCTCATTTAATACTTTGTGTATTGTTCCAGAGAGAAAGTCATACATGCGTAATCCTTAAAAGTTATGTCCATGATTTCATTGTGACATAACTTCCAAAAGCTGTGTGATTAAGTCAGTCAGGAAATATAGTAAGGGGTCAGCTCCTACAACCCAGTTTATTTATTCATTTTGCAAAATTACAATAATTTAATATAGGGTCCCATATAACCCTAGTGGTCTAGTGGGTAGAGCGTTGGACTACTGTCCGGACGGTCCCAGGTTCGATTCCCGGGCAAGGTACTTTGGGCACCTGCAGCTCCACCCAAGCTAGTTGATTTTTTGGGTACCAGGTCTTCCTGGGAAACTATAACCGGCACAGGGAAAGGAACTGGCCCCCCTACCCTGATGTGTGAATATTCACACGCCGTCGGGCTTGGTACACGGGTGAACTCTACCATCACCTACTAAACCAACCTTCGGGTTGATTACTGTGTTTATGGTTTATAACCCAAGTGTAATCTCTGGGAAGATTTATTAATCGTACATGTACAAATTCTTAATATACATCAAAGTACTTTTCCCCTGTATAAATAGACCTGCAGAATATGTCTGTAACAACCTGAAATCACCCTTAAACTTCTCTAGATCGGAATGTCTCTCATAGGAACATTGTAGCATGCATTTGAATTATTTCAATACTTTCTTTCTTTTTCATTCCTACCTTGGATACCTCAAAGATGATGCCCTGGGCCAGGAGGTTAGCAATGATGAAGTATGAGTGGCTGGGAGAATTGTCATGGTGGAACTTGACCATATTATGCACCATGTTACAAAGTCAAAAAACACAATTAGGGAGTGGAGGCACATCTCTCCACTCAAAATGTTGGGAACAACTGGTGGTCAAGTGCTTTGGAAGGGCAGATCACATCCATATTTCCCCCTGGTCACAGTCATCAATGGACCATTTCCATGTGTGAAGAAATATTTGTTCACCGTATGGCAGGATTTCGTGTTTGAATATATATATATATATATATATATATATATATATATATATATATATATATATATATATATATATATATATATATATATATATATATATATATAAGCGGGTCCTGGTGGTCAAGTAGTCTAGAGCGTTGGACTACTGACCGGAGGGTCCCAGGTTCGATTCCGGGGCAAGGCACTTTGGGCACCTGCAGCTCCACCCAAGCTAGTTGATTTTTTGGGTACCAGGTCTTCCTGGAAAACCATAACCGGCACAGGGAAAGGAACTGGCCCCCTTACCCTGATGTGTGAATATTCACACGCTGTCGGGCTTGGTACATGGGTGAGCTCTACCATCACCTACTAAACCGACCTTCGGGTTGATTACTGTGTTTATGGTTTCACGTATATATCCCATGCAGCTAAAGTTATGCTCAGGATCATCAACAAAAGGATAGAGAGTAAGGCAAATGATTACTTAGGGGATGATCAGTTTGGGTTTAGGAAGGGAAGAGGTACGCGTGATGCCATTGCAGTAATGAGATCCCTAATCGAGAGGAATATAGAATACAATCAGGACGTTTTTGCCTGTTTTGTAGATTTCGAATAAGCGTTTGATAGAGTGAATTGGGAAAAATTAATGTATGTATTGCAGAAAATAGGAATGGATTAGAGGGACAGGAGAGTGATCCGCAACCTGTACATGTCTCAGACTGCTCAGGTGCGAGTGGGGAACGGAGAGTCCGGATGGGCAGTGTTAGGAAGAGGTGTAAGGCAGGGTTGTCCATTGTCACCGGTGCTGTCAACGTATATGTAGAGGAAATGATTAAAGAGGCATGGGAAGAACTGGAGGTAGGAATGAAAGTCGGAGGAGAATTCGTAAAATCGGTTAGGTTTGCTGATGACCAAGCATTAGTTGCTCAGTCAGCCAAGGGGTTGCAAGCATTGTTGAGTGATTTGGAGGTTCAGTGTGATAAATATGGGATGAGAATCAATATTAATAAAACAAAGGTTATTCGATTTTCCAGAAAGAAAAAGGCTAAGCTAAATATTAAAATAGGCGGGGAAAAATAGAGCAGGTAGAACAGTTTATGTATCTCTTAACTGTTTTGAGCCATCATGGTCAAAGTAGTATAGTTGTTATGAAATGTAACGTCCGTTTCAAGAAGATAAGGCAAGGGCGGCGGGTTAGGAAATGGAATTTAGAAGCAGTAAATGGATTAACGAGGAAGGAGTATCAGCAGGCTGTAGAGAAAATGATGGATGATGATAAAGAACTGAGTACTATCAAAGAAAAATGGGAATGTATCAAGAGAGGGATATTGGAAGCCGCTAAAGACATGATAGGAACCGTTAACGGGAAAAGGATAAGGAAACCATGGGTAATGGATGAGATGACTGCAAAGATGGATGAGAGAAGAAGATGGAAAAATGTAAACACAGAGTTAGGCAAAATGAAGTACAAAGAGTTAATTATTAAATTGAGAAGGGCCACAAATAAAGCAAAAGAAAAATGGTGGAAAACGCAATGCTAGTATATGGAAGGTTTACAGAAGAAGGGTGAAATTGGTGCTCTATACAGCAAGGTTAAGTTATTATCAGGAAGTAAGAAGGCAAGATCTGTGCTAACAGTTGAAGATAAATGGGGTAAGATAATAGTTCAACCTGGAAAAATCCAAGAGAGATGGAAGGAATATATCGAAAAACTGTATGGTAAAGAACTTAGGCCGACAAGGCTAGACATAGAAAAGGAACATGACGTAGAAGAAGATAGCTTAGGTCCAGGCATACTCGACGATGAAATAGAAAGGGCATTAAAGGAGATGAAAGCAAATAAGGCTGTGGGGGTGGACAATATTCCTGTAGAAATGTTGAAATGGTTAGGGAAAGGTGGGAAGAAGGCCATATATGGACTGATTCTTAGTATCTATGAGGAAGGAATCTGGACGGAAGATTTTGTGAGATCGGTGTAAGTTCTATTCCAAAAAAGGCAAAGGCTTCGTCATGTGAGGATTACAGAACAATAAGTTTGATATCCCACGCAGCTTAAGTTATTCTCAGGATCAACAACAAAAGAATATAGAGTAAGGCAAATGATTACTTAGGGGATGATCAGTTTGGGTTCAGGAAAGGAAGAGGTACGCATGATGTCATTGCAGTTATGAGATCACTAGTCGAGAGGAATATAGAATACAATCAGGACGTTATATCCTGTTTTGTAGATTTCGAAAAAGCGTTTGATAGAGTGAATTGGGAAAAATTAATGCGTGTATTGCAGAAAATAGGAATGGATTGGAGGGACAGGAGACTGATTCGCAACCTGAACATGTCTCAGACTGCTCAGGTGCGAGTCGGGAACGGAGAGTCCAGAGGGGCAGTGTTAGGAAGAGGTGTAAGGCAGGGTTGCCCATTGTCACCAGTGCTGTTCAACGTACATGTAGAGGAAATGATTAAAGAGGCATGGGAAGAACTGGAGGTAGGAATGAAAGTGGGAGGGGAATTCGTAATATCGGTTAGGTTTGCTGATGACCAAGCATTAGTTGCTCAGTCAGCCAAGTGGTTGCAAGTATTGTTGAGTGAATTGGAGGTTCAGTGCGATAAATATGGGATGAGAATCAATATTAATAAAACAGGGGTTATTCGATTTTCCAGAAAGAAAAAGGCTAAGCTAAATATTAAAATAGGCGGGGAAAAAATAGAGCAGGTAGAACAGTTTACATATCTCAGAAGTGTTTTGGACCAATACAGTCAAAGTGGTGGGGACGTAGGGAGAAGAATTGCGCTAGGGAAGGGGGCTTTCTCAAGGAGGAGGGAGTTGATGATGGGGACGTGTAGTAGGTATGGTAAGACAAGACTCATAAAAACTCTGATATGGAGCGTAGCTATGTATGGTGCCGAAACGTGGTCACTGAAGCAGGAGGATAGACGTAGATTGGAGACTATTGCAGATATATGTGGGTGTGTGGAGAAGAATGGAGAAGGTGGAATGGACCGAAAGGAAAACAAATGAGGAAGTACTAGAAATGGTGGGGGAGGAGAGGGGTTTGTTGAGAGAAATCCTATGGAGGCAGGAAATGTGGATGAAAGGCGTATTGAGCAGTTGTGGAATGTTGAAGAGGGTAATAGAGGGGAGAATGTTGGGCAAGCGAGGAAAGGGTAGGAACAGGATAGGGATGTTGGACAGGATGAAGGGAGGAAAGAAGTACACCAAGATGAAGAGGGACCTGATATAGATTAGTTTGCTAGGTGGGGAGTCACAAAATGTTTATTTGATAGTTGTGTCCATCCAAAAACCTATCTTAACCGGTAGATTACCTAAAATATATATATATCACTTTGGGCACCTGCAGCTCCACCCAAGCTAGTTGATTTTTCGGGTACCAGGTCTTCCTAGGAAACCATAACCGGCACAGGGAAAGGAACTGGCTCCCCTACCCTGATGTGTGAATATTCACACGCCGTCGGGCTTGGTACATGGATGAGCTCTACCATCACCGACTAAACCGACCTTTGGGTTGATTACTGTGTTTATGGTTTATATATATATATATTTATATATAATGGGTCGCGGTGGTCTAGTCGGTAGAGCATTAGACTACTGACCGGGGGTTGCGGGTTCGATTCCCGGGCAAGGCACTCTGGGAACCTGCAGCTCTACCCAAGCTAGTTGATTTTTCGGGTACCAGATCTTCCTGGGAAATCATAACCGAAACACGGAGAGGAACTGCCCCCCTACCCTGATATGTGAATATTCACAAATTAACAAGATATTATTGTGAGTGTTCTTTTTGTGTGTTCTCGTGCTGTGTGTTGCTGTCTAAGTTTTTTATTCAACACTTCCGTGTTACTTCAAAGATTTCATCTATATATATATATATATATATATATATATATATATATACACTTTTTTGGAAAAACCCACAAACGTGTAATGTAAATTCACTGATAGTCATAACAAACACAGACATGCCAACTTTCAAAAATGAAAAATCGGGAGGACATGCCAACTTTCAAAAATGAAAAATCAGGAGATTTTTAGAAGTGTATCACCAAGTAATCACTTTTAATTACCACAATATTTGCATGGCACCTTAATCCCTTTATGACACTTTGCCAATTTTTAATGAATGTCACACTTTATTAACATGTTAAGCTAAGTACACAATTTGAACAGTCCATCAAGAACGTAAGAAGGAAAAATCGGGAGACTGCCGCTTAAATCGGGAGAGTTGGCATGTCTGCAAACACAGAAACCAAAACACACAAAAGAAGGACTCACTGGTTCTCGAATTTTCGGTGGTCCAACCACCTTTCCCAAGAGGAATTAGGAACAGAACTGAGGCAGAGGAGGGCCCGAAAGCAGTGGTAGGAAGGAGAAGGGGCCATGGGGGAAAAGAGGGGAAAAGAAAGGAAAAGGGGGGAAAAAAGGGGGGGAAGGCATTCGAGGTGAGGAGTTTGGAGGGGTAGTGTATGGCGCGGGAATTTTAAAAAAGGTGGGGATGATATGGAAGTTGTTGGGGGTGGAGGGGGATGAAATTATATGCATAAAAGGGGCAATTAATGTCTAGTATTAATACCTGGGCGATTCCAGGAATCCAAGAGCCAGATGAAAGCTACATGAAGACGGATACTTTAAAACATTGGTCAAAGGCAGTGTTGTGTTCGGAGGCATGTTTGTTCCAACTTAGCATCCCTCCCACACTCAGACCCTCCACTGAAACTCAAAACATTAGAGCTAGCTTTCATCTGGCTCTTGGATTCCTGGAATCGCCCAGGTATTAATATTAGACATTAATGCCCCCTTTATGCATATAATTTCATTCCCCTCCGCCCCCAACAACTTCCATATCATGCCCACCTTTTTTAAAATTCCCGTGCCATACACTACCCCTCCAAACTCCTCACCTCGAATGCCTTCCCCCCCTTTTCCTTTCTTTTCCCCTCTTTTCCCCCATTGCCCCTTCTCCTTCCTACCACTGCTTTCGGGCCCTCCTCTGCCTCAGTTCTGTTCCTAATTCCTCTTGAGAAAGGTGGTTGGACCACCGAAAATTCGAGAACCAGTGAGTCCCTCTTTTGTGTGTTTTGGTTTCTGTGTTTGTTATGACTATCAGTGAATTATATATATATATATATATATATATATATATATATATATATATATATATATATATATATATATATATATATATATATATATATATATAAACATACATTAAATACATAAAAAGAACACTCACAATAATATCTTGATAATTTTGATGGACTCAAGCTCCGTCTTCTTCGGAAGATAAGATATGACTGAGGAAAAGGGTACGTGGTCCAGAGAGGGTAGGGGACGAGGGAGAGGGGAAAAACAGGTAGTGGGGGAGGGGTGAAGGCGGGGTATATGGAGGGGGCGAAAGCGGAGCAGAGAACAGGTGGTGGGAGAGGGGTGAAGGAGGAGGTTATGGAGGGGGAAAGGGAGGCCAGAGGGAGTGAAGATGGAATAAGGAGGATGTGGAAATAGTAACAAGCGACACAGAAAACTAATAATTCATCCACAGATCTCACAACACCCATGACCTAGGCATCAACTCACCAAGTCATCATAAGGGCTTGACAAGTCAAAACCCAGGCCAAGGATGACAACCTGTATGCGGATGAATAAATTGTCCCACCACCTCGCCAGAAACAAATCCACCTCCATCCACCCCAGCCCCATCCCCCCATTTAGTGAACGACATTGAGACCCGGATGTTGATAGGCTTTACACAGCCATATAAATGCCAATTCCATTGTTTTTAATTTTATAGGGTTATTGGATGGGGGAAGGGATGCTAGCACGGAAACATTATATCAGTGGTTGATGGGGATGTTGTGGTGGGAGGCATATTTTGGGATGGGAAGACCCGTGGATGGGGAAGTGGTATTACATGAGGCACGATGATTGTTCACCCTGAGGTTCAGGGGTGTAGAGCACTGGCCTATATAAAATGCCGGGCAGAGTATTCAAGTCAGAAGATAGATTACATTCTGAGATGTGCATGAGGAGTGGGGAAAGGGCGGGAGAGAGTTAAAAGGTGGGATGGAGAGGGGTGGAGTGGTGAAAATAGGACAAGTTTTGCATCTTGCTCGCAAGCACGGAGTGGGTGTGATTCTGGGGGTGGGAGGGCATTTGGAAAGAGGCTTGGTGGATTTAAGGAGATCTGATAGGTTGGCGGGCCATTTGAAGGTAACAGAAGGGCATTTAGGAAGAAGGTTGGACGAAACGTTGTGATTTTTGAGGATGGGATACAGGTCTGTGAGGATGAATTTAAGGGACTGGATGCCAGGGAAGTAGGTGGTGCATATTGAAAGAGGGTGGGAGTCTGTGGTTGAGGGAGGATTGGGGGTGTAGGATTGTTTTAGGATTTTTTGTGAAGGAGAGAATCTGGGTATCCCCGTTGGAGGAGGGAATGGTGAAGGTTGTTGAGGTATTTGTTGAGGGATTCGGGATGGTTGCAAATGTGGTGCCCGCGGATAGAGAGGGAGTAAGGGAGGGAGCGTTTGGTATGGTAGGGGTGGCAGTTGTTAAAATGAACGTATTGTGGTTTGTTAGTAGGTTTAGTATGTATGGAGGTTAGAAATTTGTTGTTAGTTAGGGAAATATTTACATCAAGGAAAGTGATCTGTGATGATGAGATGTTGGAAGTGAAAGAAAGAGATGAGGAACCATTAAGTTGGGAGATGAAGGAATTGAGGGAGTCTATCTTATGTGGCCAGAGTAGAAAGATGTCATCAATGTACCGGAGCCACAGAAGGGGTTTAAGAGGGTAACTGGAAAGGAACTTCTCTTCCAGGACACCGAGGTGGAGGTTAGCGTATGACGGGCTGAATCTACTTCCCATGGCACAGCCCTTGATTTGGAGGTGAAAATTGTCATTAAAAGAAAAAGAGTTACGGGTGAGGATGATGTTAGAAGGTCAATGAGAAAATCGGTGCTTGGATTTTGAGGGCTAGGGCGTTTGGAGAGGAAGTGGCGTAGGGAAGCAAGGCTTTCTTCGTGAGGAATGGAGGTGTATAGGGATGTGACGTCAATTGTGGCCATAATGATCTTGGTGTCAGAAGGGAGGGAAATTGAGTGGAGCAGATTGAGGAAGTGGTAGGTATATATATTATATGTATAAATATATATATATATATATATATACATTTATATTTGTACATATATGTATGTTGATGAAATGATATTATTGAATTGTAATGTTCTTAAGGTTTGCATTAGTTTCCCAGTAAAACCAAGGAAGAATTGTGTGATGCCATAGTGTAATAGGTAATGCCTTTTATGAATAGATGATGTGAGCAACTTAATTACAGTTAGTTAGAAAATACATACATGTATTTAGAAAATAAAGTTAGTTCCACACGTTCTCATTACATCATATACTTTAGCCAGAAGAATTTATGGCCTTAAATGTCTTATTTTGAAATTTGATATTTTTGCAATGTTGATTGAGTGCCCATTGCATATTGCCCATTTAAATTGAGAATGAATAGGTCTATTGTTAACATTAAAAAGAAAGACATACATCTCTAGTTTACTTTGTCTGTGAATTATTCTAGAAGTCTTAGAGTGAACATCATATTTGATGGTTAATATAACACATCTACATGCCAGTAGTGTGAATGCAAGTTGATGAGATGATATTAATGAATTGTAACATCTTTATGGTTTGCATTAGTTTACTGGGGAATCCAAGAAACAATTTTAGGATGCCAGTTAGTAATATGTGGTCAAGGTAGTCCAGGGGGTTGAGTATTGGACTATTGACAGGAGGGTCCTGGGTTTGATTCCCGGGCAAGGCACTCTGGGCACCTGCAACTCCACCCAAGCTAGTTGATTTTTTGGGTAACAGATCTTTCTTGGAAACCATAACTGGCATAGGGAAAGGAACAGGCCTACCCTGATGTGTGAATATTTACACGCCATCAGGCTTGGTGCATGGGTGAGCTCTAACATCACCTACTAAACTGATCTTTGGGATTGATTACTGTTTATGGTTTTTTTATATAATAACATATGATCAATCCATTTTATGATTAGGTGATGCAAGAAATTTAATTACATTTAGTTGCATGTTTGCAAAATTAAGTTATTATATGATAACATTTTTATGCTTTTCATAAGTTTCCCAGTGAACCTAAGAATGAGTCGGTCTATTGTATGCATAAAAAAGAAAGATAAACTTCTCAGGTTAAATTTTGCTATGAATTTTTCCAGCAGTCCTAAATTGAGCCTCATATTTCATGGCTAATATGTTACATCTCCATTGAAGTAGGATGAATACAACAGAAGACATCCACGCATGACTAAATAGTGTCCCTTTAACAACCTAGGTGGTCGTTATTTTCAGAGTTTATTGTACAAAAGAGATAAATACATGCAACATATTTCATATGAATACAATTATATTACCGTACTCATTAGAGCTTTGTGGTACACTATGTTTAACTGGAACACTGTAATATAACAACTGCTGTAACATTCATCAGTGTTATTAAATATTATTGCATAATTTATGTACTATTGATATACACAAATATGTAGTACATCAATTAATTATTATCCTGGTAATATATTCACCATTTCTTGTTTCCATTGCTTTAAAACTTAATAATATTGGTACAATATATTACGTGCACCTCTTTTGACAACACTGAAGCAGGCAAAATATTGCAGTAACAATTTTCATAAACTTATTATTTACATTCCAAAACTGTAATAAATAAGTGATGATTTTAAACCTGGTCATTTAAACCTTGTAGATAACTTTATGTATATGAATTTAAAAAGTGGAACTTTGCTAGAAATAATTGCCATAATCAATAATACAGAATTGTAAGATAAATACATGAATGTATATGATATCTTGATTCTCAAGGAACTAAATCATTACCATCATGATGTACGTAATTAAACAGGTTTTAAATACATTTTTTCATACATAAATTCACAAAAAACAGGGTAATATTTGATAAGATTGTTAACACTTTTTAGAAAATTATTACAACTATTTTACTCAGGCTTCTTGGCTGTGACAAAATCATGAGGAAGAGTTTTCAAGGAAAATAATAATTAATCATCAGCAGTCTAGTGTACTTCAAAGATAGGTCACCACAGCACTCTTGGGGATATGGATGCAAGTGTGGACCTGGAGCACTTCAGTTGGTTTTTACTTGTTTGTGCACCTTTTTGTGTTATTGAGGTTGCTTTTACATTTAAATGGTTTCAAATATACCATGCACTTAAGTTGACTCTCATTAGTACGTGCCAAAGAATGAAACCCCAGGCCATGTTTGTGAGCGAATTCACTGGAACGTATCCAGCATTTGTGTGGTCCATCATAAGTGTTTGTCAACAAGTGCATTTTCAAATGACCATTTGAAGTGAATGTTTTTCTTGGGATGTCTCAGCATTTACGTCTTCTTTTCCCAGGGTGTGTTCCCATGTGTTGCCTTAAGTTTGACTTCAAAAAGAATGCTTTTTGACAAATGTCACACTGGTGTCTCTTCTCGCCTGTATGTGTCAACATGTGTTGCATCAGGTTGCACTTCATTGAGAATGTTTTCGAACATCTAAGACACTTGTGTGGCTTCTCATCAGTGTGTGACAACATGTGCCTGGTTAGGTTTCCCTTCATCGAGAATGATTTTGAAAATATCGGACACTGGTGTCTCTTCTCGCCAGTGTGCGTGACCATGTGTTGTGTAAGGTTGGACTTCAATGAGAATTGTTTCGAACACACCTCACATTTGAAATCCTTTTCCGCAGAGTGTGTCAACTTGTGCCTCTTTAGAGCACTATTTTTAGCAAATGCTTTAGAACACACCTCACATTTAAATGACTTCTCTCCAGTATGCGATGAATTGTGGGCTTTCAGTTGACTCAATTTTTCGAAGCTTCTGGAGCTCTCTTGGCAAATATGCTTGTTGTTCAGATTGTGCACCAATTTGATATGTTTCACAAGGTCATTTTTACGCTCAAACACCTCAGAGCAAACATAACATCGGATCTGTCTTCTCTTCTCAATGTGCACACGCTTCATGTGCAATTTGAGAAGGTCCAATTGTGCAAATACCTCGTAGAAAATGTGACAAGCATACAGTAGGCAGCCAGCAGCATCTAACCCTGCACCACATTGTTTCTGCTCATTATCTGATAGTTATAGAGAATAAAAAAAATAAGATAATTTATGAATAATTGATTACTGCAGTGAAACAATTTCTAATCACCATTTTCTATATGTAGATCAATAATGTATCCCGTTCAAATACAACCACATACTACCTTGATCAAAAAGTTCTCGGAATTTATTCAGAAAATTCAAAATACAAGTTTATTCATCTAAAGCTATATTGTCCCCTTCAAAGTAATCCCCATCGACTGCAACACACTTATGCCAGCGCTTGATCCAATCCTCGAAACATTTTTTATATTCGGTTTTCGGTATGTCCATCAGTGCTTCCTGCGATTTTTCCATTACTTCCTCTCGGCTGCTAAAACGCGTTCCCCGTAATGGTTTTTTAACTCGATAGAACAGAAAGAAGTCATAGGGAGCCAAATCAGGTGAATTCGGTGGCTGTTGGATGGTATTTGTTGCATTTTTCGTCAAAAAATTACGAATAATGATAGCACTGTGCGACGGTCTTGACTCACTGTGCGACGATTTCTGGTCTCTTTCGGCGAATTGCTTCACGCAAACGTCTCATAATGCCCAAATAATACTCTTTGTTTACTGTCTGGCCTTCTGGCAAAAATTCATGATGCACTACACCGTTGTAATCCATGAAAACCGTCAGCATTGCCTTCTTTTTTGACTGAAAACGACGTGGTTTTTTTGGTCTCGGCTCATTTGGTGAACGCCATTCACTTGCCTGATGTCTGGATTGCGTGTCGTACTCATAAACCCACGTCTCGTCTCCAGTAATGATCCTTTTGATGAATGTGGGATCGGATTCTGCCTCGCAAATCATGTCTTTTGCGACGTCAACACGGTCTCTTTTTTGCATGAAATTGAGGTCTTTTGGCACCAACTTTGCTGCTACACGACGGAAACCCAAATCATTAACCACAATGTCTTGGGCGGATCCATAGGCAATGTTCAAGTCCTCCGCTATTTCTCTGATGGTTAATTTGCGGTTATTACCAACATTTCTTTTACTTTATCAATTTTTTCACCGACTTTCGATGTCGATGGTCTGCCACTGCGTTCATCATCTTCGATTGACTCACGACAACTTCTGAGCCGCTCGTGCCACTGGTAAACGACCGTTTTTTTTAGAGAATCGTTGCCGAAACACTTTTCCAACATTTCCAATGTCCGTGCGCCATTAAATCCGTTTTTTACGCAAAATTTAATACAAGTTCGTTGTTGTAAATTTAAATTCAATTCTGCAATGGTAAAAAATCGCCAACACACACAGAGATAGATGTACTCTTGGCTACGTAACTTTTGCAAATGTCAAGTTATGACACTAAGATTTAAAGGGAATATCAACAACAGATGTACCAATTTAACAAAAAAAACAACTCAAATCGGAACGATGGGAGCGCCACACGGTGGTTATTCCGGGAACCTTTTGTTCAAGGTAGTATGTATGCAAGTATGTACACGAAATGGTGAAATTTCAAACCCAAATTCACTATACCAAATATTTAAAGGAACAAGATGTTGTGACGAAATACCATACATACAATGCGGGTGACTCCGTTAAAGTTACTGTTACAGTTTCTTGAAATTTGTCTAAGGTATGAACAGCCTAAGTGTTTGAAATTGGTTTTATTAACATCGATCCAGAGATCCAGGTTCGAATCCCGGTCAAGGCGAATGATTTTTACTCTCTGAAATTGATGCACTTAGCCTGCTTAGATGGCAGGCATAAGATATTGTTTGGGGAAAAGGTTGTGCTTTTGTGTGATTGCTTGTATAGTGTTCAACTCATATAAATTGTAATTATAATATTCAAGGAAAACATAAACAGACTTCAAAGAACATCAATATTGAAAAAGGCCATGGAGTCTGATTGACAAATGCCAATAGAAAATGTAATAACAAACCCAGAAGTTTAATTAAACAGTAGAATAAAATTGACTAAACATCTTCCAGGCAACACTTTTGGCACACTCGGTTAACAGAGGTATAGATCCTAATTTGTAAGCATGAAACATGAAAAGGACATCCAAGGAATTTCCCTGGCTCAATTGTCCAATTGTACGAGTTTGATTATAAATGGCGACTAAGACAATGACAGGGTGGCAGTGGAATTAAAGTTATGACAATGGAAACATTTTGGTTTATATTTGAATGATTATCTGTAATTTGCTTTAAATGCTTACAATAATATTGTCCAATTAAGTAAATGTAGTCTAATTAATTTTTCAGGTGAATTTTGTTGAAATATTTCCATTGTCCTTTTTGCTGTTCATCATAATATTTTAAATGGCGTGTTGGTCATTTTAAAAAGAATTAAAAAAAATTATCCCATTATTTCTAGCAAATGTAAATGGCACTAAGAAGGTCAATCTCTAACATTGCTATTATACCGGAAAGTGGAAAAAGTGAAAACACAGCAGTCCTGAACAGTACTTACCTTGTGCCTGCAACACTTCCCCACATTACATCAAAACTTAAATAAAAATGCTAAACTAGTACGTTTCATATTTAAATTTAAAATATTCTTTTAGCAGGCAAATAGACAAAATTCATTTTTTCTTCATCCACATTACTGATATTCATTGAACCTTCAAACAAAACCTGATGTTGCTGATATTTAAACACAAGTTAACAAATTAATGCGTGTATTGCAGAATATAGGAATGGAATGAAGGGACAGGAGACTGATCCGCAACCTGTACATGTCTCAGACTGCTATCAGGTGCGAGTGGGGAACGGAGAGTCTGGATGGGCAGTGTTAGGAAGAGGTGTAAGGCAGGGTTGCCCATTGTCACCGGTACTGTTCAACGTATATGTGGAGGAAATGATTAAAGAGGCATGGGAAGAACTGGAGGTAGGAATGAAAGTCGGAGGGGAATTCGTAAAATCGGTTAGGTTTGCTGATGACCAAGCATAAGTTGCTCAGTCAGCCAAGGGGTTGCAAGCATTGTTGAGTGAATTGGAGGTTCAGTGCGATAAATATGGGATGAGAATCAATATTAATAAAACAACGGTTATGCGATTTTCCAGAAAAAAAAAGTCAAAGCTAAACATTAAAATAGGCGGGGAAAAATAGAGCAGGTAGAGCAGTTTACATATCTCAGAAGTGTTTTGGACCAATACGGTCAAAGTGGTAGGGACGTAAGGAGAAGAATTGCACTAGGCAAGGAGGCTTTCTCAAGAAGGAGGGAGTTGATGACAGGGACGTTGAGTAGGGATGTTAAGACATGACTCGTAAAAACTGATATGGAGCATGATATGTTGCTGGATGTGACAAACAGGTTGGGATTTTTTATCAGTTTTCTTAACTCTGCTTCTTCTGCAGGGAAGAGGTTCGGCTTTCGGTTCAGAGAGTTAAGGAAAGAGGGAATACAGGAATTATTTTTATAGTACATATTTTGGAAAGGAGAAGATTGATGAAGATTTGGACTAGGTGATTCGGAGGGAGATGTTTAGGTTCTAGGTAAGAAGGTGGCTGGAAATTAGTCAGGGTATGGTGTGTGAGAGCATGATTTTGAGGAGTGGTGGGCTGTGTGTCACCCAGAATTCCACCATCTTAGATTTCTGGCAAAATTTATGGGGTCTGAGTGGATGATCACATGGAATAAATAAAAATTACCCAAAGCCGTACTCTTAGGGGCACTAGTTAGGGGACACGGGGGAGGGTTCAAAGAATAAGGATAACAAAACTGCACACACTCTCTCACTCCGGTATATGCAGTGCAAATTTACCGTCGCAAGTCGCAAACACACACGCACTCAGGGTTTACGGGGAATTTAGCCCAACGGCAGGGACCCTTCACTCAGACAGACCCAAAAAAGTAGAAATAGTAAAGGAACGGCACGCACTCCCTCACTTCGGTATATGCATAGCAAATTGACCGTAGCAAGTCGCAAACACACATGAACTCAGGGTTTATGAAGGTTTAACCCAACGGCAGGGACCCTTTACTCAGACAGAAGTAAAAAAAATAGTAAAGGAACGGCACGCACTCCCTCACTCCGGTATTTGCAGAGCAAAATGACCGTTTGCGAGTCGCAAACACACACGCACTCAGAGTTTACGGGGCTCTAACCCAGCGTCAGGGACCCGTCACACAGACTAGGAAAATGGAAAGGTTCCGTATTCCTAGTCTGTGTGAAGGGTCCCTGACGCTGGGTTAAAGCCCCGTAAACCCTGAGTGCGTGTGTGTTTGCGACTCACAAACAGTCATTTTGCTCTGCAAATACCGGAGTGAGAGAGTGCGTGCCGTTCCTTTACTATTTTTTTAACTTCTGTCTGAGTAAAGGGTCCCTGCCGTTGGGTTAAACCTTCATAAACCCTGAGTTCATGTGTGTTTGCGACTTGCTACGGTCAATTTGCAATACATATACCGAAGTGAGGGAGTGCATGCCGTTCCTTTACTATTTCTATTTTTACGTCTGTCTGAGTGAAGGGTCCCTGCCGTTGGGCTGAATTCCCCGTAAACCCTGAGTGCGTGTGTGTTTGCGACTTGCGACGGTAAATTTGCACTGCATATACCGGAGTGAGAGAGTGTGTGCAGTTTTGTTATCCTTATTCTTTGAACCCTCCCCCGTGTCCCCTAACTAGTGCCCCTAAGAGTACACCTTTGGGTAATTTTTATTTATTCCATTCATTCGGCCGTAGTACGTTCCCTTTTGCTTTATTTATGGATGATCACATGATTGACAATGGGGGAGGGAGAAACTGATGCCTTCTCCTAGAAGTTAAGGTTGCTTGCTGTTCAAGGTTGTGGATGAGAGGTTCAACATGTGTTCAGCGGAATATGGTTGTTTAGAGATTTCGGGCTTTTTATGCAAGCAAGTGCCATGAGTCTTTGGCCAAGAGATGATGCCAGGGGGCAGTTGCACCAATCTTTGCCAATTTAAGGTGCTCTCTGGATCCAAAATATACTCCCCTGCCTTTTTTTAGAATTCTCCCAAGAATCCCATTTCTCTTGCTGCTTATAATGTTCGTCACACTTTATGGTTTCTTGTGGTTTAATTTTATGTCAAATGAAATTTTGGGACTGTAGTTATTATTTATTAGATAACAATACTTGTTAGGAGTATGTAAATATTTCCTTTGTTCTTTTTCAATGAATTGATATTATTTATTATTATTAGGTAATCTACCGGTTAGGGTAAGTTTTTGGATGGACACAACTATCAAATAAATATTTTGTAACTCCAAACAAAACAAAATCCAATCCAGCAACCTAAACTACATCAGGCCCCTCTTCATCTCTGTGTACCTCTTTCCACCCTTCATCCCATCCAACATCCCTATCCTGTTCCTACCCTTTCCTCGCTTGCCCAACATTCTCCCCTCTATTACCTTCTTCAACATTCCACTACCGCTCAATATGCCTTTCATCCATTTTCCTGCCTCCATAGGATTTCTCTCAAGAAACCCCTCTCCTCACCCACCATCTCCAGTACTTCCTCATTTGTTTTCCTTTTGGTTATTTCTCCAATAATAATTCAATCGAAAAAGCTGGGAATATATATATATATATATATATATATATATATATATATATATATATATATATATATATATATATATATATATATATATATATATATATTGCGAATTGAACGAATATTTAAATGCGTGTTTCGTGGATTTTTGAGATATATATATATATATATACAAACACTCTAGAGAGAGATGTGCGAAGACGCGCACTCATTTCCGGTTTTTCAAGGTCATTTCGACTTCAAATCGAAGGCTTCTTCTTCTCCTTCTTCCTCTCTCGATTCATTTGAAAATGCTTTCAAGAAGTGATATATATCCATCCATTTTTAAGAGAGTTTTTGTGTCATTTTTCAGCCATTTTTAACAGGGAAACAGGAGAGAAAATACTCCACACATTTTAGTGGGGGAAATGATGCCAGTATCAAATGATCCGACAAAATGGACCCCAATTCGATGCTAACATGTTAAATTTAAGTGAGTACTTAACACACTGTTGAAGCTTTCGTTTCACATTTCGAATTTTTTGATGTTGTATCAATTCGCCATTTAAGATTTTTAAACGGGTTCTTTCAATATATTTTGTTCTTTTCAAAAAAAAACGGGCGTTGTGATTAAATTAAGGTTTCCAATTATTTCATACTTTCGCTTAGTTTATGGGTATATAGTATGGTAACATGTACTCATTGTATAAGAATAGACTCCGTGGCTCAACGGGATACTTGAGACACTATTAATATAATGAGAAAATGTTTTGATTTTGTAAAACAGGATTAAACATATCTCGTTCGTTCCATTCAAAATAGGGATTTTGTTACAATTATATAATAAATATATGTTCCTATTTAATGATTATAAAATAAAACAAATATTCAGAGATTTTGACAAATAATATTGACTATTTTGTACATTTTATTATCGCTTACTGTTGACAGCTAAATTTTGCAATACTTTCGAGAGGTATTTCTTTTATGGTACTTGTAATTTCAAAAAAATATAATTTGTTAGTTATTGAATTATTATAAGGTAATCTACCGGTTGATGTAGGTTATCGGATGGACACAACTATCAAATAAACATTTTGTGACTCCAAACAAAACCCAACCCAGCAACCTAATCTATGCATTATGTCCCTCTTCATCTCTGTGTACATCTTTCCTCCCTTCATCCCGTCCAACATACCTATCCTGTTCCTACCCTTTCCTCGCTTGCCCAACACTCTCCCCTCTATTACCTTTTTCAACATTTCACTACCGCTCAATATGCCTTTCATCCATTTTTCCTGCCTCCATAGGATTTCTCTCAGCAAACCCCTCTCCTCCCCAACCATTTCTAGTACTTCCTCATTTGTTTTCCTTTTGGTCCATTCCACCTTCTCCATTCTTCTCCACACCCACATTTCAAAAGCCTCCAATCTACGTCTATCCTCCTGCTTCAGTGACCACGTTTCCGCGCCGTACATAGCTACGCTCCATATCAGTTTTTCCGAGTCTTGTCTTAACCTCCCTACTCAACATCTCCATCATCAACTCCCTCCTCCTTATTGGGTGAAAACCTCCTTGCCTAATAACGCAATTCTTCTCCTTACGTCCCTACTACTTTGACCGTATTGGTCCAAAATACTTTCGAGATACTTAAACTGTTCTACCTGCTCTATTCTATCCCCACCTCTGTTAATGTTTTGCTGAAGCCTTTTTCTTTCGTGGATAAAACCACGTTAACCCTTTGTTTTATTAATATTGATTCTCATCCCATATATATCGCACTGAACCTCCAATTAACTCAGCAAAACCTTGCAACCCCTTGGCTGACTGAGCAACTTATGCTTGGTCATCAGCAAACCTAACCGATTTTACAAATTCCTCTCCGACTTTCACTCCTTCCTCCAGTTCTTCCCATAATACCTCCTTAATATTTCTTTTATTCAATATTTTAAGTGAAATACTAGTAAACTCTGAGGATTAGTCTAGTTAAAGATAAACGGTCTTTTCAAGTGTAAAGAAATTGTGTTTTTTATTAATATTTATATTATTGTGCTTAGATTAATATTTCGTTCTTCGGATGCTCCATCAACAGTATAGTTCGCTTTTGCTCCATTTTAAAAATCGCCTTTGTTCATTTATAAATCAGTCATTTAGAAATTATGCCTTTCTTCATTCGTTAATAAATTTATCGAAATATAATGACTGTAGTTCGATAAGCACTTTGGTTTATCGTGGATCTTACTCGCCATACATTTCTGTCAGCGGCATGTTACTTCGCATAGTGTACCAAGAGAGGGTGTCTCCATCGCCCCTTAATGCAAGAATGCAAATGTACAAATGATAAACAGATTTTCTCTTTTGAAACAGGAAACGGCCATCTCGATCGGCCATAAAAAGGTAAATCGAACAAACACTTTACATAACATTCAAGTTCCGTCAACCTAATCACATGTTTCGTAAGCCTTCAAACTTTCTAGTCCTTTCTATTCTTTTTTTACATTTCTTTAAAATGCCATTCTATGATGGGAATCAATTTCATTTACTCATTTAATTCTTCGATAGTCCCCGACATGTTAATTTTGGTTTTCAATAAGTACAACATCCAAGAATTATGATTTCTATACATCAAGTGCATAATTGTGATTCCCTTTATATTTTTTAAGTGTCTCATTAACATTTTTCCTTTCTCCTAATGATATTTTAATATTCTCTGTGTCCGTTTTGCAAACTAAGGACAAAAAGTAATTAACGAAGTTATTCTCTCATTTTTAAGATTGACAAACGATTTAATTGAAAAGAAGAAACTATTTTCACAAATGGAATTTCACATTGTTTGTTGAACATTTGCAACAATTCGCACTAAGGCAAGTGGAGGAGGTGACATTGTTTTAATTTACCCTGTGACCTCAATTGTTGAGGTGACCTGTAGTCCGTTAACGAGGAAGCTTAATGGGATATTTTATATTTAAGTATCTTTTAAATTGCATATATTTCTATTGCACTAAATTTCCGTTACCGTTCTTCAGTAGTAGCTTCGTTCCCGACAAAGAGGAGATAGCTTCTTAATTGTTGCTCCAGCAGCTGCTGACGAGTTTTTGTTTCATCAGTGAGATCTTCCAGAGTTGAGACCGTCGTGTAGCTGGGGACACGCCTTCTGGTAATCTTTTAAGTGAGTACTGAACACTTTATTCTCCCCTATTACTTACATATGTTATATATATATATATATATATATATATATATATATATATATATATAAATATTTATTAAAATGTATATAAATACTCGTGTATGCCATTCCATTTTGGTGAGTTAGATTTCTTCAGAATCTCTCACTAATGCGCACAGAGTTTAGAAAATGACTCTTCACGTTGTTTCGATAGGATGACTTTCTAAGGAGACGCAGTTTTCTTTAAACATTTCTTTTTGTTAAAATAGCACCTAACAATAAGCTTCTGTAGGCATCACCTAAAATACGTCCACCTTGACTTGCGTCGCAGGAATTCGTTTTAAGTTGAATCACTCTTGGGAACCTTCACCATAAATAAGGTCAAAATTGTGACGACATTTTTCATTTGCACTTTTATTTCTATGTTGTAATTCATTTATATTTTGAAAGAATGCTTTGCAACTGTTATTAGCAAATTCATACTTTTCAATATTGTTACGGATCACTCAAAACAGTAATGGTTCCCATTTTGGTATTGCACAATTCATTGTAATGGAAACATAGGGTTTTGAAAGGTTAATATTAAAAAATACATAAATCTCAAGGCATAGCCTTTAACTTGGAAACGTTTTAGACTTGAAAGAGTACGATATAAGATTAAAATAGGATCGGAATTGACCGATGTGAGGCAATCCCTTGGAAAATCGAAGATCCTCGATACCTCGAGAACCGCCCAACAGATTCGCCTAAAATTTTGCAAGTAGTGAAGGGGGAATATTTTTCCATTTCGGTAGCAAGAAAATTTTCCGTAAGGTCGAATTTTGTCTTCAATTTTTCAACTCTCACACGGACTCTAGTTCGGCCCTAGGGAATGGCCAAATTTTGGTCATTCTTTCAACCGTAGCGGGCAAATACGGAACGTCTGGGCCGTACCGACCGCGGGATCGGTTTCAGAAGCCAACATACATACGGGAATCAATGGTCGGAGCTCGGGACCTCTGCTAATGGGAAAAATTTATTTTTTGAACCAGGGTGGGAGTAATGAATGGATTGATAAAAGTGAACTTGTGCAAGAATTTGAAGTAAATATTAGTCGCCTGGTATATCATAAAACAAATATTAACACGAATGTGGAAATGTTGAATTTATTGCTATTTAAAGAGTCTATCAGTTGCATATATTGTATTTTTGTTTGGCAATGTATGACAAATAATCTACACTCTCTGCAATTCCATCCTTAGGTGTTGGATGATAAGCAAGTAACAGTTTTGTCGCTAGGTCAATTATCTTATCTCCGTTTGGAGTGAATGTGACGCCTGGATCCTTGCCTTTCGCTTCGCTTGGCGACCCAAATCTTGCCAACCGAGATAATCATCTCCACTCCCCTCGCTCCATCCCATTCCATTGTATCCTCCCTCCCCACCCTCCCACTTCGAATGACGGTATCTCTGTCGGAGGGGCGGAAGTGGAGTCGGAGGACCAAGTGAGTAGCACTCGGAGAGGGGGGAGCCCTTGTTCAATCACACCTTGGAGCCAGTGAGGGCGACGCAAACATTTCCGCCAATGAGAATAGTGGTACAGTTACTTTCCCCAGTTAGTTGGAGGGGCGAAAGTCGGTGAATTATGTGATTAGCACTTATGCTTGAAGCTTAGTGAGATTCTTTTTAAGATACTATCGCTGGGTACTAATCCCACCCAAATGACTACGAACATGAATTGAAATATTGTGTTATTATGTACAAAGTCCAGGTTCATTCATTAATAGTATTTCATGTGAAATTAAATATATCTTAAACAATTGCTTAAACCATGATCATACAAGTTAATTAAAGCAATATTTTTGGAGGAGGGCTCTTGGAAAAATTGTGATTCTAGAAAAATCTTATAAATATCTTGGCCAAAACAAAAGAATGGGATATATATATAATCAAAAGTATAAATTCATCCCTTTGGGAAGCATTTCCGTTTTATTAAGAAGAACATTCATCAAAATAAGTTATGGTTTAGCATAAATGGCTTTGGAAAAGTACAAAGCAAAGATGTACATAATATGATTACTGGTATTTTCAAATAATTATTAAAATGTGATTTATTGACCTCAATAGCTACAACTGATAATCTGACTAAAGTACAATTTACGTATGACAGTTTCAATTATATTTCAAGAGTAACATAAAATCAGTTCCCTATTTAGCCACGTGCATAGTTTCAATCAAGTAATTCTTAGAAATTTAAACAGATTATGCCATACCCTCTTTATTTCAAATATATGAAAAACTTTTACTGTCTGAAGCATGAACGTACAAATAATGTATCAATAATTGAAATGTAATCAGGGCCAATCACATTTCTTTTGGTAAATTGCAATAATTTCATCTTTTATTTATTTATTTATTATCGACTTAATTATCGACTTAATTGGGCGAGGTTGAGACTAAATAGTCCCTTCTTCCACCTAACCCTTACATTACATTGAAGACAATTACATACAGCCAACAGGAGGAATATTTTCCAAATATATATCAACCTATTAAAATCAGGAGATGTGATGCAGACATGCTGATGGATGCTCAGACAAGAGGTGAACCTCCTTAATGTGAATGTTTCAAAAATAATTGCAAACATTTACAAAAATAGATTTACAAGAACAATTTTAAGGCCATCTTTCAATCCTTGAATATGTATGCTAATTGCCAAAAAAACATTTTTTTGTGAAATTTGTCACCAGTTGCCAGACATTTAGAGTTTATAATGGTAGAAAAGAATTTTAATGTTAATTTCTGTTTACCATTTTCGTAGAAAATATCTTAACATTAGCAGTTTTCAAAAGGTTATAGGGTGTTACTTTTAAGGATATTTTTACAAGTAGGGAAACCTCAGGGTTATAAGAGATGGCGTTATGGAGCTGTTGACCCACAAAAGGAGAAATACACGGGACACAAGAAGGGAAAAGGATAGTAGAAAAGCATTCATATGATATTATAAAGGATAGGAACGGTGCGTTTCATGGCACGCATAGTCAGAAGAAGAGACGAGCCACATTGGCCAAACACATATTCAAACTTGAAAATCCCGCCAAACGGCGCGCAAATATTCATTCAAACCGAAATAGGTATAAGGAAAGGGGATAGGAAAACACATAAAAGGCAAACACAGGACATGTGGGGAAGGCGGTTTTTGAGCAGATTACGAAAGTAAAAATATTTCCTTATCCGGGACTTGAACAACGGACCTTCCACTTTCCGGGCGGATGCTCTACCAGTTGAGCTAATAAGGAAACCTGATTTACCTTGAGATCTGCGATCTTATAAAGCGCCAAAGTGCTCAGATAGATGTTGCCCGAGAGATGGCGATGCCTTTTACGTGTTTCCCTATCCCCTTTCCTTATACCTATTTCTGTTTGAATGAATATACATATATATTTATATATATATATATATATATATATATATATAATTGGATCATGGTCCCATGAATATTCACACATCAGGGTAGGGGGGCCAGTTCCTTTCCCTGTGCCGGTTATGGTTTCCCAGGAAGATCTGGTACCCGAAAAATCAACTAGCTTGGGTGGAGCTGCAGGTGCCCAAAGTGCCTTGCCCGGGAATCGAACCCGGGACCCTCCGGTCAGCAGTCCAACGCTCTACCCGCTAGACCACCGCGACCCGCATAATATATATATATATATATATATATATATATATATATATATATATATATATATAACAATTTTAACTTACAATGGAATACACAGGCTGATATGCATGCCATTTTTATATAATATTTTAACAATAAATCAGAATTAATTGCATAAGAAGCAATCTCTGAAAATATAGTTTATCACATGAAATTGAGAATTAACCATAGTAACTCATGTAAATTAAACAAATATTGTACCTACAAACACATACATACTATACAAACACATCAAATGTCATGCATCGGTGATTTTATAATCTGAATTTTAATTTAAAAACGAATCTAACAAAAGGGAGATTGGATAGTTATTATTTTAAGTCATTGTGTCCCGTAATGGGTTCACAGTTCAATTTTCAAAATTTAAAAGATGCAATTAAGAATAATGATGCCAGGAAAGTTGGCCGAACAATAAACAGTGGCAATGAAGATGATTTTGGAGAAATATGTAGTGTGATAGGCAAAGCTCTGAACTTTGCCATTGAAAATGCAGAAGATGAGGTTTTGGCAGCATTGTTGGGAGTTGCCAATCCGCTGACTGAAAGTGCTGTTTTCAATTCATACCAGAAGTATTCCCTCTTGCAAAAGCCATGCGATTGCGATGGATTGACACCGCTGATGAGGGCAGCCAAATGTGGCAAATTAAGGATGATCGAGCTGTTACTCTCGTTGGGGGCAGATGTGAATCAAATTGGAAAGAATAAAGTAACTGCCATTAAACTCTCCAAAGACCCAGACATTGTACATACATTGCTTGAACATGAGTCTCTCTTCCCAATCTTGACAAATCAAGAGGATGAAGTAATGAAAACTTTGTTGCAATTTTCCACAGTTAAAACTTTATTGCCGACCATGGTTTCGATACACTGTATCATCTTCAGCTCACCTGAAGATGATACAGTGTATCGAAACCATGGTCGGCAATAAAGTTTTAACTGTGGAAAATTGCAACAAAGTTTTCATTATGTCTCGATTCCACAATATCACGCCTGATTCTTCACTTTTCGTAAGAGGATGAAGGATTCTTTCAACAATTAATAGACAATAATAAGAAGTTAAAAGATTTGTTTCTGGCCAGGGACTCAGTTCATGAATCCTTTAAGTTAAAGAAATTCAGTCCAGATATTAAGAATGTTTTTAAAACCCAGAAATTTGTTTATTATGTGGACAGTTTGGGACATTCTGCCTTATACACAGCTGGAATAAATCTAAATTTTGAAGCCTTTGTCTACCTTTTAGGCTGTGGCCTAAATTATGCAAGTTATGATGAGAAGGATAAGGTGGAATTAATGAAGAAAATAAATAATGACTTGTATAAAGAAGCACTTGCCAAGGAGTATCATCCAATCAAAGAGGGACATGTGATGAAACTTGTCCTCAAGTCCCAGTTCTTTGGGAGTATAACTAGTGTTGAGGACACAAAAGGTCATGTTTTGACATTCTACCAACACTTGGGCAAAAATGAAGTTACCTCAACACTATTGAAGGTGCTGCAGGACGTCCAGGGATTGCACATAGCTTTTGACTTTGACCAATCCAGTGTTGTGAGAATGGGAATTCACTGGACAGAAAAAATCTCGGTACAACAGACATTAAGAAGAAACAGATATGTTTTGGAGCGAAAGAGAGTCTACAATTTGGATTCCTGGACATAGTCAGTAACTTGGCACATGAGTTGTCCCACATGGCAATGTGGATAGTCTTTCGAAATGATGCTCTTCCATACTTCAAGGGTGATACAGATGCAGAGTTTAACTACAATGACATTAAGAATAAGATCCTTAAACCTGACAACTTGGCCAAATGTGATGACATCATCAAAAAAGTAAATAACTATAGGAAAAATTTACATGGTAAGGAGTTAATTGTACGTGTACCTGAAATGTATGCAAAGTATCATGGACAAGAAAGTAATAGTTCAGTGGAAAATGAAGATTTGGACAGTTTGTTTCCTGAAATACAAGAACTATTAGTATATTACAGGGAGCACGTTCATTGTCAGCTGCTAAAATATATTGAGGACATTGACACCAGTCAAAACATAACAGGAATGGGCTTTGTTGCATTCCAAAAGTTTCTTACGGCAAATCAGGATGAAAGGATTTGTGTATCCAATGAGATGAATATGAATTATGATCATATAATACATAAACATTATAATCTCCAGTTAATGAAGGCTTCTAATTTAAAATTAGCACAGAGCCATTTGAGGCTCCTATTCAAAGAATCAGGAAAGCCGGATGTATGCATTGTCAATTGGAGGCAATACAAAATTAATAAGGAACTGTTCAGCATGTGGTTAAAGTCGATGGAAATCAAAACATTAGTCATTTCTTTGGATGCTGATGCAGAGCCCGAACCCTGTCAAAAACAAAATTGTGTCAAAGTCCACTGCTTATGCAAGGAAATAGGTCATTTCAGTGATTGGGTTATTTTCATAATTGGCTCAAAAGAGCCAGTTTTGACAGAAATCAACCCAATTGAGTATGTTTGGGATAGCTTCTAATAAAACAAAGCAAGTTGTCCTGGAGAGGAAGGTGCATTTATGTGGTCAATCATTGAATTTAAGAGAATTGTTCTTCTCAGGGAAAAGAGAAAATGATCAGCAGTCGATGCGAAATTTCATGAAAGTTCAACTGGATTCCTCAGACATCAATTTACTTTTGAAGGAAGGGGACATCAATTTGGGAAAATCAAATCCTTGGATGGGTTATCAGCGGGATAAATTGATCTGGAGCCATCCAGAGTGTTTTGCATCTAGAACATTGAACCAAAGCTATGTCGAATTAAATGAAAATACCATTAAGAAACTTTCTAATGATATTGTCTTTGTAAGCAATGTTAAAAGTGAAGATCTATGCAGTAACGGCGTAGAGATGAAAAACATAAAACATTGGGATCCTGATCATTATGATGTCTCCACTCGCTTCTACGTCCATCATTCAAACACAGATGTGGTGGATGAAGATGAAACATTTCAAGATATATGTAATCATTTGAATATTTCCAATTCTGCCCAAATGCTTCACCATCTCAAGGCACGACAAGATAAATTTACACACATCAGTTCCGAAAATTGCTGAGGGAATGATGAGTCCAGGAATGATAGGGGAAAAGAATTGGTCTCCTTGCACACCATAGACAATCCCTTGGAAACATCTACTTTCAAAACACTGATGTGGTATTGACAGCAGACGACCCAGGAACTGGCAAAACTATATACATCAACTGTCTAGCAAAACAGTTCCAGCGGCTTCAATCAAGAAAATGGGTATCAGTCATAGATTAGAAAGATAGATTATCAGTTAGAATGTTTGCCGGAATATCAGGAAAATCTTTCAGAATGGTCCATGCCATCAAACGATGATCCTGTTTCGGAGATAAGAACATTGCTTTGTCACATGATAAAAAGTGGGAACTCTGACTTAGAGAAGAAGATTTTTGAGGAGTATTGTCAAAGGGAGAATGAAATGATTATCATGTTTGACGGCATTGACGAAATCTGTCCCAAGCATAAAAATGCCATCATTTCATTCATTTTAGGACTACGGAAACATTTCAGGAATATCAAAATCTTTGTTTCAACTCATCACCATGAGAAATATGATCCTGAAAACTCCTTAAATGTTATTTCATACCAGCTCAAACCTTTCAGTGAGGATGAGCAAATTAACTTTATGAATGAGCATTGGAAAGCACTCCTCGGGACATTAAATGATAAGCCAGAAAAAAGAAAAGCCATCATTAATAACGTCAGTAAGTTAGACTCTGTAGTCAAGGATTCAGAATGGTCCAATTATCTGGATGATATGGAAAAAATTTGAAACAAAACAAGTCTTGAAAAGTCACACAATTTCAAGGATATAGATTTCAAACCAGTGGCAAGAATTGCATTAAAAAAATGCACGTCAACTGAAAGCTCATTTACAATCACAGATACTCCGCTGCACGTTCAAATGATTGCTGACATCACTTTAGAAGACTCCTTTGACATGGACAAAACCATTAACCTTGCCCACATTTATCAGAGATTCTATGATATAAAGATAGAAATATTCAGGAAAGAGAAGGTCCGTGACTCAGGAAATGTTCAGGCTGAGATAATGATAAGGGAATATAAGAAAAAAAGCAGCCAAACACTCGAGAAATTTTCCGTCAACTTGTTGCTCCCTGATAAATTTTATGACCTGGAGAGCGATGAGATTGTAAATGCACAGAGCACTGGACTGGTGGGGATAATCAATTTGTTCACAGGACTTTTGCTGAGTTTTTCGTGGCAAAATCATTGCTCAGAAAATCAAAAAACAAACATGTCAGGGCATTATGGTTAGAGCATGTGCTTGTGAGAGAGGATTTTTTCAGGGTGAGAGAATTCCTTGATGATATGCTCTTCCTGTTAGAAAAAGTTAAATATGAAGAGTTTTGTAGTGTTCTCACGCTGGGAAAATCAATTTTTTACACATCAAACATTCCCAATTCTCCAACTGTTCATGGCATTGAAGTACCAATTTATATTATCGTGTGGAATGGTCACATTAACCTTCTGAAGTACTTGGCTGACTCATTTCGGAAAAGTGTGGCAGAAGTGTTGATTGGCGTGAATTACATGAAATGGGAACAGAAACCCAATTCAATTATCGAAGAAATTAAAAGGACGGATGAGAAATTTTGGAGATATCTGTTCAGGGACGGAGGGAATTTCGGTAATGGCTTCACATTTGTGATCCGCTACATGTACACGATCAAAAGAAGTCCTCCCCCAAAGTATTTCCATTTGGTTAAAAACATGCTTGATATAATGGAGGAATTCAATATGCTCGAGGACATGGAGTTACTTCTGCGAAGAGAGGGAAATAATTGGTTAATACCATCCAAATATTATTCGGATTGGGTATTAAAGGGATACATCATAGAAGTGTTCAACTTCCTGATCAAACACAGGGATATTTTCGTGGACATTATGAAGAAATTACTTCCCTCCATGGTCGTCTTATTAGTGAAAATAATGGCAAAGGATTCCAATGCATTCATCTCAATTGTTAATAACTTGATGGATGAATCAAGTCTATTGCATATGTGTTCGTCAAAGTGTGGTATCATTGAGGTGTGGCTTGATTTAGTGATGAGAGTTGAATTGGAAAAGGTGAAGAGTCTTTGGGATTTAATTAACAACAAATTGATGCACAAGAAGTTGAAACTGAGCTTCCTCACACATGAGCATGAATATGAAAGGAATGCTTTGGCCAGGTCTGCTAGAAATAGGCATCCAGGCGTTCTGCAGTTCATCTGGGATGTGGCCGGGGAGCTCATGGAACCAGATGAGAGAATAGAAAGCCTATTTGAATGTTGCAGCATAAATCATCAGTTAGAATTTGGATTCCTATTCAATGAATTTATTGTGAACATTGCAAAGAATGGAACGATCACAGAAAATGAATTGATTCAGTTGTTAGTAAAGCCAGATACCAACGGTAAATACATTCTCGGACATAAGTATCAAATTGGGCTTTTTAATGCAGTATTGCCCCTTGAACTGATCATGAATGCTGATAATTTAAAAAAATTACTCACCACCAGCCATTATTTGTATATAACCAGGACACCCATTTCTTCAGGCACCTTCTAACGAATGCAAAGGTCTGTGGGACATGGTTAACTTGACATTTGAAGAGGTCATATCTCAGGACGAACACAAGCTGACAGATCCTGTTAAGGCTGACAAAGAGGGCTACTTGGATGATGTTTACCTCAAACGCTATACTCTGCATGACTTTAAGTATAATGTTGCAGCGTTACAGAAGCAGGTTGAACTGGATAAGGAGCATTTGGGTGCGTTTGGCCTGATGCATTGCCTGGAGTATCATATCGACGATAAACCTGTATCAAATATGCTTCATCTTTATCAGTACCACAAAAGCCCTTTGCTCACAGGATACTTACTGAGCATCCTGATGCATATCCTACCCGAGGATGATATGATCAGACTCCTTTTACAGCCTAATACAGAGGGAAACACGGTATTTCATTTAGCAATTAAGAAGTCGGGGGATATCTGGGGCAAATATTACGATGTGGCAAGGGTGCTCTTGCGTGAGGATGCTCTGTACAAGGTTCATTCCATTGCAAATGATAATGGGGAATGTGTACAGGATGTATTTCAAAAGGAAACTTAAATTTATTAGTAAATATATATTATTATTTGCAAAGTGCTGTGGCCATTTAATGTCGATATACCACGTTGAAATATTTAGCATTGCAATGTTTTTTTGCGATATCTTTTAGTCATTCATTAATCTGTAAAGTGAAATGGATATTCATGCCATACTTAGTGTCCTAATTGGATTTATTTCATTTTTTAAACTCTTTCTCTTTGCCAACATTTTTTGTTATAAATTAAGTGGTTATCTACAGGGTTCGTCCGGAAGATAAGTGTACCGATTTTTTCCGAATTTTTGACAAAAGGGGAGTCGTCCACTACGAATTTGTACCTGAATGGCATACTGTAAATGCTGCATTTTTACATCCAAGTGCTCGACAGGCTTCGAAAACGAGTCGTCCGCGTCGGGCCAGCGATCAAAAACTTCTGGCGGCTGCATCACGACAATGCGCAGCCTCACACCGCGCTTGTCGTGTCGGACATCTTGGCCAAGCATAGCGTGACAACGCTGCCGCACCCGCCCTACAGCCCGGACCTGCCACCACCGGACTTCTTTCTGTTCCCGAAGATAAAGAGGAGTTTGAAAGGAACGCGATACGGGACTTTGGATGCCGTCAAAGAGGCCCTGACGACGTGTCTTCGAGAGGTTCCCGATGATGCCTCCGCGGGAGCATTCCAGGAATGGGAACGCCGCTGGAACAAGCGTATCCACTCACAAGGGTCCTATTTTGAGGAATATTAGCTTAAGATATGTAAAAGTGTAACAAATTTTTTTTCCTGAGCTCAGTACACTTATTTTCCGGACAAACCCTTTATAATAATGTAATGAATGCCGCTTCTGGTGATCAATCCATTAAATTATGTATTTTAATATTTCACTATATATTTACTCTAAGTTCTGGCATTTTAAGATTTTCCAATTCAAACAAGACTTAATCTCTTCAGCCATATTTGTAGGTCTATGAAAAATTTGCATAAATAGCTTGTTTGGTAATATTTCATACGTCATCAACTTTACTATGTATGGTACCCCTTGTAATGGTTGTTCATTGTTTCAACCAACATTGTAATAAACTTACATGTAATTAATTAATATAAACTGTTGAGAAACCTAATGTAAAATTTTATCACTTTTTTATATTTGTGTTTATGATTTAAAATTGCACAATTCACTTATTTAATATGATAGAAAGACTGTTTTGATATATAGTTGCTATATTTTCTTGCAAATTCAGGGTTTTTTATGCTCAATATCCTGGTTGTTTGTTCAGATATATTCATAATGATGAATGATGTTGAATGTAAATCAAGTATGACAAGAGTATCCTAATTTTATGAGTTTATGGTCTAACTTATGCATGTCCAACGTTATGCTTTTGTTGGATAAATTGACAATTTGTATTTGGAGTTTGGCTTGTAACTGGAACTCATATTTTGTATATAAAGGGCTGTGCATTATGAATTCTGTTTAAATTAATAAGAATGGAATTCAATCAGGGTGTTGAATAAGATGTATTATGGAATATGTGTCTTCTAAAAATATATTACTATCAACAACTAATTAAGATTATTTTCATGTGTTGAACATTGACATAAACACATTTGATGATATTCTCTTTTTGGAAATTCCAGGCTATATAATAAATCTGTTTAAGTGTGAAGGTTTTCCCGGCGTATGGCATTCAAGAAGTTTTCTTGGGTTTCCCACGGGGTAAGGTTGATGAAGTTCACTGACATTTCAATGGCTGACCCTGCCAAATGCTTTGATTTTTTGAATTTCGTCCGATCTTCGTGGTTAGTACCTCTTTCGAAGAGTTATCGAATGTCAACAAACCACAATGGTTTTAAAACTTTTCAGCATTCAACATTTTAATTTTTCAAGAATTATCAATATTTCGTTCTTGGGCCATATCTCCCTTATTTACTGTGCAATTTTGTTCATTTTCCCGTTGTTCGAAAAAGAAATTCAAGCTCTTCCTACAACTAGAGTGACATTGGCACTAATATCTTTCTGTGTTTGTTTTTCTGCCATATCTCGCTTATTTATTGTGCGATTTCCTTCGTGTAAGTTTTTTTCAAAACAGAAAAGTAGGATCTTGCTGTGGGTGAAAAATTATTCATTTATCTTATATTGATTTGGAGTTACGAAAAATTTCAAACTCATTTTTTCGAATGATGCGGAATTCGAATCACCGAATCGTATTCGGGTTTTTCCGTGCAATCGTGAAGACAGCCCAAATTCTGGATTCTCATTAATGTTTTGATTTTTTGAATTTCGTCCGATCATCGTGGTTAGTACCTCTTTCGAAGAGTAATCGAACTTCATCGAAACCACAATGGTTTTAAAACTTTTCGGTGTTCAACATTTACATTTTTCAAGAATTATCAATATTTCGTTCTTGGGCCATATCTCCCTTATTTATTGTGCAATTTTGTTCATTTGCCCTTTGTTCGAAAGAGGGTTTCAAGCTCTTTCTTTAGCATGAGTAACATTTGCACTAGTTTCTATCTTTTTTTGTTTTTTGACACATTTTTGATTTGTTACAAAAACGGCCATATCTCGCTTATTTATAGTGCGATTTTCTTCGTATAATTTTTATTGGAAACAGATAAAAAAGATCTTGCAACGGGTGACATTTCATTCATTTATCTTTTATAGATTTGGAGTTACGAAAATTTTAAAATTCAATTTTTCGGATGGTACAAAATTCGAATAGAAAAATCGTATTTGGGTTTTTCCCTGCGAACGTGAAGACAGCACAAATAAAGGGATTCTCAATAAATGTTTAGATTTTTTGAATTTCGTCCGATCATCGTGGTTAGTACCTCTTTCGAAGAGTAATCGAACTTCATCGAAACCACAATTGTTTTGAAACTTTTCAGCGTTCAATATTTTTTTATTTTTTTTTTAGAAATATCAACATATTTTTCTTAGGCCATATCTCCCTTATTTACTGTACAATTAATACCACACTTATGTATCGATATCTCCGTTATATATTGTACAATATTGTTCTTTTGCCCTTTGTTCGAAAGAGGTTTTCAAGCTCTTTCTATAACATAAGTGACATTTGCACTAATTTCTTTCTGTTTTTGATTTTTGGCACATTTTGTATTTTTGACAAAACCGGCCATATCTCACTTATTTATTGTGCGATTTCCTACGTCTATACTTCATTCGAAACAAAAAAGTAGGAACTTGGTACGCGTGAATTTTTCATTTATTTATCTTTTATAGATTTGGAGTTATGAAGAATTTCATGTGCAATTTTTTTAATGATGCGGAATTCGAATCACCGAATCGTAATCGGGTTTTTCCCTGCGATCGTGAAGACATCCCAATTTCTGGGATTCTCAATAAATGTTTTGATTTTTTGTTTTTCGGCCGATCATCGTGGTTAGTACCTCTTTTGAAGAGTTGTCGAACTTCATCGAAACCACAATGGTTTTAAAAATTTGTCAGCGTTCAACATTTTTATTTTTTGTAGACATATCAATATTTCGTTCTTGGGCCATATCTCCCTTATTTATTGTCCAATGTTGTTCATTTGCCCTTTGTTCGAAAGAGGGTTTCAAGCTCTTTCCATAATATTACTGACATTGGCACTAATTTCTTTCTTTTTTTGATTTTTGGCACAATTTGGAATTTTGACAAAAACGGCAATATCTAGCTTATTTATGGTGCGATTTCCTTCGTATAAGTTTTATTCGAAACCGAAAAGCAGGATGTTGCAACGCGTGAAATTTCATTTATTTATCTTTTATAGATTCGGAGTTACGAAAAATTTCAGATTCAATTTTTCGGAAGACGCGGAATTCGAATCAACGAATCGTAATCGTGTTTTCTCTACGATCGTGAAGACAGCCCAAATTCTAAGTCTCTCAATAAATGTTTGGATATTTTGAATTTCGTTTGATCTTCGTGGTTAGTACCTCTTTCGAAGAGTTATTGAATTTCATCAAAAGCACAATAGTTTTAACACTTTTCAGCGTTCAACATTTTTATTTTTTTAACCACAATGAGGAAGAAGTCGATAGGATGTATGATGAGTTAGAGGATATCATCGCGATTGTTCCTGCAGGGAAACATTTGATAGTGATGGGGGATTGGAATGCGACGGTAGGTGAAGGAAGAGATGGTGTTGAGGTAAGGGACTATGGGTTAGGCAGGAGGAATGAACACGGGGAGAAAGCGATTGAATTCTGCAGGAGACAGGGGTTGGTCATCACCAACACATTGTTTAGACGTCACAAAAGGCATAGGTATACATGGAGAATGCCAGGTGACTCAGAAAGGTATCAGTTAGATTATATTATGGTTAGGCACAGGTTTAGGAACAGTGTAATAAATTCGCACAATTTCCCAGGAGTGGATGAGGACTCTGACCACAATTTAGTTGTAATGAAATGAAACGTTCGTTTCAAGAAGATAAGGCAAGGGCAGCGGGTTAGGAAATGGAATTTAGAAGCATTAAATGGATTATCGAGGAAGGCTGTATCAGCAGGCTATAGAGAAAATGATGGATGACGGTAAAAAACTGAGTACTATCGAAGAAAAATGGGAATGTATCAGATAGGAAGGCATATTTAGCGGCAGTGATATGTTGATGGTGATAGTTGAGGGGAGAATACGAGAATACTCGTATTAGACAAAGGAGGATAGGGCAGGGAAAAGATTGGGAGATTCAATGGTTAAAGGGAAGAATGAAGTACACAGAGATGAAGATGGACCTGAGGTAGAGTAGGTTATTGGGTTGGGTTTTATGTTGGAGTTGCAAAATATTTGCTATAGTTGTGTCCTTCCAAAAACCTATCTTATTGGGTACATTACCGCACAATAATAATAACATTTTAATACATTAATTTTTGTTGGTTATTTTGTTAATTTTTACATTGATAGGCTCTCTCTTTATAATGTTTATTTGTTGATATTTTAGGGCCATTTAGAAGATATTGGATGGCATTCGTCCTATGATGAGGAAGTGGACAATGAGGATGTGTATGATGCTGAAATTCCTCAGATGAAAGAAGGACTTGGAAGGGAATTGTTGGAGGCACAAGGTAGGGAGGGCACAGACTCTGCTCTGTTTTTATTTTTCTACTTTCTGGTCTAACAGAACTATTGGTGAATGATGTTCTAAGTGCCACTAACATTTGATGGAAATAACTGGGTTGATATGTATTTATATCAATTGAAAATGATTGAAATGTTCACTAAAATATTATAATAATTCGCAGAAAAGAGTGATGGAAATATCACAAAGGAATATATTTAAAAATGTTTTACTCCAAAAAAAGTATTGTTTCTGAGATGCTTTATGGCAAAATTCATAAAAAAATAACCACCATGAAGTGTATTGCGTAATTTTTTCATCACTGTGGAATACGATCATGTTTTTGGTCCCATTTCCCTTCAAAATCTTACAATTGGACTTCTCACATGATATCAATGTTGAACCAAAAACATTCTATTGATGCCTTTTTCACAATTTATTGTATTTTACAGTTTAGGATCTATGCCTGTTCTGTTCACATTCATCACTGAAAACAATGCATTTCTTTCTCTCCTGCCTGGAGGTTTCTTTAATCAAGGTATCAGTGCACTGAAGAATTAACTGCTGGTTCAATTATCACACCGGTTTTATTAGTCAATCTGGGTCTGAGGGTTTTTTTAACCTTGATGATATCTGAACCTTGTTCTTTCTTTAGCTTCATAGTTTGTGACACGCGGTTTGATACTCCCTGTGGAGTATGCCCCAACACCGGCGCACAACTTGGAACTTCACTCGGCTTGATTAAGGGCGCCAGGTGAGCTACGACGCTTACCGCCGGGAAGTCCCGCACTGGTCACGGCTCCTGATGCACGAATTCGTGGGTCGCCTCAGCCTCCCGCGGACATTGCCTGGATAGCAGCGTGAGTTCTCCTTCTCGGAGGAGGTCCTCGAGTGACTGCTGCCTTGGGGCCGGCAGCCGCTCCTGGTACGCTGACCCGCGCCACTCGCTCGGCCCGTACACGGCGAATCCACACTGTTCCTCCGCGCTCCTTCGCTCACGCGGCCCGCTGGCCCACACCACCACCGCACCAAATTTCACAGCCGACGCTGGCCTCTCGGCGTCGCTTGCACTTCACATCCCTCGCGATCCCGGGTTCCTCGCTAACACTCCCGCCTCGCGTTCCAGTCCGCGCCGGAATCCTCCCTCGATCCCCCCACGCGATCGGTGTCTCCCCTCTCTCGCCCTCGCCCTCGACCACACGTCACAATTAACAAAAATATTATATACCCATGGCAACGTACGTTTCACTCCGTGTATTGTTTAACCATTCAATTTACGCACGCTGTCTCTCAGTCGGCGTGATTGTTAAATACGAAATGGATTAGAAAATTAACAAAGGAATTATATACCCATCGCAACGTACGTTTCACTCCGTGTATTGTTTAACCATTTAATGTACGCACGCTGGCTTTCCGTCGGCGTGACTGTTAAATACGAAATGGATCAGAATGGACGGGCATTTGACTGCCACGTCACATACCCCCTCCCTAAGCTGGACACTCATCCTGAGTGGACTGCTTACACATGAACTCTCACCGAAACTTAGTCAAGTCGACTCCATTCGCTCAAGGCATGCCTTTTACAAAAAATAACTTTGATGTACATAATGCGTGATTCGCACAAACGGAAAATAACATAGCTTTTGTTGGTAATTTATCATCTAACATTTGGGTTCCTTCCTTTGAAATCTAATTCGCATACAATACCAGACAATAAATACAATACAATAATAATAATAATACAATACCATACAATACAAGAGTTTCGCTAAACAAAACACAAAGAAAACGAAATACAAAAACAAAATTTTCTTTTGATTGAACTTAGTAGGCAGCATTTCTGCCCCTTTCTTTCTTAATCTAGTACAAGGAAGGAATACGTAAACAAAAATAAAAAAGGAAAATTAACTCATTGGATGATGACCTAGGGATAGTCCTTTTACCCTTATACTATGGGTATCTGACTTAGTAATGCCTAATTGTATAGCGCCTGCCTGAGAATCGACTAGTTTATTCACTTTCCTAGGTGCGATATATCTCTTAAGGTCTCCTATGTCTACTTTAGCTATCTGTTTATTAGATCGTGTTTCGACCTTGTAAACGGTCGGTGATAGTTTTATCTACGATTTGAACCGGGCCCTCATACTGGGGAGCCAACTTCGCTAAGAAGCGAGTTGTTCCGCTAGATAGGTGGTGCATTTTTCGCATAACTAAGTGTCCTACGTTGTATTCGATATCCCTCCTTCCCTTGTTATATGTTCTAGCCTGTTTAGTGTGAGCTTTATCGCAAATCTCGGCTACTAAGTCTCTCAACGCGTGTAATCTATTAACCCTGTTTTTCCAAACCTCTGGATCTAATCGATACTCGATTTGCTCTCCGGATTCTAATTCTTTCCTTAGGCTCTTTACTGCTACTGGGTGTCTCCCGTAATTTAGATACGCAGGCGATACCTTCGTCGAAGATTGAACAGCTGTGTTTACGGCATGTCGGAATTCGTGGAGATGGCAATCCCACTCCCGGTGATCTTCCCCTATGAATGTGGCGATCATGTTTTTCAGCGTTCTGTTCACTCGTTCGACTGGGTTTGCCTGCGCATGGTACGGAGGCGTTGTAGTGTGTTTTATTCCATACTCCTCTAACACACTCTTCAAGCAGTTATTATTGAACTCCTTCCCGTTGTCGGTAAGAAGGTAGTCCGGTGTTCCCCAACGAAAGAGAATTAGGTTTTCTAGAGCTTTCACGACGTTGGCCCCGGTGGCAGTACGTATAGGTTTCAGCTCTACCCACTTGGTAAACATGTCTTGGAAAACAATTAGGTATTTGTTCTGGGTTTTACTCATGGGAAACTCCATGAGATCTACTGCTACTACACTCCATGGTCTTTCAACTACCCGTCTGCCTAAGAGGCCCTGTGGCCCTTGTTGCGATACTTTAAACTGTTGACAAGTCTCACATTCTCTTACAAAGTTGAATACGTCGTGATAAGCTCCTCGCCAATAATAGTCTCTAATTACTCTGTCGAAGGTCTTCTCTATGCCGAGGTGTCCTGACGACGGTTCGCAGTGAGCATCTCTTAGAACACGTTCTCTGTGTTCTGCTGGCACAACAAGTTTCCAACCGTCTTCATTATCGGAAATGGGGTCCAATGATTTTTCGTATTTATAACGGTAAAGTAGTCCCTGTTCTACTTTCCACTGCTTGAAGCGTTTGGGCCACTTTTGCACGTCTATCACTCGTTGTTTATAACTTTCGTCCTTAATTTGAGAGAAACTGGCCATATTCTCTTCCTCTACTTCGTACATCCTGGACAAAGCATCGGGCAATTCATGCTGCTTGCCTTTTCTGTGGACAACATGAAAGTCCCACTGCTGCAACTCCAATGCCCATCTGGCCAATCGACACGTTGGGTCCTTCAAGTTACGGAGATATTGGAGTGCAGAGTGGTCCGTTATGACGATGAACTTATAGCCCTCCAGATATGGGCGGAGTTTCTTGATGGACCACAGAATGGCAAGGCATTCTCTCTCAGATGTGTTGTACTTGCGTTCCGCATCAGTGAGCACTCGGCTCATGTATGCAATTGCGTGCTCCCCGTCATCATGTACTTGGGCCAGTACTCCTGCTATCGCCGTGCTGCTTGCATCAGTCTGTACGATGAAGGGTTTACTGAAGTCCGGTCGAGCCAACACTGGGGCTTCAGTAATAGCTCTCTTCAGTTTCTCAAATGCTAATTTTTGTTCCCTTTGCCATATCCATGGTTGTCCCTTACGGAGTAGCTTCAACAGTGGTACTTTTATCTCCGAGTCATTGTCAATGAATCGGGCGTACCATCCAACCATTCCGAGAAATCGTCTCAGCTGTTTTGTGTTGGATGGGGCCGGATAACTTACCACTGTAGCAATCTTCTCCGGATTTGGTCTCAACCCTTCTTTGTCCACCACATAACCTAAGTAGGCCACTCTTGCACAACAAAACTCGCATTTCTCCTTGTTTATCATCAAACCTGCATTGCCCAATTTTCTCAGCACTACTTCTAGCCATTTGAGGTGGTCTTCGAACGTTTGGTTGACGATGATGATGTCGTCTAAATAGCCAAAGACAATTGGTTCGAACTCTGGTCCAAATAAGTTGTCTACCAATCTTTGAAATGTCATTGGTGAGTTGGTCAGACCAAATGGCATTTTCTTAAATTGATAGAGGCCCGACCCTGGGATTGCGAAAGCAGTATACTTCTTCGAAGAGGCTTCTACTGGGACTTGATTATAGGCCCATTTCAAGTCTATCTTCGTTATGTAGTTTGCTTGTCGCAATTTGTCCAATATCGAGTCCATACTAGGTAAGGGGTAAGCATCCTTTTTGGTCAACTTGTTCAAATCTCGATAGTCGACGCAGAATCTTGGATTTCCATCTGATTTCTTGATAATAACGGGTGCACTGCACCACGCCGAAGCCGACTTCTCGATTACTCCTTCCCTTAGCATGCGTGCTACCTCCTCCTGCGCTATTTTTAGCATTGGGGGGGATAAACGCCTCAGCCGATGTTTAAAGGGCTGAGCGCCTTGGACATCGATGTGGTGTTCGGTCAGTTCCCACGGTCCGAACTTTTGCTCCGGGGAGATGGCCCGTTCTATCACTTCATCCACCAACTTCCTCTGTTCTTCGCTGATTTCGCTGATCCCACCGCATATCGCGTCCGAGTCATTTCTCTTGGGGAAGAACTCATCAAAGACGGATTGCAGCTGGGCATATTCATCTCTTTTCAAGCTCACAACACTTGCGCATTCTACCGTCACGTCTGCTTTCCGATTTTCATCCTCTGATATGAATGGATGCCATGGTCCCTTCCTCGCTCGCCAATTATTTTCTGATCTTTGAGTATCTATCTCAAAGAGGTTTATGAAATCGGCTCCCACAATTAACTGGTGGTGAGAGAGAAATTCAGCCGCTTTCCATTTCATTTTCTCTTTCGTTCCGTCAATGGATATTATCATCTCTAAATATCCTAACGTTTTAGCTGGTACGGGAGTCATAGGCATTTTCAACATAGTGGTTTTCCCTCGAAGTTTTGCTTTGTACTGCTCCGCTATTTGAGGGCCTACTATGGTTACCTGCGCACCCGTATCGAAGAGGGCTGCATAGTCCACTCCTCCAATTCGGACTTTGATTAAGTTACGATTCTCGATCATTGTCCCAGCTATATTCACTTCTCTGCGCTCGCACATTCTTGACGTTTTACACACGTCATCTCCCCCTCCCTGAACCGGACGTACTCCGGAAGGTGCGTCTGATTCAGTTCCAACACCACACTCCACTCGCACATTATTAGGTGGGCCCGTCCCGTCGCCATCTAGGTTTAATCCCTTTATCTGGGCAAGTAGATTACTAAGGTCTTGAGGAGATATCTTCTCGTCGCGATCCTGTAGTTCTAAGGTGCCTTGTGTTGACTTGAAGTTGGCTCCTTGTTTACAGCTGGAGTTGGGAAAATATGCTGAATGTAGCATTGCAGGTCTGCCTTTCACCTCAGTTAAGATCGGCGATATGACACCGGCGTCCCCTGTCGGTTCGAACGAATCTTGTTTTTTTTTACTCACACCGCCACGAATTAACTGTTCGGATTGAGCTGTCTCAATCGGCCAATTAAATTTAGTTTCCCTCCCCTGCCGGTTTTTACTCTGCTGGCCGAAATCGGCTGACCGATTCGGATACGCAGAGTACCAGTCCCTGCTCTCCACGCATACACGTCCCCTCCTCACTGCTTGGCAATCGCACCCCTCGAATGATCTCGTGTCTGCGGGGAAGTCGCTTGAGCCCCACGACTCCCCGCCGCTCCGTTTCCCTGAACTCTCTGATAAATTCCACGGCAATTAGGGCAGTTGATGGCAAGGGCTCCTGTTTGGCCACACAACATACACTTCAGAAGAGACTCTGGCCGTTTGCGTGGGCAAATTGAACTCATGTGGTCCTGCCCTCCACACCTAAAGCATTGCGTTTGTGGGCAATTGCTTGCGCGATGTCCCGTTTCACCGCACGTATAGCAGGCTCCGATGAACCGATTTGCCATGGGTGGTGCGCCACTCTGACCAGCCACAGGGTTGGGACTGTAATAATTATTTCCCATTGGTCTCACGAAGGTTGTTGCTTTTGACTTCGGCGGTCCATGTGTGACCACCTCAACTGGTCTGCAGGTATCAGCCGGCGCAGTGGGACTTCCGTGTCCCTCCTTCACTTTCCTGTCCCCGGCCCTCTCCGTTTTGAGTGCCGTTTTCTCAGCGGGTTCCAGAATAGCAGAAATTTTTGCACTGCTCTTTGATGACTTCACTGCATAGTCGGTCTTAGTGAATGCCGCTGATGGGATAAGCGAATCCTTAGCTCGTCTCGGAGCTTGATATTGCTCGTTCTCTAATAAGCGTTTTTCGTACTTGCGGCCCTTCTTAATTATCTCCTCTAGACTATCAAACTTTTTCCCTTTTAATTCGTTCCGATAGTCGGGATGGCTTACGGTAGGGTTACGCACGCTGTCTCTCAGTCGGCGTGATTGTTAAATACGAAATGGATCAGAAAATTAACAAAGGAATTATATACCCATCGCAACGTACGTTTCACTCCGTGTATTGTTTAACCATTTAATGTACGCACGCTGGCTTTCCGTCGGCGTGACTGTTAAATACGAAATGGATCAGAATGGACGGGCATTTGACTGCCACGTCACAAGTTCTAATTTTAGATTATATGGGTTGAGTTTAATAACTGGAATCACACAACAAATAACTTAATCCCAATCCTCATATATAGCCTTAAATTGACTACATGATGGCATTACAGGCGAAACTTTACCTAAAACTTTTGGTGAAATACAGCAGTGCATCTTTGAATATCCTCTTCAATAGCAAGTGCCTCACAAACGGAGTGTTCCCAGCATACATCCAGATTCGTGCCACTTCGTCATCCACAACGGCCAGGAGAGCGATACGCAAGGCGAAAATCCAGTGGTTAAGGGAAGAACTGAAAATGTGGTATGCAAAAAGGGATTCCTTCGCACATTACTTGTTCTATCTGCACCAAGAACTTAGCTCTAGGTTACATTTTGCGGAATGGATTACATTTGTGGATGGTGTAAAAGAAATAGTAAGTAAATTCTCGTCTCGCAAATATGCAACTCAGTGGAAAAAACTCAGTAACCTTGTTAATAGTGCACCTCAAAATTACCAGCATACTTGTAATGAAAATAGCCCCCGCACAGTATCGAATTTTGTCCCGGCAGAAAGAGTTGTCAACCATATGTTCAGGGAGGAGGACAGTAATATCTTTAAGAAAGGTTTGAAGTTTGCCCCCTCTAAGAAAGTTTCCGAAGCCCACATTAAAAATCTAGCCGCAGATTGCGAGGTTGCCCTTCGGAACCTATCTCTGGCTACCAAACACCAAGTTGCTGAAATCATCATGTCGTCATTGAATGAAGCAGTGCCAACAACGACCCGCTCTTCCAGCCTTCAGCAGCAGACGTCCACCCTCCGCCACCTGAGAGAGACAATTGTCAAGGAAGACCTCATCATACAGAAAGCGGACAAGGGAAGTAGTGTCGTAGTGTTGGATAAACGAGTGTATGTGGAAAAGTGCTTGGATTTCATCAACAATAATCCCATTACTCCGTTATCAAAAGACCCAACCTCAAGCTTTCAATGTGAAGTGAAACGTGCAGTGTTCAAGTGTCAGTTGTTCAAGGCTAGGGAAACACATTTTTTAATCCAAATGAACCCCTCTGCCCCAAGGTTGTAAGGACTTGCCAAACAAACCATACCTATTCGACCTGTCATCTCAGCTGTGTCCGCTCCTTCACACCTTCTGGCACGTAAATTAAACGTAATTCTCAGAGATCTCACAGGTTTTAAACCTAAATACGGAGTTAAAAACTCAATAGAGCTAGCCCAAAAATTAAAAGATTTTAATGTTCTGGAAAAAGTGAGACTAGTTTCCTTTGACATTAACAATTTATTTCCTTGTGTACCCATATCGGAAACTTTGCTTAGGGTGGAAGAACTACTCAAGAATTCCACCATTGCCCAAAATATCTCTGACGACTTGATCTCCCTCATTAAAATTACAGTTAACCAGAATTATTTTAGTTTCAACGACACTCTATACAGCCAAACGGATGGGTTAGCCATGGGTTCCCCACTGTCCCCCTTGCTAGCCGAAGTCTTCCTCAATTCTGTAGAAGAACATCTTTTCAATTCTGACAATCAGCATAACAAAGATGTGGGTTATTGGTTTCGTTACGTGGACGATAATCTATGCCTATGGACAGGAACCAACTGGCAGTTAGACTCCTTCCTTAATCACCTGAACTCAATTCATCGGAATATTTCCTTCTCCATGGAAAAGGACCTCAATGGCACTATCAACTTCCTCGACTTATCAATTACATTGAGGGAAAACAGATACGAATTTGAAATTTATAAAAAATCCACTTATACAGACCATATAATTTCTAATGATTCCGCATACCACTTCTCTCACAAACACACGGCCCTCCACTCCATGATTCACCGCCTCCTACACATCCCCCTTTCCCCCAAAAACTTCAATATGGAACTCCTCACAATTACTAGCATAGCTACCAACAATGGTTACAACCCTAAGCTAGTTGACACATTACTGCGGAAAAAACAAAAATCAATGGCCTTAAAAAATATTTTCGTTTCACAACCCGCAGTATCTAAGGACTTTAAGTGGTGCTCCATTCCATTTCTGGGGATATTTCATATAGAATATCCAACTGCTTACCCACCTCACTCAAAGCAGCCTTCTACTCACCCGTAACCCTCTCCAAACTCCTAGCCAATGGAAAAGACACCCAGTACAATCTTCACAAATCAGGCATTTACAAACTGAAATGCGACGATTGTAATAGCGTTTATGTCGGCCAGACAGGTGGGAACATCAAGGTACGAGTCAAGGAACATGCGAGGTGTCACAAAAATCAGAACACCAACTCTCTCTTCGCCAAGCATTTACTGGAATTCGTCACAGCATTCGACATGTCTTACCTGTTTAGGGAACCCGAAAGACAAAACACCACGTTTAGACAAATCGGGTATTTACGAAATAACTTGCTCACACTGCCAACTCTCCTACATTCGACAGACGAAACGTAATCCCAAAATCAGATTTAAGGAACACATAGCACACTTTAAGAACGGACGTTTCGAAAGATCAGCTGTCGCCAAACACATTTTTGAAACCGAACACTCCATCACTCCTAACGACTTAACATTATTAAAACCGATACAACACTGTAAACTCGATGCATGTGAGAGTTTACACATTCACTTGAACAAGAATAAACTTATGAACAATGAACTAGGCATCATCAACAGTTCACTTTTTAACTTCGTTGGTGAATTCAAAAACAGGCAGCCCCCTCCTAATAGCCACCACTCTTCCCCCACTCCTTCCCACGTGACCTCAACAAACTCCCCCCCACCTACCGACCATCACTTAACCCCTCCCCCTTTGCCCCTCCAGGTACATATACCTCACCCCCCGACCTGAACACTCACTTGACTTTGGACAGTGCCTGGTGCATAGTCTTCTTCCAAGTTCAAGTTCCCACTCGATTCTTCTCCCCATAGATGGTCACCTGGTGACCGAAATACCGGTATTGGAGTTCTTCTTTAGTATTATATTGGCTTTAGGATTTTCTTCCTTGTGACAATTGGAATACTCCTATTCCATGCAGAAGTCTAGGTGTAATTTTTCTCACCATTGTGAGTGTTAAGAGTCTTCATTTGTTTTTGCAACCTCAACACTTCATCCTTTGTCACCATGAATCCTACAGTTTCCTCCTCCCAAACACATTTCCTAGATATAAATGTATTATCAATAGATTAAAAACTTAAGGCTTCCATACATACAAAATCCACCAACAAACAAAAATACTTCCATTATAACAATTACCACATTTATCACATCAAATGCTCAAATTCCTTGTCCAGGAGAGGATATAAAATCTGCAACATCCCATCCTTCTCCTAGCAGCCTTTAACTCTCTCCCACCAATTACATACTCCTCATTCAACGCCAGTAATATAGTTCACCTATATGTGCCAACTATGCCCTCCCTTTTATTTGGAAAGTGTACCACACGCCTCATAATTAGAATCATTATCCACCAGGCTACATGCAATAATTTTTCCCTCGATAATATGCTCCCATTCCCCGAAAACACCTATGAACACACCAATGCCATTTATAAATCCTTACATGTATTTATTTTGGAATCTTTCCCACCCTATGACATTCTGAAGAAACTCAAAACAATGGAAACAAAGTTCATCTGGCCACTGGTTTCCTGAAATTGCCCTGGTATTAATATTAAATATTAATTTCAATAAACTTCGAATATTTTCATCCCCACTTTGCTGTAAACACCTTCCACTTTATTCATATGCCTTTACAAATCTACTGCCCAATATTTTCCCACGCAAGCCTCTTCTTATCTTATTAATATATTTGTGCATACATATACTTTCCTTGGCACTCTGAGATGCCACTTCAAGATATGCATGTCTCCTTAAAAAACTTTCCACTCTTACCAAGTCTCTAAAACTAAGAAACAACCCTCACGCTAACCGCCATCCTTCTTTCTTTCAATAATAAATCTTGCCATCCTTTGCAACCTACCTTATCCTCTGTGCAAAACACCCATTTTCCCTTCATGTCAACCAAAAGAGCCGCCCACCCAGCATCCCTAGCCAAAAACAAAGTAGCACATCTGCGGCGGGTCGTTCCGCTCCTTGTCCCCACCGCAGTCACCGAGTGCGCAGGCATGCCAAGTACCTACTCGGTGTTAATCGCGCAAAAGGCCTGGGGCAGTCAGTCTCGAGCTGGCCTCACGCAACGAGAGACCGCATGTCTGTCGGGTCAGGCCGACTCTCCTCTTCTATTGTAACACTCTCCTGGTGTTTAATAAACTTGTTCGTTACGCATCTGTCTAGCCTTAGTTCATTTGCTGACCTGATTCCGAACTTCCCATCCCAAACAGTGGTGACCTTGTTCGTGCCAGTTCTTCAATTCACGGAGGCAGTGGCGTTCTAGAGGTGTTCCGGTGTGTTTTGCTCAGTGTACCGAGTGCCCGGCAGTGCTAAAACACCCGAAAAATGTCTCTGGCCTTATTCCAGGGCCGCCCCACCACGTGGCTGGCTGCGAACCGCCATTTTTCGTCACCAGGCCACTGTCTGCGTGAAGGCTGAAGTTGGCAGCCATCTTTGCTGCAGGGTAAAGAGTCCAATGTTCGCACAGCTGACTGTCGTCTACGTGTGCACGCTTCTAGCCACCTACGCGCACTGACTTCTGCTCATCCAGCGGGCGCCGCTACTCGCTCTCTCAAAGACGAGGCCGCTCAGCCGACTACTGCTGCCGTAACATCTCCGCACGATACATAGACAATGTCTCTAAGGCCAGATGAAACAAGCAATGCATTCAGTACATAGCTGCCAGCGGTCGCAACCCTCGGGAGCTTACTGGATAACCAGTCGACTGCATCTCCTTCGGTGCCCTTGGATTCCGAGGCCGCTGTCACCAAATGCTCTCTTTCCCAATCCTGGAGAAGCGACCCGGAGTAGGGGTTTCACGTTTCCGACGCGAACTTCGCAACCAGCAAGATCACGGGTGACACAGCGAAATACAACCCGGTTCTCTCTGCGCTAGACCATGAGACCATTAAGGACACCTTGGATCACCTCCTAGCTCCAACAGGTACGTACACCACTCTTAAATCTGTTCCAATCCAACGTCTTTCCGATTCGGCTGACGCACAACTCATCAAGCTCCTCACTGGCCTGGAGCTCGACGACTTGAAGCCCACGCAGCTGCTGCAGCGTCTTCAAGACCTGGCTGGGACACGCGTTGGAGATGATGTCATCAGGGTACGCTGGTTGAACTCCCTGCCTGCGGCCACGCAACGGCTGCTCAAGATCTTCATGAGACAGTCACTGGAGGAATTAGCCGCCACCCCAGACGACCTCCACGAATTCGGCCCAAGCGTCATGGCAGTGCACTCTCCTCACTCGTCACCGTCTTCACCATTGCCCCGATCGGACGCGGTACTCTTGCAGCTGGCCCGTCTGACAACGTCCATCGACAAGCTGATTGCTCATCTGTCAGTTCAACAACCTGCTGCCGGCCAATCCCATGGTCTACATATATATTATTATTAGGTAATCTACCGGTTAAGGTAGGTTTTTGGATGGACACAACTATCAAATAAACATTTTGTAACTCCTCACCTAGCAAACTAATCTATATCAGGTCCCTCTTCATCTCGGTGTACTTCTTTCCTCCCTTCATCCCGTCCAACATCCCTATCCTGTTCCTACCCTTATCTCGCTTGCCCAACATTCTCCCCTCTATTACCCTCTTCAACATTCCACTACCGCTCAATACGCCTTTCATCCATTTTTCCTGCCTCCATAGGATTTCTCTCAACAAACCCCTCTCCTCACCCACCATCTCCAGTACTTCCTCATTTGTTTTCCTTTCGGTCCATTTCACCTTCTCCATTCTTCTCCACACCCACATTTCAAAAGCCTCCAATCTACGTCTATCCTCCTGCTTCAGTGACCACGTTTCCGCGCCATACATAGATAGCTACACTCCATATCAGAGTTTTTACAAGTCTTATCTTAACCTCCCTATTCAAAATCCCCATCAACTCCGTCCTCCTTGCAAAAGCCTCCTTGCCTAGTGCAATTCTTCTCCTTACGTCCCTACTACTTTGACTGTATTGGTCCAAAACACTTCCGAGATAAGTAAACAGTTCTACCTGATCTATTTTTTCCCGCCTATTTTAATATTTAGCTTAGCTTTTTTCTTTCTGGAAAATCACATAACCTTTGTTTTATTAATATTGATTCTCATCCCATATTTATCGCACTGAACCTCCAATTCACTCAGCAATGCTTGCAACCCCTTGGCTGACTGAGCAACTAATGCTTGGTCATCAGCAAACCTAACCGATTTTACGAATTCCCCTCCGACTTTCATTCCTACCTCCAGTTCTTCCCATGCCTCTTTAATCATTTCCTCTACATATACATTGAACAGCACCGGTTACAATGGGCAACCCTGCCTTACACCTCTTCCTACCACTGCCCAACTGGAATCTCCATTCCCGGCTCTCACCTGAGCAGTCTGAGACATATACAGGTTGTGCATCAGTCTCCTGTCCTTCCAATCCATTCCTATTTTATGCGAAACATGCATTAGTTTTCCCAATTTCCTTTCTTAAATGCTTTTTGAAATATACGAAACAGGCAAATGTATCTTGGTCATGTTCTAAATTCCTCTCGATTACTGATCTCATTTCTGCAATGGTATTACCGGAACCTCTCCCCTTTGTAAACCCAAACTGATCATCCCCTTAGTATTCATTTGTCTTACTCTCTATCCTTTTGTTGATGATCCTGAGAATAACCTTAGCTGCGTGGTATATCAAACTCATTGCTCTGTAGTCCTCACATGATGTAGCCTTTACCATTTTTGGAATAGGTACTTACACTGATTTCACAGTCTTCAAGTGGTATTCCTTCCTCATAAATACTATGAATCAGTCCATATTGAGTCTTCTTCCCACATTTTCCTAAATATTTCAACAGTTCTACAGGTATGTTATCCACCCCCATGGCCTTATTTGCTTTCATCTCCTTTAATGCCCTTTCTATTTCATCGTCGAGTATGCCTGGACCTAAGCTATCTTCTTCTACGTCATGTTCCTTTTCTATGTCTAACCTTGTCGGCCTAAGTTCTTTACCATACAGTGTTTCTATATATTCCTTCCATCTCTCTTGGATTTTTCCTGGTTCAACTATTATCTTGCCCCACTTATCTTTAACTGTTAGCACAGATCTTGCCTTCTTACTTCCCGATAATAACTTAACCTTGCTGTATAGAGCACAGATTTCACCCTTCTTCTGTAAACTTTCCATATCCTCGCATTTCGTTTTCCACCATTCTTCTCTTGCTTTATTTGTGGCCCATCTCAATTTATTGTTTAATTCTTTGTACTTCATTTTGCCTAACTCTGTGTTTACATTCTTCCATCTACTTCTCTCTTCCATCTTTGCATGAATCTCATCCGTCACCCATGGATACCATATCGTTTTCCTGTTAACGGTTCCTATAGTGTCTTTTGTGGCTTTCGATGTCACTGTATTGATACATTTCCATTTTCTTCAATAGTACTCAGATCTATACCGTCATCCATGATTTCTTCTGCAGCCTGCTGATAATCCTTCCTCGTTAATTCATTTAATGCTTGTACATTCAATTTCCTAACCTGCCGCCCCTACCTTATCTTCTTAAAACAGAAGTAACATTTCAATAAACTATATTGCTGTCAGAGTCTGCATCCACTCCCGGGAAACTACAAATTTATCACGCTGTTCCTAAACCTCTTCCTATCCATAACTGATATCTTTCTGAGTCACCTGGCATTTTCCATGCATACATATGCCTTTTGTGGTGTCTAAACCATGTATTTGTGATGACTAATCTCTGTATTCAGCAGAATTCAATTTTTTTCTTCCCACATTCATTTCTCATTCCTAAACCATAGCCCCACACCTCATCACCATCTCCTTTTTACCTACCGTCGCATTCCAATCCCCCATCGCTATCAAATATTTCCATGCAGGAAGAGATACGATCATATCCTTTTACTCATCGTACATCCTATTGACTTCTTCCTCCTTGTGGATTCTCCGTGACATGTATACCTGAACAACGACCAAGTTAGTCGATTCTGCATTAATCTCCACGAGTAATATTCCATCAGTTGCTTGCTCTATGTTGAATATGCTTCTTCCTACCCCTTTATTTAATGAAATAGCAACCTCTTGTTGGGTCACTTCCCTGCCGCTGTATATTATTGTATAATTGTCACTCCTGTAATCCCCGCTATCCTTCCATCTCACCTCGCAAAGACTTAAAACATCAATATTACCTCTTTCCATCTCTCGCTTAATATTCTATAATTTGCCTGTCCTCAACATTGTCCTGACATTCCATGTTCCTATGCTAACCACTTTTGTCTTCTTCTGCATCTTCTGTCCTGGTGATGTTATATTTTCCCTGCAAGTATTTTGTGGGATGATGACCTCAGAAACCTTGCCTCCCCAGGCTGCCAGGCATGACACATGGCCGCTTGGGCAAAGTCCCGCAGGTGCCTGGCTTTTGTCCATTTTTCATGGGAGTAATAATTGAGGTGGTTTCACATTGCCTTCCTGAATAGTATTTTTAATGTGTCACCATGACTTAATGGCCACCCCTCTGGGGTCAGATGCTTTTGCCTCTGCCTCACTGAGGAACAGAGGGCTACAGATGGACTACCTTTCGTTTGGCTCCTAACCTTTGATCTATCTGGCATGGGCAACCCTACCAGAAGTAGTAAGAATTATCAAGAGCTCTACGGCCTCTAGGTTAAATTATAAGGGGGGAAACTCCACTGGCCGTAAAAAACAGTCGCAACTCTCGTCAGACCAAATTGTTGTGTTGGTATTCGCGGGAACCAACCACAACCTCTCGACCAAGAATACCCTCTGTGGTGGTTTACGGGAAATTAATCCACGCCAGGGACCACACACAGCCACACACACACTATCCTGTCTGGAATCCTTCACGAAGCTGTGAGACTTCGTTAAAGATTCCAGGTGGAAATGTAATCTACAGTAGATTACATTTCCACCTGGAATCTTTAACGAAGTCTCACAGCTTCGTGAAGGATTCCAGACAGGATAGTGTGTGTGTGGCTGTGTGTGGTCCCTGGCGTGGATTAATTTCCCGTAAACCACCACAGAGGGTATTCTTGGTCGAGAGGTTGTGGTTGGTTCCCGCGAATACCAACACAACAATTTGGTCTGACGAGAGTTGCGACTGTTTTTTACGGCCAGTGGAGTTTCCCCCCTTATAACCTACCAGAAGTGATTATTATTACTCCTACCAGCACAGCTCTAGGGGTCATCGGAATGCACAAGCCCTTCCACCATGTCAAGCTGTTTGTCTATGGGAGGGGCATATAGTTATATGTAATCCTTTGTAGTCAACTCTGTTATTTGTTCTTATAAATTAGATATTCTGGCATTCTTCTGTTGAAGGAATTATGTGAAACAGTTCAGACAGAAGGATTTTTTGCCCAGATGCTCCTAATTTGATATGTTTAAGATGTGGTATTAATGAAGTGGAACATATTCATGATTTGCGTTAGTTTTTCATTGGAATCAAGGATAAGTTACATGGTGACCCAATTGTGAGCAATGTTATTGACCATAGCTGTTGATGTTCCCGATGACATTTTAACTGTCAAAGAGGAGACTGACGATGCCAGTGGATGTTCTGCTTCCCCAGTAAGGGACATTGAATGATTAATGGTTGCATCAATACGGGAAGGTTTCAATTATTGGTCAGACAATGTAGAAGCAGAGAATTTGGTAAGTGCCATACATGGTCCAGTGTACGAGGCGTGTTCATAAAGTAAGGCCCGTTTGGTCACAGGAAAAAATATACTCATATGAAACACGTTTTATTGGCACTTTTAGTTAGCTGCAAACCTACTTCACATATCTACATAATTGCCGTTCACTTCTAAGCATTTTTCGTACCGCTGCACCAGCTTCTTTAACCCCTCTGCATAGAAACTCGCCACCTGAGGGTTGAACCAATCAACAACGCCATTCTTGAGTTCCTCTTCAGTTTTGAAACATTGTCCACCAAACCACTGTTTCAAGTGCAAGATGAGGAAGCAGTCGCTAGGTGTAAGGTCAGGACTGTACGGTGGGTGGTTTAAAGAGTTCCCAATGACCCAAAAACTCTTGTCCTCCGGACATTCTTTGCTCTTTGTGCTGGTCGGTGAGCATTTCTGGTACCCACCTTGCACCTAATGTATGGTATCCAAGGTTTTCCGTAACAATATTGTAGACAGTAGTGCGTCCAAGTTGAGGAAATTGTTCAGCCAGGCCATTAATTGTCAATCGACGATCACATCGCAGTTTTTGTTCCACTTGCTAAATAATTTCATTGGTCAGAATACTGGGCCTACCACTTCGCTCTTTGTCATGGACATTTGTTCGTCCATTTTTAAAATCACAGCACCATTGTCTAATCTTTCCTTCACTCATAACTGTAGGTTTATAAACTATGCATAATTCCCGTTGAATTTCAGCAGCCGACAATCCTTTTGCATACAAGAATCGTATGACAGAACGCACTTCACAGCTGGTGGGATCAACGATTGTCGCGGACATTGTTGTTTGCATGCACGGACAGACAAGCAAACGACTTCTGAAACAAAACAAATGCTGCTATAGCTTCTCAATGAATCAGTAGATGGTGCTGCAGGAGCAAAACTGTGTTCTGAAGCGCCAATATTTAAATATAAGCGAACGGTACTTACTTTAAGAATACGCCTCGTATAAGCGTACCAGTGTACCCAGCAATTGATCATGATTGGAATGTTTCTCTAATGTATGTTTAACGTGCTTTTGGAAGTTTAGCAATGCTTCATTTTAACTCTGTCTCTGTTGTATTGCAAAACAAAGATGGACAGAGCCAAATCAGGACTGTAATGGGGCTGGCGGGCCACTGAGGAGATGCTCTGGGCCAGGAAGTTGGCCGAACAATGAAGGATGTGTGTGGCTGGGAACATTATCATGGTTGAATTTGACTTAGTTTATCTAATTGTATTACGAAGTCAGAAAACACTTCACGTGGAGGTAAACTGGCAACTGGGCTCATGGAAAAAGCAGAACCCCCACCATATTTTCCAACCAGATTTATCACAGTCTTATTGATAGTGGCATCAAGAGTAAAATAATGTGCACTACTTTCATAATGGACCATATACTTCCTTTCTCCATTCATCCTTTCCAACATACCTATATGTCCTACTGCTGCCTGTATCTCCTTGTTTTCATTGACAATCTTCCCTTTCTATATATATGTCACAGTGTTTAGCAACTAATTGCTAATCAATATGCTCTTTGCATCCATCTTTATCCTATCCTGATGCCTTTGTATTTCTACCAACAACCCTTTCCTTTCTCCCCACTCACGATGCCTTTTGTGCTCTTTGGTTTCTGTTCCTTTCATTGTACATTGCCTCTAGTGACCCAAAAGGACTGCAGATCATATTATTCAGATTGCAATAGTTATTAGTACAATTGGAACAATTTTGTCAACCAATTCAATTAGGTTGGCATGCACACTTTCGTTTACTACACATCAATTAATTCTGTTATACCTCGACTCTTGTTAACTTAATTTTAAAATGTTGTGAATATTATGAAAAGCAGTATTCTCATAAGTTTGAAATCGTAAGAAAACATCTTTCTGAAAATAGAAAAAAAAATTTGTTTTAATTTAAAAATGATAAACTTATTTCAGATTAAAAAATAAGTCATTGATCTTTCCACAATTTTTAAAGCAATGTATGATAGTTGGATGTGCATTTGCCAAATGCTTTGCTTGGATATGGTTTTTTTCTGTAATTTTCAGGACAGTTTGAGGGATGAAGAATGATGCTTTTCTATTATTGAGAAAGTGGTTATAAAGGAAGAGGAGGATATTGATGTTCCTTGGGAAATTGGAGGCCTTGTAGTAGATGGATCACAGTTGAGAGATTAGGAGGGCTTAGGTGTCCACTGTATTTTAACTTTAAGTACTTTATGGTGTTGTAGACTATTGTATAGAGTAAGCCATAAAATAAATAGAAAGATAATTCTATGTACCATGTTATAATCAGTAATTTTCAAATACCATTTCAATACCTGTTGCCGACAATATTATCACTTACATGAATATAAATTATGATAAACAGGGTCCATTCTGAAAGAAATTCAATTGAATTTCCCTCGCTGTTCCTATGGGTTATAGTGGGGTCAAACTGCTTGAAATAGCTTTGGTGCAAAACAAGTTTCAGTTCTGTACCATCTGTAAAAGAGGCAGGACATCAGTTAATGTTAACCTTTATTTACAAACTATGTCAAAAAATATAATTGCCTTTAAACAATGTTATGCCATTACTAAGTTTTTTAAACTGAAAAAATCTTGGAGGTTAAATAAATAATTCATGAGGCTTACAGGGACTCAAAAGACTTTTTTACTCATAAGTATTGAGACTTTAAAGGCCTTTTAGAAGGGCTAGGAATAAGTTCACAATGAACAATTCTCTGTATGCTATTAAACAACAATTATGTGGCCCATGTTTTGCAATTGTTGTACTGTGACCACCAATTCAGTATTAAGATAGTTGCCAATAAACTGAACTTATTATCTACTGTTTTGTTCTGTATTGTCACTGAAGATATAGAGATAAGGAAATGAAAATTCGTGTGAAAAGAAAATTTGTTTCATTGAGTAAATGCTAAAATTGTTTCAGATTCAAATATAAATTATAGAGTTTTGCAAAATTTTTAATTTTGAGTGTGATAGTTAAGTTGGCATTCGCTGAATGTTTTGCAAGGACGCCTATTCCTGTAATGTTTATCTGTGAATTTTCTGGACTGTTCACAAGTTGATGAATTATGCTTGTCCTTTAATGAGAAAGTGGTTACTAAGGAGGAATGGCACGTTCATATTTCTCAGAAGGAAGGAAGCCTGGAAAGGAAAGTGTCGCATTTACATGGCAAGGCGGGCTCAGGCCTCTCCTGGCCACAATATGCATTACATCTCTCTACACCTCCATTTCCTATAAAGAAGGCCTAGCTAAACATTAAAATAGGTGGAGAATAAGAGAGCAGGTAGACCAGTTGTCATATCTGGGAAGTGTTTTGCACCAATACGGTGAATGTGTTTGGGACGTAAAGAAAAGAATTGCACTAGGCAAGGAGGCCTATCTCAAGGAAGAGGGATTTGATGATGGGGACATTGAGTAGGGATGTTAAGACAAGACTTGTAAAAAATCTGATATAGAGCATAGTATGGCATGGAAACATGGTTGCTGAAGCAGGAGGATAGGCATAGATTGGAGGCTTTTGAAATGTGGGTGTGGAGAAGAATGGAGAAGGTGAAATGGACCGAAAGAAAAACAAATAAGGAAGTACTGGAGATGGTGGGTGAGGAGAGGGGTGTTGAGAGAAATCCTATGGATGCAGGAAAAATGGATGAAAGACATATTGAGCATTAGTAGGATTGAAGAAGGTCATAGAGGGGAGAATGTTGGTCAAGTGAGGTAAGGGTAGGAACAGGATAGGGACCTTGGATGGGATGATGGGAGGAAAGAAGTACACAGAGATGAAGAGGGACGTGATGTACAGAAGTTTGCTGGATTGGGCGAACAAATATTCATTCATGCATAAAAATAGATATAAGGAAAGGGCATAGGGAAACACATAAAAGACGAACACAGGACAGGTGGGGATGCCAGATTTGAGCAGATCACAAATTAAAAAATATTTCCTGAACCGGAACTTGATCAATGGACCATCCACTTGCTGGGTGGATGCACGGCCAATTATGATTTTTAGGAAACCTAATTTACACTGAGATCTGTGATGTTTTTTGTCTATATCTCCTTTGGTACATTAAACAGCTCCCTAAAGCCATCTCTTGGCCAAGGAGTCAGTGTACCTGGGTGCTTTAAAAACATTGCAGATCTCAGTGTAAGTGAAGTAGTAGTAGAGCAGTGGTCAAGACCCGGTTAAGGTAATATGTTTACATTTGTAATCTGCTCAAGTCTGCCTTCCCACCTGTCCTGTGTTTAACTTTTATGTGTTTTCCTTACCCCTTTCCTTATACCTATACATATGTGTGAATGAATAATTAATTGTCTTTGCTCTTGAAAACTGTGAATATTGCTTTTTGAGAATGTGTACTTTATAATCTCATGAAGGATGAGTCTTGACAAAGGTTTGATCAAACAATGTCATATGGAATAAATTCACAGGTATGAAAATATCTTCCAAAATCATGCCAAAGTAATTACACCATCAAAACCTTTTGACATGTCAGCATGCAACAAAGAAATAGATCATTAACACATTTAAAAAGTATTATTAAGGATAAAGCTCTGCTATGTTGATGTTCTTAGGACAGGATGAAATAGCTATCTTGTTACCTTGCTTCTAACATAATTATCCCATCCTGATAACAATATCTGTAAACAAAAATTTCATCATCTGTAAGCCACTGTCATAATATAGAGCTGAAAATTTCATCCCAACTGTGGAAATGAATGAAGAGGCAATTCCTGAGTCTTAAATATTACATATGAGTGAGTAGCTTTAATGGTCACCAAATGGAATAGAAAAAATTCTGAAAGGTCTCATTCTTTGATCATCGGATCTTTTGGCTGTATGCATGCAGAGGCACATTATTAAAGTTACTGAATGTACATGTTTTACTGTACAAGAATACTAAGCATAGGTAAACTGTTTCAAGTTTCATATAACGTAGGTAGTCTTGAATTAATAATATGAAAATTATTGACTCCTAATTATCATTTTCCAATTTACTGGATGGAGGCTCTCATTCTATGGAAAGAAAGGGATTAGCTTGACCATGCAAAACTGGATGTAGTAAGTAAACCTTTCCACCAGACTCTGGGATGATACTGAATGATAAGTGGATGATGAAAGCATATCCTTTGGGGCAAATTCTTCTTCATAAGTAGAACAGGAATAAGATGATCTCTTTGTGATAGCTCATATGCTTCACTTCTTATAAAGTTTGAACCAATGCCCTTAATCGGGAAATCTTCTTAGCTCTTAGCAGAAAAAGAAGTGTTTGGAAAATGCATTAATCAAGGTCAACATATGTCTTATTGATAGTACCAGTAAAGAGGCTCCAAGTAATGCTCTCATCAGACCAATATCTTTATAAGATCTGGAGGTCTTAACCATGTCTTCACTACTTCTTAATATGCAAGAACTTATCTCCCTAATATAAAATACAAATTCTATGCATGTTTTGTCTGCCAGAGGAAATTCATTCAAGGAAGATTTTTCCTGCATAGAATGATTATTTCCAGCTTAATATTTGATGTTTAATTTCCCCATTAAGTATCAAGTGAATGTCACTTTTTATTTCTAATAGGTTTCTTCCTTATTTGTGCACAGGGTTCGTCCGGAAAATAAGTTTATGATGCTCATTGTCTTTTTTGACAAAAGGGGAGTCATCCACTACGAATTTGTACCTGAACGACAAACTGTAAATGCTGCATTTTACGTCCAAGTGCTCGACAGGCTTAAAAACGAGTTGCCCGCATCCGGCCAGCGATCAACCGTATGACTGACAACCGGAGCGACAATGCGCCGTCTCACACCACGCTTGCCGTGTCGGACTTCTTGGCCAAGCACGGCGTGGCAACGCTGCCGCACCCACCCTACAGCCCGGACTTGACACCACCGAACTTCTTTCTGTTCCCGAAGATAAAGAGGAGTTTGAAAGGAACGCGATACAGGACTTTGGATCGTCAAAGAGGCCGTGATGACGTGTCTTCGAGAGGTTCCCGATGATGCCTTTGCGGGAGCGTTCCAGGAATGGGAATGCCGCTGGAACAAGTGTATCGACTCACAAAGGTCCTATTTTGAGGAATATTAGCTTAAGATATGTAAAAGTGTAATAAATTTTTTTTCCTGAGCTCAGTACACTTATTTTCCAGACGAACCCTGTAAGACTTCCACAAGGGAAACCTATTTTCAACCTACACCTGCCAAAGTCAAAGTGTCTCCATCCAAAAATGAATGTTGTAATTATTTTTAAAACTAAATGTTCAAAATACCTAAATACAAGGTACATTATTCTCATAATTTAAGTATCATTAGTGTAATATGACACAGCAAGTTTCAATTGAACTCTATAATTTAATTACTTGACAGCTGTTGTAACATTCAGGACTGTATTTAAGAAAATTATTTATTTTATGTATGTCAACTATTTTATCTCTTGGTGAAATCTCCATTAACTTTGTTTCAAAGATTTCTTTTAAAATATGATAATATTACTCAACTACTGGATTTGGTCTTCCATGTTGGGATGAAAGGATATACTTGATTCTTCTTCTAGAATATTTAAATCTCAATGGATTGTTTGCAAAGGCTACTTGACTGCAAATTGGTCTTCAGAATGTGGCCATTTTGATCTAGTTGCAGGGGGCGTGCACCAATGCCATTTGCCACTGGTTGTTCCCTTGTATTCATTTTTTTCCAGGACAAAGGACTAACTCCCAAGCCATGCCCACTCCCTCTTACATATAATTGATGGCATAATGGCAATGCATGCATAAATATTAGCAGGGGGGCACAGCCCTGGAGGACATGTCAGGCTGGATTGGTGGTGGAGGGAACCAGTGACCAGGTCACAGAATGTTACTGTTTTTATTTTATTATCAAATTCATGTACATGTAAATCAGAATTTGGTTAAGTACAAGGATTACTTTGTAGCCATTTTTCAAAGAATTAAATGCAGTGGAGTGGTCAGTGTCCATATTGATACAGACATTATTTAATTGAAATTGCAAAAGTCAGTTGCAGTCCTCTTAAAGCTGCAAAAGACACAGTTGCATTTACTGAAGTAAAGTTCCGAATGTCGAAGGATTGACAAATGTTCAATTGTTGGATGACTTACCCACTTTGCATTGGGGTAGCATTTGTGAATGCTTTGATAGATTCTGAGGAATGAGAGAGGGAAACACTCCTTTTAAATGCTTCATTGTCTAGTAATTTGGACCACTATACAATGTTTCTTCTAAACTCTTGTGAAAAAAGCAAGTCAGTTAACCTGAGGATCCAGCAGACCCAGGTTAAAAATACCGCGGCCTTTGGAATGTCAACTTTTTGCAGTTTAGGTATAACTAGGATCATGGATTAGATCTTTCTTCTGGATGCAGGGGTGAGCTATAATAATTGCTTCTCAGTGTCTATTACCATCCGTTGATATTTGGGGGAATGTGTGAGCACTGTAGTGGATTTTGTCATGTTAACTTGATGACCAGTCTTCTTCTAGGCAGTTTATAATGGAAGATACCCAGAAGGCCCATGGGAGGAAATTAATCATTCATCTAGGTAGCATATAAATTCTATGTTAAACTTTTAAGGAATAAATTTGGCTCAATCAATTGCTGCTCAACCCCTTGCTGAAGAATAGCGGGGGACATGGAATGATGTGAATGCAGAAGATTCACCAGTATATTTTATTCCGTAGATTTTTAATACTTATAGTGTATCTGTAACTGATAAATTGCATTATTTGTTTAATTTGACTAGGAAAGCCTTTTGTGGAATTTCTGCAATGGGCCATCGAGGTCCTAGTATAAACATTTTGTTGTTCGGTAAAAATGGGTCCATGGGGAGAGGTCATATGTAAGCTTTTAACCCCCTATTAATTTATGTATATGAAAGCAGGAAAATGAGCATTTAACTCTCCACAGAATGACATTCTGGCTTGCAGTAGGGCCTGTAAGTAGGTTGTCATATGGGGTGCATATGGGGAATGAGTGGTTTTGGTCAGGGAAGCACCTATTTTAGATAAAAGGTGTTCACTTTTGGGTAATATTTCCTAGGTTTAATGGGGTGAATAATGGCCAAGGTATCTGGATCTTTTTTTTCTCCTGGATTTCCTCAATACTTTCTGGGAGCAGTTCTGCAAGATTCTCGGACACACTGTCGAGGAGGATATCGGATTGTTTCATCTGCATAGGATCCACCAGTGCTGGGCTTCAGAGTCATCATCCTATGGGTTGTCTGCTGCCTCTTCTTGATCTGTCTAGCAATTGTCGCCATGCTGCCGTCCTAAATCGTCATCGGAGTCCTCTGTGGGGAGGTCCTCTAGGGCCTTGGGCTCTGCCGAGTCAAACCACTGGAGCAATGGGTTTTCATCCATGAAGAGAGCTCTCTCTATGGTTTGCAGGATGTCGCCACTAGTAGTTGGGTTATTGGTGGCCCCTGCCAGCATTGTGTCTAAAGGTCAGCACAGTCCATGGTTGGTCAGGTGATTTTTGTGGTGTTTGGTGTCAAGGGTGATTGATATCCCACAGGCAAGCGCAGGATCTCGGCCCAAACTGACGGTGAGATATTGAAGATCCCCCTGCCACCCATAGTTACTATGGTTAGCAGCAGGTGGATTCTGTTGTGCCTGCAGGGTGATGTGTTCATATTTGGCTGCTTTGTGCAGGAAAAAGTTGCGTCATTGATATCTCAGGGCTTTAGGTGATTTGAGAAAATAATATTTGTCAGCAAATTAAAGAGCAATCATATCATCTCTTGGTTGTTTGGGGTTCTAAACCTTGCATAGACGCTGGTCACAGGGCTGCAAAGGGACTGTTATGTGATGGTGATTCCAGGATCTCCTGCTGTAAAGAGGCTATGGATTTCATTAATAAAATCACTACCGTTGTCAGTGTCTGCATTTGCTCTTTCATGTTTGGCTGAGAGGAGGTAATTGATTCTTCTTCTTCTAGAATGTCTAAATTTCATTGGATTGTTAGGAAATGCACCTCACCTGCGAATTGGTCTTCAGAACGTGCCCCTATTGATCTAGTTTTAGTGGACATGCCCCTCTGCTGCTTGCTCCATTTATTCCACTCTTCAAGGCCTAAAGGACTAACTCCTTAGCCAAGCCCACTCTCCCTAATATACAATTGTCACCATTATGTCAACCCAAAGGCAACTTGATTTGTTTCAACGAATTGTTTTACATTATGATAATATATGATGTATTCACATCACAAAATAGTGATTATTATAATGATAATATTCCACAAACATAAGTGAATCACCAAAAGAGTTTAAACCAATCCACAAAAGCCTCACATCTGATTATGTATTGGACATCCAAAAGGTTGACACTTTTCAGTAATGTTTTCCAGAGGTAATGATATGGAATTCATAGTGTGTCTAATGAATATTAATTACATTTTAATTCTTCAAGGCTTAGAGGGTTTGTTCAAATAAAATTATTGGAATACACACAATTATAAAAAGATTTCACATTCATAATTTTTTTACTTAAATAGTTTACATAATTTTAGAAAACAGTTGATTGGAATGATTCCCAATTTACAAAACTTTAACATAAAATTTATTACGACTTCTTGGCTGTGTGGGCGATTTGTATGGATGAAAATTTGTATCTCAATCCGAGTATTCTTAGGAATTCCAACTACATCACCTCAGCACTCTTAAGGAGACCAATGTAGGTTTGGAATTAGAGCACTGAAAATTATTCATTCGTGTACTTTCTTGTGTTTAAGGAGGGTGCTTTTGTGTTTATATGCTTTAGGACACATTGTGCACTTATATGGCCTTTCTGTAGTGTGTGTCAAATAATGACTCTCGAGAAGGTACTCGGTTATGAATGTTTTTGAGCATACCTCGCATTTGAATGATCCCTCCCCATTATGTCTCAGCATGTGCATCTTTAAGGTACCACTTTGAGTGAATGCTTTAGAACATATCGGGCACTTGTGTATTTTTTCACCAGTGTGAGTCACCATGTGCCTCTTTAGATCACCATTTTGGATAAATGCTTTTGAGCATACCTCACATTTGTAAGGCCGTTCACCAGTATGTGTCAATATATGCTTCATTAGAGTGGAATTTTGAGTAAATGCTTTTTCGCACATATCACATTTGAATGGCTTCTCACCTGTGTGTATCATGATGTGATTCTTAAGACAACTCTTTGAAGCAAAACCTTTTGAACACATTGAACATTTTAAAGGCCATTCTCCAGTATGTGTCATCATGTGAACTTTGAATTTACTCATGCATGGAAAGTTTTTGTAGCAGTGTTGACATTGGTGCTTCTTTTTCAGATCATGCACCAATTTGATATGTCTTGCAATGTCATTTTTACACTCAAATCCTTCCGAGCAAACATCACATCTGAATTGCTCCCCCTTCTGTTGGTGCACTTGAATCATGTGATCTTTAAGGAGGTCCCTTAGTGCAAATATCTTGTTACAAATTTGACAAGCGTGAATGCCTGCAGTATCCTTAGCTGGCCCATCTTGTTTTTGGCCTATATGTCAAAGGTTGTAAGAATAAGAAAATAATTACCATTGTATACAACAAAATAGTCATAATTGACAAGATCAATTGTCACTATTGGATGGATATCAATTTCTTGCACCATAAAAAATAAGAATTACTAAATCTCTTCATATTTAAATGTTGGGCAGATAATTCAGGCTCATTTATATGGGTTTGCAACATTATTCCAAAGAACCATTTACTCCATAGTTTCAGCTTCAACTTTGTTGGAGTTCATTTTAATAAAGCAATTCATTTTCACCAAAGAACCATTTTCACTTACTTTTGAAAAAATTTAATTGAACTCATTTCAAAACTCTTATTACCTGGCAATGAAAACTTAACCCTATTTTGACATCTTTACCTCAAATTGACCATACCAATTATCTATTTAATCATCCCCAAACCACATGAAAACCTTGGTGTTAATCAAACATAAGTTGGCACTTAACTTACTCTCGGGTGCATTAGTATCTATTGCATAAATATAACCACAAGTTTAGCATAAGAGTTTTAATGTCTTTCTGCTGCTACTATGAATTAAGGAATGAAGAAGATTGAGACTTTGAGAAAGTACTGCAAATGAAAATAAATCCTGAATACAGGATAGGCTAAATTACAAAATTACAAGCATTCATTTTGCACGTTTAATGTTCAAAAAGGAATAAGTCTCTGACAAGGACGCTGATATGAAATTGGAAGTTTTTTCCCAAAAAAGCCGAAAGAAAGAAGTAGAGGACTAATCTTCAAAACGACAGTGTATTCTTGGCGAAATAAGAAAAAATCCCATATATTCCATTTTATTTCTTTACATAGAAGTGCCACAAACATTACTAGGAAATGATAGAGGCTGAAGATGCAAATGATTGATCTGTGCAATTAAAAAATGGATGGCACTGGTTCCTCTGACATACTGTCTTGTCAATTTAAGGCTATATATGAGGATTGGGATTAAGTTATTTGTTGTGTGATTCCAGTTATTAAACTCAACCCATATAATATAAAATTAGAACTATGAAGCTAAAGAAAGAACAAGGTTCAGATATCATCAAGGTTAACAAAAGCCCTGGAATCAGATTGACTAATATAAGCAGTGTGGTAATTAAACCAGCAGTTAATTCTTCAGTGAACTGATACCTTGATTAAAGAAACCTCCATGCAGGAGAGAAAGAAATGCATTGTTTTCAGTGATTAATGTGAACAGAACAGGCATAGATCCTAAACTGTAAAACACAATAATTTGTGAAAAAGGCATCAATGGAATGTTTTTGGTTCAACATTGATATCATGTGAGAAGTCCAATTGTAAGATTTTGAAGGGAAATGGGACTAAAAACATGATCGTATTCCACAGTGATGAAAAAATTACGCAATACACTTCATGGTGGTTATTTTTTTATGAATTTTGCCATAAAGCATCTCAGAAACAATATTTTTTTTGGAGTAAAACATTTTTATATATATTCCTTTGTGATATTTCCATCACTCTTTTCTGCGAATTATTATAATATTTTAGTGAACATTTCAGTCATTTTCAATTGATATAAATACATATAAACCCAGTTATTTCCATCAAATGTTAGTGGCACTTAGAACATCTTTCACCAATAGTTCTGTTAGACCAGAAAGTAGAAAAATAAAAACAGAGCAGAGTCTGTGCCCTCCCTACCTTGTGCCTCCAACAATTCCCTTCCAAGTCCTTCTTTCATCTGAGGAATTTCAGCATCATATACTTCCCCATTGTCCACTTTCTCATCATAGGACGAATGCCATCCAATATCTTCTAAATGGCCCTAAAATATCAACAAAAAAACATTATAAAGAGAGAGCCTATCAATGTAAAAATTAACGAAATAACCAACAAACAATAATGCATTAAAAATATTATTATATTATGGTAATCTACCCATTAAGATAGGTTTTTAACCTACTCTACCTCAGGTCCATCTTCATCTCTGTGTACTACATTCTTCCCTTTAACCATTAAATCTCCCTATCCTTTTCCTGCCCTTTCCTCCTTTTTCTAATATTCTCCCCTCGATTACCACCTTCAAAATCCCACTACCGCTAAATATGCCTTTCATCCATTTTTCCTGCCTCCATAGAATAGTATCTCCAAAAAACCATTCTCCTTGCCCACCAAACCTAGTACTTTCTCATTTGCTTTCCCTTTGGTCCAATTCACCTTGTCCATTCTTCTTCACACCCACATTTCAACAGCCTGCAATATGCCTCTTCCCTCCTCCTCCTCTGCCTATCCTCCTGTTTCAGTGACCATGTTTTCATGCTGCACATAGTTATGCTCCATATCAAAGTCTTGACAAGGCTTTTCTTAACCCTCTTACTCAACATCCCCATCAGCAACTCCTTCCTTGACAAAGCCTCCTTGTCTAGTACAATTCTTTTCTTTGCCTCTTTGCTACTTTAACCATGTTGGCCCATACACTGTTCATACACTGTTCCACCTGATCTATTTTTTCCCCTGATATTTTAGTGTTTAGCTTAGTCTTTCTATTTTAAGAAAATTGTTTAACCATTGCCATATTAAAATTATTTATCATACCATATTATTGCACTGAATTACCATTGCAGTCAACAATGCTTGCAACCCCTTGGCCGATGAATAAAGGTACTTAAGAATTCCCCTCCAACTTTAACTACCACCTCCAGCTTGTCCAATCCATCCCCGAACATTTCTTCCACATATTTGTTGAACATCAATGGTGACAATGGGCAACCCAGCCTTACACCCCTTTCTAACACTGCCAATCCAGAGTTTATGTTGTTCACTCGCACCAGAGCAGTTTAAGACATGTACAGGTTGTAGACCAATCTCCTGTCCGTCCATTTCAATTCCATGTTATGCTATATATGCATTAGTTTTTTTCAATTCACTCTGTCAAAAGCTTCTTTGAAATCTACAAAACAGGCAAAAACATCCTGATTTTATTCTATATTCCTCTCGATAAGTGATCTCATTACTGTAATGACATCACACTTACCTCTTCCTTTCTTAAACCCAAACTGATCATCCCCTAAGTAATCATTTGCCTTACTCTCTGCCTAAAAGATACGAGGCGTATTCTTAAGGTAAGTACTGTTTGCTTATATTTAAATATTGGTGCTTCAGAACACAGTTTTGCTCCTGCAGCGCCATCTACTGATTCATTGAGAAGCTATAGCAGCATTTGTTTTGTTTCAGAAGTCGTTTGCTTGTCCGTCCGTGCATGCAAACAACAATGTCCGCCACAATCGGTGATCCCGCCAGCTGTGAAGTGCATTCTGTCATACGATTCTTGTATGCAAAAGGATTGTCGGCTGCTGAAATTCATCAGGAATTATGCCTAGTTTATAAACCTACAGTTATGAGTGAAGGAAAGGTTAGACAATGGTGCCGTGGTTTTAAAAATGGACGAACAAATGTCCATGACGAAGAGTGAAGTGGTTGGCCCCAGTATTCTGACTGATGAAATTATTTAGCAAGTGGAACAAAAACTGCGATGTGATCGTCGATTGACAATTAATGGCCTGGCTGAACAATTTCCTCAACTTGGATGCACTACTGTTTATAATATTGTTATGGAAAACCTCAGATACCAAACATTGCATGCAAGGTGGGTACCAAAAATGCTCACCGACCACCACAAAGAGCAAAGAATGTCCAGGGGACTAGAGTTTTTGGGTGGATGGGAACTCTTTAAACCACCCACCGTACAGTCCTGACCTTACACCCAGTGACTACCTCCTCTTCTTGCAATTGAAACAGTGGTTTGGTGGACAATGTTTCGAAACCGAATAGGAACTCAAGAATGGCGTTGTCGATTGGTTCAACCCTCAGGTGGCGAGTTTCCATGCAGAGGGGTGCAGCGGTACGAAAAATGCTTAGAAGTGAACGGCGATTATGTAGATAAGTGAAGTAGGTTTGTAGCTAACTAAAAGTGCCAATAAAATGTGTTTCATATGAGTATATTTTTTCCTGTGACCAAACGGGCCTTACTTTATGAACACACCTCGTATATATTCCTTCCATCTCTCTCGGATCAGTTCTGTTCCAACATTTATCTTACTCCAATTACTTCTAACTGTTGGCATATATCTTCCCCTCTCATTTTCTTATAATAACTTAACCTTGCTGCATAACGTACTAATTTCAACCTTCCTCTATAAATATTCCAAATATTTTCATTTTGTTTTCCACCATGCTTCTTTTGCTTTATTTGTGGCCCATCTTAATACATTCTTTAACTCTCTTTACTTCATTTTGCCAATCTATGTTTTCCTTTCTTCTTCTCTAATCTTTCTTTACAATCATCTCATCCATGACCCATGGTTTCCTTACCATTTTCCTGTTAATTGTTCCTGTAGTGACTTTTATGGCTTTCAACATCACTTTCTTGACACATTACCATTTTTCTTCGATGGTACTCAACTCTTAACCAGCATCCTAGATTCTCTCTACAGCCTGCTGATGCTCCTTTCTTGTTATTCCATTTAATGCTTTAGATTCCATTTCCTAACCTGCCATCCTGCAGAATTCAACTGCTTTCTCCCCACCTCATCATCATCTCTTTCTTCCCATATCGTCACATTGCAATCTCCCATCACTATCAAATGTTTCCCTGCATGAACGCTCACGATTATATCCAACTCATCAAAGAAAATTCAGGCTTAGAAGTCCAAATGACTTCTTTCTCCTTGCGGTGGCTCAGTGGCATGCATACCTCTAATATGACCAAGTTTGTCTTTAATGTAAGTTGTACTTTAATCTCTATTACCAATATTCTATCTGTTGCTTGCTCTATGTCTACTATGCTTCTTCCCACCTCTTCATTAAATAATATGGCCACCCCTTGTTTTTTCTAGTCCTCCCCATTTTAAATTTTGCTATAATTTTCACTACAGCAATCCAAAATATCCTTCCATCTCACTTTACGTAGACCTTAAAAATCTATATTACCTCTTTCCATCTCTTGCTTAATATTCTATAATTTACCTGTCCTCAATATTGTCCAGACATTCAATGTCCCTATTCTAAATAATTTTATTTTCTTCCGTGTCTTCTGTTATTTTTCCCCAGTATGGATTTCATGGGATGACAACCACAGACACCTTGCCTCCCCTGCTGCCGGGCATGACACATAGCCACTTGGGCCGCTTGGGATACTTGCCAGGACTCCATTTCTCAATCCTTTTTAAACGTGACACCACCACTTAATGGCCTCCCCAATGGGGTGAGATGCCTTTGCAGCCATCTCATGAAGAAACAGATGCTGTGTGGACTACCTTTCGTGTGGCTCCTAGCCCTCGAACTATCTGGCATAATTATATATTTTTAATTTTATTAGGTAATCTACCGTTTAAGGCAGGTTTTTGGATGGACACAACTATCAAATAAACATTTTGTGACTCTCCACCTAGCAAACTAATCTATATCAGGTCCCTCTTCATCTCGGTGTACTTCTTTCCTCCCTTCATCCCGTCCAACATCCCTATCCTGTTCCTACCCTTACCTCCCTTGCCCAACATTCTCCCCTCTATTACCCTCTTCAACAACCCACTACCGCTCCATACGCATTTCATCCATTTTTCCTGCCTCCATAGGATTTCTCTCAACAAACCCCTCTCCTCCCCCACCATTTCTAGTACTTCCTCATTTGTTTTCTTTTCGGTCCATTTCACCTTCTTCATTCTTCTCCACACCCACATTTCAAAAGCCTCCAATCTACGTCTATCCTCCTGCTTCAGCGACCACATTTCCGCGCCGTACATAGCTACGCTCCATATCAGAGTTTTTACGAGTCATGTCTTAACATCTCTACTCAACGTCCCCGTCATCAACTCCCTTCTCCTTGAAAAAGCCTCCTTGCCTAGTGCAATTCTTCTCTTTACGTCACTACCACTTTGACTGTATTGGTCCAAAACACTTCCGAGATATGTAAACTGTTCTACCTGCTCTATTTTTTCCCCGACTATTTTAATATTTAGCTTAGCCTTTTTCTTCCTGGAAAATCGCATAACCTTTGTTTTATTAATATTGATTCTCATCCTATATTTATGACCTTTATGATTTATTTATTTATAGACCTTCCACCACCGCGAAAAACCACCCTCTTTCAATTTGTACCACGTTTCTCCCTGGCCTAGAATCTCTGCGTTTTATCCTAAAGGACCTCTATCCTATCCTCAAAAACCACAATTCCACCACCAACCTTTTCCCCAAATGCCCCTCTGTCACTTTCAAACGCCCCGCCAATCTATCACATCTTCTAAAATCTACCAATCCACTTCTTAAATCCTTGCCCCGTTCCAAAATCACTCCCAGACCCTGCAATAAACCTAGATGTAAAACATGTCCTATTTTCTTAACCAGAATGCCATCCCTCTCCCACCCGCTCTTTAACTCTCTCTCACCAATTCCCTACTCCTCGTGTACCTTCAGCAATGTTGTCTACCTACTCAAGTGCCAACTTTGCCCTGCCTTTTACATTGGACAGTGTACCACACCCCTCAATATTAGAATCAATAATCATCGAGCCTCATGCAACAATTCCTCCCTTATTGGTATGCTCCCAATCCCCAAATATGCCTCTGAGCACAACACAGCCTTAGACCAATGTTTTAAAGTATCCGTCTTAGCATCCCTCCCACACTCAGACCCTCCACTGAAACTCAAAACATTAGAGCTAGCTTTCATCTGGCTCTTGGATTTCTGGAATCGCCCAGGTATAAATATTAGACATTAATTGCCCCCTTTAAGCATATAATTTCATTCCCCTCCGCCCCCAACAACTTCCATATCATACCCACCTTTTTTAAAATTCCCGCACCATACACTACCCCTCCAAACTCCTCACCTCGAATGCCTTTCCCCCCCTTTTCCTTTCTTTTCCCCTCTTTTCTCCCATTTCTCCTTCTCCTTCCTACCACTGCTTTCGGGCCCTCCTCTGCCTCAGTTCTGTTCCTAATTCCTCTTGAGAAAGGTGGTTGGAACACCAAAAATTCGAGAACCAGTGAGTCCCTCTTTTGTGTGTTTTGGTTTCTGTGTTTGTTATGACTATTACTGAATTTACATTATATATATACATATATATATATATATATACATATATATATATATCCCTCCCATGGACTACAACCTTGTCGTGGTGGAAGGGCTTGTGTGTTCCGATGACCCCTAGAGCTGTGCTGGCGGGAGTAAAAATAATTACTCCTGGAAGGGTCACCCATGCCAGATAGGTCGAAGGTTAGGAGCCAGACGAAAGGTAGTCCACGCAGCGTCTGTTACTCAGTGAGGCGGCTGCAATGGCGTCTGACCCCAGTGGGGCGGCCATTAAGTGATGGTGTCACGTTAAAAACACTATTGAGGAAGGCAACGGGAAACCACCTCAATTATGATTCCCAAGAATATTATGATGGGCACTATAGATAATATGAGTCCTGGCAACTACGGGACATGGCCCAAGAGGCCGTGTGTCGTGCCCGGCAGCGGCAGAGACAAGGCTTCCGCGGTCGTCATCCCACGAAACCCTTGCGGGGAAGGAATAACTTCAGCAGGACAGAAGACTCAGAAGAAGGCGAAAGTAGTTAGAATAGGAACCTGGAACGTCAGGACAATGTTGAGGAGAGGCAAATTAGAAAATATTAAGCAAGAGATGGAAAGAGGTAACATAGATGTTTTAGGCCTCTGCGAGGTGAGATGGAAGGATAGCGGGGATTACTGGAGTGACAATTATAGAGTAATATTCAGCGGCGGGGATGAGAGCCAACGAGGGGTTGCCGTAATTTTAAATAAAGGGGTAGGAAGAAGCGTAGTCAACATAGAGCAAGCGACAGATAGAATTTTACTCGTAGAGATTAAAGCAGAGCCGACGAACTTGGTCATTATTCAGGTATACATGCCACCGAGCAACCACAAGGAGGAAGAAGTCGATAGGATGTATGATGAGTTAGAGGATATCATCGCGAGTGTTCCTGCAGGGAAACATTTGATAGTGATGGGGGATTGGAATGCGACGGTAGGCGAAGGAAGAGATGGTGGTGAGGTGGGGGACTATGGGTTAGGCACGAGGAATGAACGCGGGGAGAAAGCAATTGAATTCTGCAGGAGACAGGGGTTAGTCATCACTAACACATGGTTTAGACACCACAAAAGGCGTAGGTATACATGGAAAATGCCAGGTGACTCAGAAAGGTATCAGTTAGATTATATTATGGTTAGGCACAGGTTTAGGAACAGTGTGATAAATTCGCACAGTTTCCCAGGAGCGGATGCGGACTCTGACCACAATTTAGTTGTTATGAAATGTAATGTTCGTTTCAAGAAGATAAGGCAAGGGCGGCGGGTTAAAAAATGGAATTTAGAAGCAGTAAATGAATTAACGAGGAAGGAGTATCAGGAGGCTGTAGAGAAAATGATGGATGACGGTAAAGAACTGAGTGCTATCGAAGAAAAATGGGAATGTATCAAGAAAGGGATATTGGAAGCCGCTAAAGACACTATAGGAACCGTTAACGGGAAAAGGATAAGGAAACCATGGGTAACGGATGAGATGATTGCGAAGATGGATGAGAGAAGAAGATGGAAAAATGTAAACACAGAGTTAGGCAAAATGAAGTACAAAGAGTTAAACAATAAATTGAGAAGGGCCACAAATAAAGCAAAAGAAGAATGGTGGAGAACGCAATGCGAGGATATGGAAAGTTTACAGAAGAAGGGTGAAATTGGTGCTCTATACAGCAAGGTTAAGTTATTATCGGGAAGTAAGAAGGCAAGATCTGTGCTAACAGTTAAAGATAAGTGGGGTAGGGTAATAGTTGAACCAGGAAAAATCCAAGAGAGATGGAAGGAATATATAGAAACACTGTATGGTAAAGAACTTAGGCCGACAAGGTTAGACATAGAAAAGGAACATGACGTAGAAGAAGATAGCTTAGGTCCAGGCATACTCGACGATGAAATAGAAAGGGCATTAAAGGAGATGAAAGCAAATAAGGCTGTGGGGGTGGACAATATTCCTGTAGAAATGTTGAAATGGTTAGGGAAAGGTGGGAAGAAGGCCATATATGGACTGATTCGTAGTATCTATGAGGAAGGAATCTGGCCGGAAGATTTTGTGAGATCGGTGTTAGTTCCTATTCCAAAAAAGGCAAAGGCTTCGTCATGTGAGGATTACAGAACAATAAGTTTGATATCCCACGCAGCTAAAGTTATTCTCAGGATCATCAACAAAAGGATAGAGAGTAAGGCAAATGATTACTTAGGGGATGATCAGTTTGGGTTCAGGAAAGGAAGAGGTACGCGTGATGCCATTGCAGTAATGAGATCACTAGTCGAGAGGACTATAGAATACAATCAGGACGTTTTTGCCTGTTTTGTAGATTTCGAAAAAGCGTTTGATAGAGTGAATTGGGAAAAATTAATGCGTGTATTGCAGAAAATAGGAATGGATTGGAGGGACAGGAGACTGATCCGCAACCTGTACATGTCTCAGACTGCTCAGGTGCGAGTGGGGAACGGAGAGTCTGGATGGGCAGTGTTAGGAAGAGGTGTAAGGCAGGGTTGCCCATTGTCACCGGTACTGTTCAACGTATATGTAGAGGAAATGATTAAAGAGGCATGGGAAGAACTGGAGGTAGGAATGAAAGTCGGAGGGGAACTCGTAAAATCGGTTAGGTTTGCTGATGACCAAGCATTAGTTGCTCAGTCAGCCAAGGGGTTGCAAGCATTGTTGAGTGAATTGGAGGTTCAGTGCGATAAATATGGGATGAGAATCAATATTAATAAAACAAAGGTTATGCGATTTTCCAGAAAGAAAAAGGCTAAGCTAAATATTAAAATAGGCGGGGAAAGAATAGAGCAGGTAGAGCAGTTTACATATCTCGGAAGTGTTTTGGACCAATACGGTCAAAGTGGTAGGGACGTAAGGAGAAGAATTGCGCTAGGCAAGGAGGCTTTCTCAAGGAGGAGGGAGTTGATGACGGGGACGTTGAGTAGGGATGTTAAGACAAGACTCGTAAAAACTCTGATATGGAGCGTAGCTATGTACGGCGCGGAAACGTGGTCGCTGAAGCAGGAGGATAGACGTAGATTGGAGGCTTTTGAAATGTGGGTGTGGAGAAGAATGGAGAAGGTGAAATGGACCGAAAGGAAAACAAATGAGGAAGTACTGGAAATGGTGGGGGAGGAGAGGGGTTTGTTGAGAGAAATCCTATGGAGGCAGGAAAAATGGATGAAAGGCGTATTGAGCGGTAGTGGAATGTTGAAGAGGGTAATAGAGGGGAGAATGTTGGGCAAGCGAGGTAAGGGTAGGAACAGGATAAGGATGTTGGACGGGATGAAGGGAGGAAAGAAGTACACCGAGATGAAGAGGGACCTGATATAGATTAGTTTGCTAGGTGGGGAGTCACAAAATGTTTATTTGATAGTTGTGTCCATCCAAAAACCTACCTTAACCGGTAGATTACCTAATAATAATATATATATATATATATATATATATATCTACCCTAATAAGGTCGGTTTAGTAGGTGATGGTAGAGCTCACCCATGTACTAAGCCCGATGGCGTGTGAATATTCATATATCAGGGTAGGGGGGCCAGTTCCTTTCCCTGTGCCGGTTATGGTTTCCTAATAAGATCTGGTACCTGGAAAATCAAATAGCTTGGGTGCAGCTGCAGGTGCCCAGAGTGCCTCGCCGGGAATCGAACCCAGGACCCTCCGGGCAGTAGTCCAACGCTGTACCCACTGGACCAACGCAACCCACTTTTATATATATATATACATATATTTATATGTTCACTCACACAAATCCACTCCAATTCCCTCCCTCCTGACACCAAGATCACTATGGCCACAATCAATGTCACATCCCTATACATTCCTCATGAACAAGGCCTTCCTTGCTTACTTATGCCACTTTCCCTCTCCATATGTCCAAGCCCTCAAACTCCTAGCACCGATTTTCTCATGGACCTTTCTAATTTCATCCTCACCTTTAACTCTATATAACCTCACCTCTATTTCTTTTAATAACAACTTTTACCTCCAAATCAAGGGGCGTGCCAAGGGAACTAGATTCAGCGCACTTCAACCTCAGTGTCCTGGAAGAGAAGTTACATTGCTACATCCCCAATCCTTCCTCAACCACAGACTTCCATTCTCTCTCAATGTGTACCACCTACTTCCCTGGCATACAGTCCCTCAAATTCATCCTCAAGGATCTGTACCCCATTCTCAAAAATTAAAACGTTCATCCTTCTTCCCAAATGCCTCTCTGTTGCCTCCAAGTGGCCTGCAAACCTATCAGATCTCCTTAAGTCCACAAAGAATGACTCTCCCACCTCCAGAATGATACACACTCCTTGCTTGCGAGCAAAATGTAAAACTTGTCCTATTTTCACCACTCCACCCCTCTCCAACGCACCTTTTAACTCTCTCCTGCCCTTCTCTCACTCCTCATGCATATCTCAGAATATAATCTATCTTCTGACTTGCAAACTCTGCCCTGAATTTTACATAAACTCGTGCTCTACACCCCTGAATCTCAGGATAAACACTCATCGCACCTGATGTAATCCCTCATCCCCATCTGAGGGTCATCCCATCCCAAAACATGCCTCCCACCACAACACCCCCTTAAACTAGTGTTACAGTGTTTCCATTCTAGCATCCCTTCCCCCGTTTGATAATGCTATAAAATTAAAATTGATGGAAATGGCATTGATATGGCTGTGCAAAGCCTATTAACATCCGGGTCTCAATGTCGTTCACTAATTATGAAGGGTTGGAGTGGATAGTAGAGAAATTGTTTCAAGTGGGATAATGGAATCTTTTGTTCATCCACATATATTTTATCATTCTTGGCCTGGGTTTTGACTGACCAGGTCCTGATGATGACTTTGTGGGTAGACATCTGGGTTGAGGATGTTGCAACGTTTGTGGATTGACTGTTTGTTTTCTTTGCCACTTGGGATTTTTTCTGCATCCTCCCTCTAATGCCTATCCAACTCCGCCTCCCTCTGGCCTCCTTTCTTCCTTTCCCCTCAACAACTCCTTCTTTCACCTCTCCCCCACCACCCGTTCTCCCCTTCCCTCGCCCCCTTCTCTCTCTGTCCCACATACCTTTCACTAGTAAGTCCTAACAAGTATTCTGAGAAACACTGAGATCAATTCCATGGAAATTATCAATAAATAATGTCTGAGTTTTCCGTTTATGTGTTCTCATGTTGTCTGTTGCTGTCTAAGTTTTTCTTTAACACTTCCATGTTACTCCGAAGAAATCATCTATACTGTTGCAATTAGTAATCTTCCTGATGTCTTCTTCTGTCAACGTGCTGCACCTATGGTTCTAGTGCTGTAAGCAGGAACTAATTTTCTTAGTGTCCTTTCCTTCCCTTTACCATTGTTCTTCTAATTTTCCTCATAATTCTCCATCTTTATACCCTACTCAATTACTTTTTCCCTCTTTTATGATGAATGACTTTGATCCTACATCATCTTAGTTATGCCTTATCAAAAAATTCTCTCTCAAGCTCGCCAAATAGACTTGCCACTCAGGATTTCTTTCAGCATTGGGCATCGTTCCCAATGGTTTAAGCTTTGAGTTCCCTGTATCAGGCCTTCCTCCAGCCCTACATCCCAGTCTTCATATAATGAAGTTTTACCAGTCATTTCTGTTTTGCATGTTCATCTCTATTCAATATACTAGCCTAATGCACTAATACCACAATTCCATGCACAACAATAAGCTCAGATTTCAAACAATATCATATCATGAATAGATAATGGCATTAAAGAGGGAATTTTGACATTGAATGACAATGGAGCCAATGACAACTTATACTCATAACAAGAATATGTGCACTTACCATATTCCCTGCTTCTTTATTGTCTGACCATTGACTGCAACCTTCCTGCATTGATGAGACCATTGGAAAATCAACTTCCCCTAATGGAGATGAAGAACATTCACTGACAGTTTCAATTTCCTCTTTGACATTGATCATGACATCGCCAAAATCCACAGAACCATGGTGCACAGTGTCACTGGTGATTGTGTCATCATTAACCTCTCTCTTGATCTCAATACTGCAACACTAATGTAAAGAAGACACCCATTATGATTTAATAATGGCAGATGATGAACACTTTAAATTAAAGGTCCAGGGATGTTTCATAAATGGTAGCATAAATTTCATGCCGAAGTTACCCATTAGGAAGATCAAATGTCACATTAGTCAGATGGATAAGCATCCAATTTTATAATCCTTGACTACCATTTCCGTATTTTTAAATCAAATGCAGTTAGAAAGCAACATTCAGAACAGAAATCAGGGCACTAAATTTGAAATAATTTATTGCAAAAACCTATGCTCTGAGGTTGTTATAAATGAACCCTTTGTAGTCAAAATACTGAGACCGAAAACCTGAATATTCCTGACACTAAATATCAAGGAGGCCATAATATTAAATAAAGTGGTTGCAAGAATCATACTACACGTAAAACCAAAGACTAATAGAATATTATTGATAGATAGAGGTTTGGAAGTAAATGTGATGTAATTATCCCTTCTTAAACTTAACCCATCCTTTTGATGCATACTATATTAGGCATAACATTCATCAATACAGGCATGCATATACATAAATACATATTGACAGAACATTTTTCAACATTAATCATGTATATCGGCAGACGTACACATAGTAATGACTGAATTGATCTTTTTTCAGGTCTACATATTACCAAGATATAATATGAAGAAAGTAATTAATATGACATACCATCAGTTAAAGGGCAAAATAGGCAGTGTATTGCTGCGGGAAATACTTGATAGGGACTGCCAATTTGAATGCGATAATAGGCAAAGAAGAGATGGTGATGAGGTAAAGGGTTATGAGATGGCTTGAGCAATGACCACAAGAAAAAAGCAATTGAATTGTGCAGGGGAGAGACAAGGGTTAGTCATCATCAGTACTTTGTTTGGACACAACAAAAGAAATAGTTATGCATGAAAAATACAAATTTTAATTGTATTTAGTCAATGATTTAGGAACAGTGTGATTCATTAGCATGATTTTGTTGAAATGAATGAAGAATCTGATCACAATTTAGTATTGAGTATTTATATGAGTCCTTGCATCCAATTCAAAAAGATAAGGCAGGGTTAGTGTGTTACCAAATGGAATGCAAGGTAATTAACAGGATCAACAACAAAGGGATCAGCAGACTGTTGGGAAAATCACGAGTGAAGAAAAGAAGCTAACTACCAAAAGGAAATATAAGAATACATTAAAATAAGGATTACAATACCAACAAACGAAAATATCGGAACACTTAAGAAAGAAGAAGAAACAGGACCCAACAATTTATGGATGATATGATTCGAAACATGGGAGAAGGAAATGATAAATGTACACAAAATGACATAGAAGAAAGTACAAACGGTTAAATAATAGACTGAGTTCAATAACATTATCTTATTAAAACCAATGTGAAAATCCATAGTGAGGATATTGAACGTGTAAAGAGTAAAGATGAAATCGGTGGTCTTACAGGAAGGCTGCAAATTAAATATCTAACGTACTTGGCGTGGTGCCATTTAGGACAAAATGAAAGGTGATTCTTTTCGTTCATTTATGTAAATAAATGAAACTGCATTCACAAATCTTAAAAAAACACACAGTAAAATATCCTAGATATTAAATTTAAGAATTTCTAATAATCTACCATTTCCTTCGAGGGAAAAAACTATTTTTGCTGAACTTTAAAATAATTACGATACTTCACAATGACCATAGTAACACGAAAAGGATTTATCTGCAAATTTATTAAGGAAGATGGAACGAAATACTAATTTTTTAAAAGAAATATCTTCAGCACTGTTATCGTTCAGGTTAATGAGTATACTGACCTCTTCTCCATTGGTTATCCAGTCTTTCGTTGAAGGATTGCACTCCTTTTGGATTCGATTATTGTAAGCCAAGAAACACTCGGCACATCGACGCTTAAACAGCCGGAATTCCGTAAGCTTCTCCATGCAGTTAGAACACACCAACCAAGGATGATTTTCATCCTCAACAACCTAATAAAATATGTCATTAACAACAGAATGCCCGACACTACTCTGGCTAAAATATCACTATACATTTTACCAACATCGTACGTAATACATGAACGAACTACGTATTCATTAAAAATTCATACCAACGTAATTTTTAAAAACAGATAACACAGACAAATAAACTTACTTTAACATCTATTAAATCCTCTATAGTAGTTTCCAACATTATTCGTAATTTACTATTCTCGCCGAAAACATTGATCAGTAGTCCACGACTGTTTAAACACAATCTGCAGCATTCAAATTCGGAATTATCACTCATTCTGTAGGTTTTAAATTACCCCGAATTATATTGTGGAGAACCTAAAATTAAAATAATAATTCTATCCTACACAATTAACTTGAATTAAGTGTTAAACTTTTGTAAAATAAGCACATACACAAAATAACTCCTTTACAGCTGATCACTTGCATTTCGTTCGTCAACTGTTCAGTCATTTGTGAAGTTCTTTGGAGTTCGAAAAATATTTAAACAAAGAAAAAATGCCGAGCCCTTAACTTTACGAAGGCTACGGTCTCGGCATTTTTTTTGTTCATAATAATTCCTGACCTTACATTCATTCTACGGTCCTTGTATATTTATATACCAATGATAGTTTGATACAGACAGAGAGGATATTAATCCGGGTATCATTTATTTAGGATTCAATAGATATGATCTAAAAAGTAGGTAAATGAAAATAAAAATGAACCTTTTTTGAGATATTTACGGGGTAATGACAAGCATTATTTGATATAAAGTCGACCTAAATATAATAATTAGTTCGTCAATGATCCGTTCATTCATTTGAAAGACCTGGCTCAAAGATTCACAAAGGCCTTCATTGTGATTTCATAATCAAATGATTTTAAGCATGGATTCGCTATTATGCGTTGTAGCTCCAGAGTAATATAAAATATTAGAAGTTCTACTGTTACCGCGTTTCCACTCCGTTCCTTTCAGAGAATACGACATAATTCTTTGAGCGTTGACGCGGGCTCACTTTTTTCGAAATACGTCATTAAGTTTTTTTCTAAATTAACCTACATATCAAGGAGGAAATATGTTAAGTCTTGCAAAGAGCATTAATTTGGATATCGTTAATTTGAAGATTGGCAACTTTAATATATATCAGCTTTCATACAGATGTAAACACAGAACTATTTGTGAAGCGTTCAGCTACCTAGGTGGAATTAATCATTGAATTCCAAATATTACAAATAGGACAAGTATAAGATACAGGAGGATAACGGAGAAAGAGGATAAGCTCTATGTGGAGGCATCACGACATGTTAAGAAAGCACACTATTTAAATTACTTCCACGAAGAAACCTATAATCAGGTCCTTTGATAAGTGTTCAAATAAAGATGAGTTTGCGATAGATTTTATTGATTTCTCAATCGAATCAGCTTTTAGACCAATATAAATTTACCAGCGTTTGTGCACCTTTTCCTTAGTCATCCAATAAATCGGATTATGGAAAATCCTCTAAAAACAGTTATCTCTGGTGCATAATTTATTGCTATTTTTTGGAATACTTTCAATAGATCGGAATAACTACCTAAAGTGTACTGCAAAATTGAAAGCCTTAGAAAAAAATGAAGGCTAAAATAAGGTCAAACTTATGAGCACATATGATAGCAGAAATGTTTCTTATCCATAGTGTATTACCAATTGTCTCTCCAAAGAAAGAAACAATTTTTGGATTGCCAGATCAAGTGATCTAAGGTTTTCATTTTAAAACCATCATTTTTGCCTGTATAAGTTAAAATGTTTCAAATGTTCTTAGTTTTAACCAAACAATAATGATGTATTTGTATCAAAGAAATTTTTTTTTCAAGCTTTTGTTAATACTGAAGACTCGTGGTCTTCTCTTGTGTGTTGCTATATTTTAGAGTTAAGTTCAACCATTTTTGTGCACTTTTCTCTCGATGTACGTGGTGTTAATTTATTTGTCAAATTTCCCCCATTAAAAGTGGATCCTGTTCCCATCAGCTGCAGAAAATTTGTTTATTCTGGCTTCGCCTCACGTGGTTTCTTGTCCGTCAGCCTGCAGTACCAGTCACGTTGCCGTCAAGGCCCCGGCAATTTGCTGGCCTCTTCCCGGCACCCCCGTCTTCAAACTCCGGGAATCGTCTCAACCTGCTACTCCATGTGATCCTCTCAGGTGATGTTAGTGTTAATCCCGGCCGCTCCGGCTCCTCATTGAGCATGGATTACCAAAATGTCCGGAGCATTAACAACATAATATCTACGTGCAACTCCAACAACCATGAACTATCCAAAATGTCATATTATAGCACTCACCGAGACTTGGCATGCGCCATCTTTTAGTGACAGTGAGTCGTTTTTATCGTTCTCTCACTCAACTTATAGACGAGATCGTTTCTCTAGAGCAGGCGGAGTATTACTCGCAATTAAATCAGTGTTTCTCTACGCGAAGCGAAGAAAAGCGAAGAAAGTTCCCAGAGTCCAACTGTGAAATTGTGTGGAGCAAATATGATTATCTGAAAGCTTCAAAGGCCAACAAACTATTCATTGGCTGTTTTTACCATCCTCCCGCAAGTGACTTGAGTGTACTTGAAAGTTGCCTCTACTCAGTGTTTTGGGCCATTAATCTGGTACCTGTAATTTTGTGGGTGATTTTAATTCATCCCTTCGCTGGGAATCTCCCATGAACAGCCACCCACCCAATGCCAATGACAATTTTTTTATTCGATACTTTGTACATGTGCTCCAACTCCCGCAACACTGTCTCAAGAGCACCTGCGATATGGCAACCCTGGACTACTTGCTCTTGAACGCTGTGCCCAAGGTAATCGCCCCTGGCAGAAACATTTTCACCTCTGACCTCTAGTCTATTGATGACCATTTCTTCTTCCGTGGCTCCTGGAAATCCCGTGGGGCTCCTCCCATTCCATCTAAGCCCTTTCTTGCCTGGTCAAAGGTTCAGTGGGAGGTCATCAACCACTCTCTTGACCTTATTCCTGGTGCGTTCTTTCCTCACTGTCCCCTGAAGAAGGAGTGAACTTCCTTCACTCTATCCCCGAGGCCGTTCCACAAGATTTTATGCCTCTAGTTAAGCCCAAGACAAAAATATTGACCTTGTGATTTAAGCAGGATATCATACATGTACTGGGTAACAAAAATCATGCTTGTTATCTACAAAAGGCCATCCCAAATGTGGAAACCCACCAATCATTTGTTGATCTCCATCAATATTCTAAATTCTTCATTCCCTGTGCCTATAAAAACTATGCGCAGACTGTGTCCTCCAATATTTTCTTGAGCCCAAAAAAATTCTGGTACTTCATCAACCAGTTCTATAATTGTCTTGAAATTCCAAAAGCACTCTCCTGTGGTACCAAAAATGCTAACCTCCATATTACCTCTGTCCATTCCATTATTCCTAAAAATAAATCATTCCCTATCTCACTTACAGACAGACTCCCAGGAAGAGTTTTGAATATTGATGCAAAATATGCCCCCAATCCTCACCTGGCTCAGATGACCTTAACCCTAAATTTATCGACAACTGCGCTTCAGCTCTCTAACAACCTTAAGCCACATTGTTTGATCACTGTTTTCCCTAGGAACCTTCCCTCCTCAGTGGAAATGTGCAGATATCATTCCAATACATAAAAAAGGTTGCAAGAATGATTTTTAAAATGATTGCCGTATCTCTTTGCTTCCAATCCTGTCTTCTGTATGTGAGCGTATTATTCTTAACAGGATTTCTTATTTCACCTTAGCCTTTCTATCTTCTCAGCAGCATGGTTTCCTTCTAGACAGATCATGCCTGACAAATCTCGCTGTCATTCAGCACCACACTGTCATAGTAATAGACAAATCAAGTCAACTTGATGCCATCTACATTGACTTCTCCAAGGTTTTCGATGCCCTGAATCATCAACTCCTCCTTCATGCACTCAGCCAACAGTTTGGCATTCATGGTATGTTCCTTAGCCATCCCTCTAGCTTTGTCACCCACAGAACACAGCATGTGTTACTCTTGGATACTTCTTCCTCTTGGTCTCCTGTCTGGGGTTCCCCAGGGCAGTTTCTTTGGGTCATTTCTTTTCAAATTATTTGTTAATGATCTTCCTTCCCGGCACCTTTCCTCCCAGGTCCATACCCTTCTCTACGGTGATGATGATGGTGTGATACCTGGAGGCTTAACTGGAAATCCTGGAAAATGCAACATGATGACTCTTGCTCTGAAGAAGAAACCCCTGATATTCAATCTACTCAACTTCTGTAAATAGAATAGCAACCATAAAAGACCATGCGATTGGTGTCTTAACTGACCATAAATTAAATTACTCCTAAATAAAGCAATGTACCAATCAGGCCTACTTCACCACTTCAAAGATATTAAAGATCGAATAGCATTCCATTTGTACTCTCATCAATTTGTCTTCCCATAGTGAATAATGTTGCTCCCCAATTTGGTCCACATCAGCTCCAACTAATCCAAAATCCCTCGATTGCATCTCTCACTTCTTTGCCAAAATACCAAATCCCACATTTCTGCAACAATGTCCTCAAATGCTGTTTTGTAAGACAAAGACCGCAGAGTTAAAACTGATTTAAAATTCCTCTACAACATCCTAAACTTGACTAGTGATTGCTCTTAAATGCTCCCTCTCTTCAACTTAAGGGTACCAGCTAGACCCACCTGCATCCACTTCTTACTCCATCCACCTATTCCTAGAAAATCTCTCACCAAGTGCTTGCCTTAATATAGCCTCTGCTTCCTTCTAAATTCACTTCCTTACACTTTCAATCCTTTTAAATTATTATGCAACAATTTCACCACCCAAGCTTTATCCCACCTGCCAACAAATTAATTTATTCCCAAGTCCATGCTCGATTCTCATTGTTATTGTGATACTGTTATTGTTTTCTATACTCTTTTATCTTTGTTATATTTTTCACTCTAAATAATAATAATGTAAATATTTCAAAATAAATAAATTGTTGAATTGCAATGCAAAAGCTTAGCAAACATTGTTTACATCACATTCTTTAAAATTTGTTTGTATCTGCTTATGAATACTTGCCTTCCTTGTGACCAACCTATGACGGTTAATAACTTGCCAAGTTTTTCGCATAGCATCTTTGTTTCTTGTGAGTTTTGACCTGATGTAAGAAATTTTAGACCCTCAGAGCAATGATGTCACTTTGTTCCTTTGAATTTTGTAATTATTCCTATGATTTGATTAGTTGGATGTGATTTCCATTTTTTTTAATAGAATATCCTTCCTCTGCATTTCTAATTAAATTGAATCATTCGTCCAAGGAAACTTGTGTATTATATTTCCAAAGTTTTCCTATTTGATATAGCAGTAGAACATATACATTTCAATTTTTTGCACATCTGTTAGTAAATAGAGTCTGGATTATTAAGTGTAAGTAATGTCCACCAATCAATCCTGTCTATTGGTTGCTGTAATCTCCAGTTACAGAGATGTGATGGATGTTCAATTAAATTACTATCAGTTATCGCAGGAAAATGCCAGGTGAAGTACAAAGAGTTAAACGATAAATTGAGAAGGGCCACAAATAAAGCAAAAGAAGAATTTTGGAAAACTCAATGCGAGGATAAGGAACGTTTACAGAAGAAAGGTGAGATTGGTGCTCTATACAGCAAGGTTACGTTATTATCAGGAAGTAAGAAGGCAAGATCTGTGCTAACAGTTAAAGATAATTGGGGTAAGATAATAGTGGAACCAGGAAAAATCCAAGAGAGATGGAAGGAAAATATAGAAACACTGTACGGTAAAGAACCGACAAGGTTAGACATAGAAAAGGAACATGACGTAGAAGAAGATAGCTTAGGTCCAGGCATACTCGACGATGAAATAGAAAGGGCATTAAAGGAGATGAGAGCAAATAAGGCTGTAGGGGTAGAACACATTCCAGTGGAACTGTTTAGGAAAATGTGCGACCCTATATGGACTAATTCCTAGTATCTATTAGGAAGGAATCTGACCGGAAGATTTTGTGAGATCAGTGTTAGTTCCTATTCCAAAAAAGGCAAAGGCTACATCAAGCGAGGATTACAAAACAATAAGCTTAATATCCCACGCATCTAAAGGATCATCAACAAAAGGATAGAGAGTAAGGCAAATGACTACTTAGGAAATGATCAGTTTGGGTTTAGGAAAGAAAGAGGTACGCGTGATGCCATTGCAGTAATGAGATCACTAATTGAGAGGAATATAGAATACAATCAGGACGTTTTTGCCTGTTTTGTAATTTCGAAAAAGCATTTGATAGAGTGAATTGGGAAAAATAATGAGTGTATTGCAGAAAATGGGAATGGATTGGAGGGACTGATCCGCAACCTTTACATGTCTCAGACTGCTCAGGTGCGAGTGGGAAACAGAGAGTCCTGATGGGCAGTGTTAGGAAAAGGTGAAAGGCAGGGTGGCCCATTGTCACCAGTGCTGTTGAAGGTATATGTGGAGGAAATGATTAAAGAGGCATGAGAAGAACTGGAGGTGAGAATGAATGTCAGAGGGGAATTCGTTAAATAGGTTTGCTGATGACCAAGCATTAGTTGCTCAATCAGCCATGGGGTTTGCAAGCATTGCTGAGTGAATTGGGGGTTCAGTGCTATAAATATGGGATGACAATGAATATTAATAAAACAAAGGTTATGCGATTTTCCAGAAAGAAAAGGTTAAGCTAAATATTAAAATAGGCGGAGAAAAAATAGAGCAGGTAGAACAGTTTACATATCTCGGAAGTGTTTTGGACAAATACGGTCAAAGTGGTAGGGACGTAAGGAGAAGAATTGCGATGCTAGGCAAGGAGAGGGGAGTTGATGATGGGGACGTTGAGTAGGGATGTTAAGGCAAGACTGGTAAAAACTCTGATATGGAGCGTAGCTATGTACGGCGGGGAAACGTGGTCACTGAAGCAGGAGGATAGACGTAGATTGGAGGCTTTTGAAATGTGGGTGTGGAGAAGAATGGAGAAGGTGAAATGGACCGAAAGAAGGAAAACAAATGAGGAAGTACTGGAAATGGTGGGCGAGGGGAGGGGTTTGTTGAGAGAAATCCTATGGAGTCAGGAAAAATGGAGGAAAGGCATATTGAGCGGTAGTGGAATGTTGAAGAAGGTAATAGAGGGGAGAATGTTGGGCAAGCAAGGAAAGGGCAGCAACAGGATAGGGATGTTGGATGGGATGAAGGGAGGAAAGAAGTAAACAGACATGAAGAGGGAACTGATGTAGATTAGGTTGCTGGATGAGTTACAAAATGTTTTTTTGATAGTTGTGTCCATCCAAAAACCTACCCTAACCAGTAGATTACCTAATAATAATAAATAATGGCATCATTTGTATGAATTAAAACTCCAACAGGGAAGTGATCAGATGTAAGAGTTATAATTATGAAATCATCAATTTTTGATGGATAGCCTTTTATGTTAATGTGGTCTATGCATGATGTTATCAAATGACTTTTTCTAATTTCTGTTCTTTTCTTTTATTAATGTAGGAGATGAATCTATAAAATGCAAGTAAATTTTTATGTTCCATTACATTTGTGTCCGTTTTCAATTTAAACTGCAAGGTAAGATATCCTAGCAGAATTTTCTTATTTTTGTTTATATTATTTAGGAAAGAATCTAGCCTAATGATGAAATCCTTTTTTTTGTATGTGGCGGTCTGTAAATAACTATTACTAAGGCTAATACTTTCAGGCATAATATGTGGAATTCCTTCATAGTGAGGGTAAAAGAATGAGAAAAAAACTTTGCACTTCCACACATTTTTAATACAACAAGACCATTGTTTCGATGTCGTGGATGATGATGCGCAGTCTCGAACCAATAATCATGTTGTATTTAAAGTGTGTGGAAGTGCAAAGTTTTATCTACTTTTATTACCTTCACTATTACTGAGGCAGTGATGGAATTATGTTTAAACTTTAATATTAAACATTCACATTCTTCTGCTTCTGAATTGACAGTGGTACCTTGTACACTTTCTCTTAGAAAAAGCATAATGCCACCACCCTTTTGATTTTGTCTTAGCTTGTGGAAAGAGTTAAAACCAGGAAGGTTGTAAGGACAAAGTTCTGATGACTTAATATTTATCTCAGGCAATGTACAGCCCAACACCTGTCCTTTATCATTTATCATCCTGATCAAAACTCTCCATTCCTCCCAATTCCCTTTCAAGGATTTAATATTCAGTATGAAAATAATAGAACCCCTACACAACCTAATATGATTAAAAATTTCATTTGCATTTATGACAGATGGAGGAACCATTATGCTGAAGTTCTTTTAGCTTTCTATTTAGAATCAGAGTATCTAAACAAATTGAAGTTTTCAATTCAATAATTTCATAATCTAATGTTTAATTCTTACTGGGAAAACAGGCGAAGACTTTTTAAGACGTTTGGAGCTGGAATAGTTCCTTTTCATTTTGTATCTTTATGATTTGGCTTTCTAACTAGAATTTTAACATTTTTGCACCAACCATATTTAGAGTTCATTTCTTTAGGCTTAGCTTTTGCTTCCCGCAGAAGTTTACAAAAAAAGAATGTGACACTTTCATTAATATACCCTTTTGAGTTAGAATACGTCTTTATCTTTTCAATACTGTTTAACTCTGCCCTTCTGATTAGGATTGATTGTTTATCAGATCTGTAGGAGAAATCAACAATGATTTTTCTAGGCTTAATCTTTAATATAGGAATTACATAAACATCAGAAATAGCACATTTATCAAGGGTCAAACTTACGTCCCTGTCTACATCAAATACTTTAGTCACTAAGGATTTTGCACCCTGATCATCATTCGTCGGCATTCCAATTATTTCAATCAGTTTATCTAACTGCTTCTGTTCAAGTTGGTGAACCTTCTTCTGAAGGTCTTCGAGAAAAATGTCTTTTTGCTGCTGCTGCTCCTTAGAACCACTTATAATGTTATTGAAGTCATGCATTGTGGACTTAAGATCAGAGATTGTTCGGACAAAGTGTGTATTTATTGGTTTTTAAGGATAGGCTGTTCTTCATTTGCTGAACGTCCTCCTTTGTGGCGACTGCATCCGTAACCTGATGTGACAGAACCTATGTAGTAGCAAAAGGTCAATTTTTGGCTTCCAGGGCAGTATTCACAACTAAGTGACAAGTCACACACCACCAAGAATCCTTACTTAACATACATTGATATGTAGATTCTTTTACACCAGAACAGTGGAAATGAATACATGACCAGCAGCCATAGCATTTAATGAACTCCTCATCATTTAAAACATCTTTGCATTTACTACACTTCATTATGAACCAATTAGCAACAATGGAGATAGATTGAAATCATACAGATGGTAGTAAGGTCACCAGCACAATTTTCGTAGCACAAAAAACAAACACTTCTGCACTCAATGGTTAGTACTAGTAGTACTGTGAGTTAACTTTTGCTTCAATTTTTGTCTAATTTTCACACTCTTTCCCCTCGTCAATATTATCATCATGGATAGATGGAATTGTTTTCAATTGATATAATTTTCATTTCAATAGTAATTCAAAAGTAGCTCAAAGTAATTCAAAAATACCTCGTAAATACCAAAATTACCTTCTAATTTTCCGTTATGTAGTTGCATGATAAATTCTAATTATTCCAAGAAGTATGTTGATAGGTTTGACCCGGATTAAGATCCTATCTTTTAATACCAAACAAAACTGATTTCGCTCAACTGGGAGCAACTGTGGCCCCTATCGTGCACACAGCTTTATCATGCCCATAGTTTAAGTTAATATGCAATGTATGTCACTTTTGGAAATGCCTATTATATCTGCTTGGTCATGTCCTGTCAGTCAAAAATCATTCAGTGACTCTGGTGGATTTTTTTTACTGTTTCTGGAGTCATCACCTCTTTTGGTCGACCAATGCGATGTTCATCTTGACAGCTCATCGTTTTAACTCTGCTACCCTATAGTTTACTGTTTTAAATGAAGGAGCTGCCCCACCTAGAGTAGAATCCAGTTAAGTTTTTGTATTGGTTGGGCTCAGGGCTTTAAAATAAAAGTATTGCATCATATTATGACTACCAATTTTCTCCAATTTCACTGAAATTGAATAAACTGAATTCACTAATGATAGTTGCCAAAAATGACCTAACAATGTTGTGTCTTGAAACATGAAAAATATGCTTTATTGATCGTGTACATTATGATACAGTGATGTTTTCAACCAACTACTACCCTTTCCAAGTCAAAGTGGGTACTTATGAGACTGCCATCATACAACATAAAAAAGACTTAAGGAGGAAGAACAACTTTTCATGAAGAGTGATCAGAGCACACTGGCAACTGGTTGCATTGGAAGGGAAAACACCACCACATTTTCTGACTTCTAATAATGAAGTGCCATTGATGGTGGTCACACATTCAGCTAATGCACATTACTGTCTAAATGGAACACATACTTCCTTCCTTCTTTCATCCTGTCCAAAATTACCGTCTATCCTATTGCTACCCATATACAGGGTTCGTCCAGAAAATAAGTTTAGTGAGCTCGGGAAAAAAAATGTATTACACTTTTACATATCTTAAGCCAATATTCCTCAAAATAGGACCCTTGTGAGTCGATACACTTGTTCCAGCGGCGTTCCCATTCCTGGAACGCTCCCGCGAAGGCATCATCGGGAACCTCTCGAAGACACGTCGTCACGGCCTCTTTGACGGCATCCAAAGTCTCATATCGCGTTCCTTTCAAACTCCTCTTTATCTTCGGGAACAGAAAGAAGTCCAATGGTGCCAACTCCGGGCTGTAGGGCGGGTGCGGCAGCGTTGCCACGCCGTGCTTGGCCAAGGAGACCGACACGAAAAGTGCGGTGTGAGGCGGCGCCTTGTCGTGATGCGGCCGCCAGATGTTTTTGATCGCTGGCCGGACGTGGGCGACTCGTTTTCGAAGCCTGTCGAGCACTTGGCCGTAAAATGCAATGCATTTACAGTTTGTCGTTCAGGAACAAATTCGTAGTGGACGACTCCCCTTTTGTCAAAAATCTGGAAAAAATCGGTACACTTATCTTCCAGACGAACCCTGTAATTAGCAGGCTGGAAGGATATGGTCAATACAATGTTGCAAAAAGCCCACCTGACATCGGATTAGTTGGCAGAGGATTAGGGGAATGATTATTGTGAACGGGGAGAACTACGGCACTTGGTAATTATTCAGGTGACTCAGTAGCGGGCTGGGAGGAGTTGCTACATTGTTGAAAAAGTCTCACTTGGCTTCAGGTGAGCTGGCAGGGGGTGAGGGAGGGAAAAAACAATAATGAGGAATATGAAGGGTAAAGAAAATCGTTGGTCAAAACATCTAAAGTAAAGTGGTTTGATTATTAAAAGTCAGTATGAAGATTTTCCACCAAGTTACACCAGAAACTGTTTCATTTATTATGTTTGTCTTTGAATTTTCAGGACCATCCCCGAGATGATAAATTTTGCTTGTCATTTAAGGAGGAGCGTGATTATTAGGGAGGAGAGAGAAATTGACATTCATCTGGAAAAAGGAGGCCTGGCAGCACATATGTTGCATGAACAAGGTAAGGAGACCTCATGACTGTCATAGTTTTACTGTTGATTCATGTAAATCACTTTCACTGTCCTCATTGTTCCCACTTCAGTGATGTAGAACTGTTGCTCAGTATGCCAGCAGTGTATGCAAAAATGAAACCTTAGGTATCTTGTTTTGGTTCTGAAATTATAAATGCTGTCTCAATACCTTTGAAAAATTAAATTGAAGGTAGAAGCTTTTGTTTTGTTGAAGGATGTCATATTTAGAAAGAAATAAGCACTTTGTGAATTCCACACTTTTAATATAAAACGACCGGTTTCAGCTGTTATGCCATCATCCGGTACAAGAATATTTCCGAAAATGCCAGTATATATAGTCACACACTGTGGGGGGAAGAAGAGGGAGGAGGGTGGTAGGGGTGGGGAGGCAAAGTTACGAGCAGCAACGGGGATTGGTTGCCGAAGGTGATATCGTTGAGCAAGACATTAGAATCCCTGGCCAGTCCAATTGCACGCTGCTCCCAGGCGTCCAACTTCCGTCCTTTCTGGTGGCAATAAAGGAACTCGGGATGGAAGTCACTCTTGTGGCCCAACTCCAAGAGGTGTCGGGCAAATGAAAAGCCGATGAATTGTCTCTGTTCCTAAGGCAGGCCCTATGCTCCTTGGCTCAGAAGGTTTCTGAGATTGACTGGTCGTCTGTAAGCGACAGGGAGGCATTGGGGCAGTAGGGATGTGGTCGTGTCATTGTCATGTAACATAGGATAAAGATCTTTGAGAATGGTTTTCAGTCTGTGGGATCCAGGGAAATAGGTTGTGCAAAGGTTGAGTCCAGTGTCAGACGTGGGGTTGTTATTATGTGGTGTGTGTGGTCGGGTGGAGCAGTAGATTTTATCCTGTAGGAGCTTTTCTGGGTAACCGCGTTTGTGGAGTGCATGGTGTAGATTTTGGAGGTATTTGTTGAGGGTAGCTGTGGTGTTGCAAATCCGATGTCCGCAGATAGAGGGAGAGTTGGGAATTGAGCGTTTGGTATGAGAAGGATGACTACTAGTATAGGGTAAATATTGTTGATGGTTAGTGTCTTTGATGTGTACTGAAGTGGTGAATTTGTTATTATGAATTGAGATGTCTGTATCAAGAAAGGTGATGGTGGAGTCTGAAATGGACGATGTGAAGTTAACAGTGAAAGAAGAATTTAAGGCCGATAAGAAATTGTCAAGAGAATCAGAGCCGTGTGTCTAGAGCATAAAAATGTCGTCAATGTAGCGGACCCAGAAAAGAGGTTGGAAGGGTTGCTGTGAAAGGAAATTCTCTTCAAGGTGGCCCATGAAGAGATTGGCGTACGATGGCGCCATCCTGGTTCCCATCGCTGTCCTTTTCGTTTGGAGATAAAAACAGTTTTGGAAAGAGAATGCATTTTTGGTCAGGACGACAGTGGCGAGATTGAGGAGAAATTCGGTTGAGGGGCACTGGGATGGGGGGTGTAGAGAAAGATAGTGTCAGAGGGAGGATAGGCCTTCTGCATGGGGAATAGAAGTATAGAGGGAGGTGACGTCGATGGTGGCCATAAGCAGGTTGGAGGTGGAGGGAATGGAGACAGAGTTTAAACAGTGGAGGAAGTGATATGTGTCTTTCGTGAAGGAGGGCAAGGAGAGTACGATAGGTTGCAGGTGGTGATCAAGGAATGCGGAGATTCTTTCGGTGGGAGAGTTGAAACTAGAAACTATAGGGCGAAAGGGGATGTTGGGTTTGTGTATTTTTGGGAGGAGATAAAACTGGGGTGTTCTGGGGTTTGGGGGTGAGAGTAGGGATATGTCTTGGGAGGTGAGGCCTTCTTCTGGTCCAAATTAGAGGAGAAGGGACCAAATTTCCTTTTGGAAGGTTGGAGTAGGGTTGTCGGTGAGAGTGGTATAGGTGGATGTGTCGTTTAGGTGACTGAGGGCTTTGGAAATATAGTCTTGGGTGTTTAAAATTACGACTGAGGAGCCTTTATCGGTGGTGGTGACCACGATGTTGGGATGGGCCTGTAGGATTTTAAGGGCATGACGTTCGTTTGTGGAAAGGTTATTTCTTGGTTTTAGAGATTGTGTAAAGGATTTATTAGAGACTTTTTGGAGAAGGAGGCAATTGAATATTTCCACGGGATGATTACTAGGTAGAGGTTTTTGGCTCATGAGCGATTTCCAAAATGCGTGCCTGTTGTGCCGCGCACCGAGTTTCCCTCGTCAGAGTTCCACAAGGTGACACGATACAAGATATGAAGGGATTCTTGCCCTTGACGTCAAGATGAATCGAGGAATAATACACTCAAAGAAGGGTATAGGTTGTTTCAAGAATTTTATTGAGGCTCATGGAACATACGGGGGGTTGTAGGACAGGAAGTGATCTGTGCGTGGTGCAAGGAGAATAAAGGGGATGGGAGTAATACTATGTGCTTACCCCGTTTCAATGCTAATCTCGACCGGAACCAACTACCAATCTATCTCCCGTATCTATATCTCCTCTCTGTATCTCCTTGTCTCTTCTCCTCGTCTCTCCTCCGAGTCTTTGCTTATAAAAGAGGCATATCGCTCAAGGCTTTTTGGGGAAGTTCCCCATTTAGAGGTGCCGTTAGAGATTTCTAAGTCTGACCTAGGGAAACAGGGAGGAAGAGAAACTCTCTCTCCCAAAATAACAGGAGGACAGAGGAAGGGGGGAGAGAAGTGGAATACTCTTTCCCGTGCACAACATCACTCCCCGCCCTGCAAAAATTATGCCGTTCCTTACGAGACAGTATACATTTATACAATACGAATATCTTAAGAATTAACAAAGTACGAATTCGAAAATATGGGTCAGCTACCAGCTTTACATTACGTGTAGAGCGAATCTGATGACGTAATATGGAATGTTTCCAGGCATTTGAGTATATCTTCATGAGGATGTACTACGACACATTCCTGACCAATAGTTCGGCTTATCAGGTGTACTCAGTATCACAAGGGGCAATCACCAAGGGGGAACACACTTTTCACTTCTATACACGGAGAAAGATATATCACTCGTATAATAACACTCTTAGAGTAAGAGAAGAAAGAAGAAAAAAAACTGATTTCAACTCATCACGATGCACCCTTCTTGAAACAGAATTAAACCTTATGAGTACCCGACCACTGAAAAAACAATCAGTCTTATTAGAGAACAAGCACAATTTCACTTCTCCTGTCTGTAGGTTTTGGAGGGAAGTGGACTTGTGCGGGGGGGTGGTCGTGTTTATACTTCTTGCCGTCTCATCGGTCGAGGGGTCTCCTCGTCGGAGGAAAGTGCTGCCTGGAGCGGGGCGGTGGGTAGGATGGCCAGGTGATGTCTGTCTCGCGTGGAAGTCCGCTGCCGGTGGACTCCTCCCATCCTTCGGCGAGTCTGTCTCCTCCTCCATAATCACATGTCCCTCCCATGCATAAGGAAAAATGGGGCAACTCCGGTTACTGCGTGGGGGGTACTTCTATAAGCTAACATGGCATAAGGCAACCAGTCATCCCAGTCTCGTTGCTTTATATCAACAAAATGAGACAAGATATTCATTAGTGTCTGGTGAGATCGTTCTATTTGACCGTTACAGGCAGGATGATAGGCAGTTGTTTGGAGTTTCTTAATTCCTAATTGATGACAAACTCCTTTCATGACTCGGGAAGTGAAATTAGCTCCTCTATCGGTCAACAGCTGACGGGGCACACCGTGCTTAAGGATAATATTTTGAACAAATGCTCGGGCTACTGTTTCTGCTTTCTGGTCCGGAAGCGCTATTGCCTCGGGATACTTCTTGAACACATCTTGGAAAGTCAAAATATATTTGTTGCCGTTATAACTAGAAGGAAGTGGGCCAACAAGATCCATATAGGTCCTCTGGAGAGGGGCTGTGACTTCAGAAAATTTTTGGAGGGGAGCCCTAAGGCGATTCCAGGGGGTTTTTCTTTGTTGACAGGTGCGACACATTTTGCAATATTTTTCCACCTCAGGGCGCATTCTAGGCCACCAAAATTGCTTTTGAATAGATCTAAGAGCATTCCTTTGAGACCGAAATGTCTTGCCCAAGGGGTATTGTGTTACGCATTTAAAATGCGCGCTCTCATTGCACGAGGGGCGATTAGCTGATTCTGCCCTCTATATATTAAATTAACATTATGGAACCATACAGTGGGGTCATTTTTCGATTTCTGACAATCCTCGTCACGCGACTGCTCCTCCTTAATTAGATCCCTATCCCATATGGGTTCATAGGCATTAGTGACGAGCCGAATTACCATACGGGAAAGCAGTGTCGACATTCTGATGGCTTTTTCCTGGGCGATGAAGTACTTCAAAATCGTACTCGCTTAAGAGTAAGGACCATCTCGTGAGGTGAGAGAAAGGTTCTTTAATACAGAGTAACCATTTCAATGGTCGGTGGTCAGTGACAACCGTAAATTTCCTCCCGTACAAGAAGCATCTAAAATACTTGATTGCCCAAATGATACATAAGCATTCTTGCTCGGTGGTACTGCAATGGATTTCTGCTCGATTTAATTGTCTACTCGCCTAGGCAACAACATATTCACCGTCGTCCCCTTTCTGATATAAAATGGCTCCTAACCCTTCACCAGAGGCATCCGTATATAAAATGAAGGGTTTAGTGAAATCTGGGTATCTAAGGATTGGTTCTCTACATAAGGCGGCCCTTAATGTTTCAAACGAGTCCTCTTGTTCTTTTCCCCAATGGATTACTACTCCCTTTTTTGTCATCTCGGTGAGCGGTTTGGCTAACTTGGAAAAATCGGCAATGAACCGTCTATAATATCCTACAAGGCCTAGAAATCCACGGAGGGCCTTTAGATTATGTGGAAGGGGAAAATTTTTAATGGTTTCAATTTTCTTAGGGTCCGGCTTAATTCCGTCTGCGGTAATTATGTGGCCAAGGTAATTGATTTCCTTTCGGAAGAAGTGGCATTTACGAAGTTTTAATGTTAAACTGGTGCTTCTCAATCTCTGGAAGACTTAGGTTAGATTTTGAAGGTGATTCTGAATGACGCGACCTAGTACGCAAATATCATCAGGGTAAACTTGACATTTAGGGGCTTTCAATCCTGAAAGAACTGCATCCATCAGACGTTGAAAAGTGCTGGGACTATTAACTAAGCCCATGGGTAACCTTAGGTACTCATAGTGACCATCCGGGGTGGAAAATCCTATTATTTCCCTACTTTCGGGGTCGACGGCAATTTGCCAAAATCCCTGGGCCATGTCAAGGGTGGAAAAATATTTGGCACCTCCCAATTCGTCTAATGTTTCTTGGATGTTAGGAAGGGGATAATAGTGTCTAATTGTTATTTTATTAAGGGCTCTGAAATCTGTGCAAAATCTGAGTTTGTTTTCTCCGTCCACGGTTTTCTTAGCTACTAGAACCACTAGAGGCCACTAGAGGGCACACTCCAGGGGGAGGTAGACTCTTGAATGATTCCCTGATCAAACATTTGCTGAACCTTTTCTCGAAATACTGCTCATTGCGTCTGAGGGACGCGGTAAGGGGGCTTTGCAATGGGAGCGCGATTGTTAGTCCTAATTTTGTGAGTGACGAGATTGGTCTTACCGAGAGTCTCGGTTTTTGATTGGAAAATCTCGGAAAATTCTGCTAACAAATTCCGGAGGGGTACCTGAGCTTCAACAGGGACTCTGGCTAACATGAGATCCAAGTCTTCAGAGGGAAGAGGGTGGTTACAGAAATCGTTATCACGGGAGCAAGTAGGAACGGAAAAGGTAGTATATAATGTTCCGACTTTTGTCTTAGTGGGAAGGGTCAATTCCTTCTCGGACAGATTAATAAGTTTGATAGGGAGAATCCTACCTTGGTTCCCTTTCAACAAACTTCGTCCCGACAAAATTCCACTAATTAATATTCCATGAGGTTCCATTAAGTAGTCTTTCCCGGATTCTACGTCACCATACCCTTGAGTGAGTACTCCGCTACGGGGAGGTAGTCTTAAATTTTCCTTTAGACGCACCGTTCGCAAAATGCTGAGGTTTCTTTTAAAATGCGGGGCAAGCAGATATGAACAAGTCCTAACAAATAAGACACAAAATGTAACAGCAAATCCAAAAAATGTAACTATACAGTCATGGCCACTGAACACTGGTTTTGCACATGATACAATAGCAGATAAGAAGTGGAAGGAACATGGGAAAATCACTTCAAAAAGTACTTGTTTAAGGCGGGAGGTGGATTGATGGAAAAGCTCACACAAGAGGGCGAACAAAGGAAAACCCGGGACGAGCGAAAAACTATCACTGGGGGATTAGCTAATATGTAACTTCTTTCTTGCTTGGCGTTTAAAATTTTTTGCTTGTTGAGTCCGAGCAATTTTCACAATGGGGGCGAGATGGGTTACAACTTTTCTTAAGTAAAGCACTTCGTCTTTAACTAATAGCACTTTCCTGAAAATATCTATTCTGCCTTTAGCTTTTTCCAATAGGTCCATACCGAGCAATCCATCGCAACACATCTGCACTCCATCGTCAATGATGATAAATCTATGGGAGTTTTCCTCACGACCTAATTGAAAATTTAATAGACAGGACCCTAGTACAGGCAAAGAGTGTCCGGTAACTGCACAAAGTTTGATGGAAGAGGGACGGATGGGGTAAGAAGAGGGCAGGGCGTTCTTCTTGAGCAGTGATATGGCGGCTCCGGTATCAATGAACAATTGGATGGAAGAGTGAGGACATTTTAAGCTCACCGCTACCCCGTAACCATTGGTAGGGCAGGCATGGGAACTGGTGAACGGGTTGCCATCCTTGTGTGGCTCGTCGCTCTCTGCGGGATGGTCAATATGGAGGCTGGAATCCTTGGAGTGGGGGCGGTCCCTCGAAGTCAGCATCTTCATTGATGTCCGAAATCCTTCGTTTGGTGAGGGTTTCCTGCGAAGGACTGGTCTTTGGGTCCATCGTGATGGTCTGCTCCACTAAGGGCGGCGGCGACGGTCTCGGGTGTCTTCTCGCCCCTGGCCAGGGAGGAGAGGCAGGTGGGGAGGGAGGAATTCGGGGTAAGCAGGGGGGCATTTGGTGCGAGGGAGAGTAAGAATACTACCTTGAACAAAAAGTTCCCAGAATAATCACCATGTGGCGCTCCCATCGTTCTGATTTGAGTTCTGTTTTTTTGTTAAATTGGTACATCTGTTTTCAAGAATTTTTCTTGGGTTTCCCACCGGGTCAGGTTGATGAAGTGCACCGACGTTTCGAAGGCTGACTCTGCCATCGTCTTCAGGGTGAAGTGCAGAGCAAGAAAAAGGCCTAGTATATATACTCTCCCTCCCGGCTCAGGTGTGTCCTGATTGGTCGGGAGCATTAGTGTGCTCCGCTACGGCCAATCAGGTGCGTTCACGTGCATTTTTTATAATCTTTAGCACTGGCTTCCAAGTCTTGCTGATTTGGAAGCCGTTGTCTCTGTTGAAGTTGTTGTGACTTCTTTCTGTTCAATCGAGTTAAAAAACCATTACGGGGAACGCGTTTTAGCAGCCGAGAGGAAGTAATGGAAAAATCGCAGGAAGCACTGATGGACATACCGAAAACCGAATATAAAAAATGTTTCAAGGATTGGATCAAGTCCTGGCATAAGTGTGTTACAGTCGATGGGGATTACTTTGAAGGGGACAATATAGATTTAGATGAATAAACTTGTATTTTGAATTTTCTGAATAAATTCCGGGAACTTTTTGATCAAGGTAGTACCTTCCCCTCCGAGAAGTGTTTTGGTAGGCGGATGGTCTGGGCGAGGCAGGAGGAGATGGTGGAGGGGGAAAAGAAGGAGGAGGGTGAAATTGTCGTGATACCTGGCATTGGCGTGCAAGATGTCCTCGTTGTCCACAATTGAAACAATTGAGAGGTCTGGCGGGGTACCCACGGGCATAGTGTGTAAGCTGGGGACACTGCAGGCATCGAGGCGGGTCCCACGACGTGGTGTGAAGAGTTGAGGCGCTGGCATCAGGGTGGGAGGGGGCTGGAACGCTGTGAATACCGTAGCAGGGGACGAGACGAGCACGACTCTCGCATTCTTCTTTGCGGCCCGCGAAACTTATAGCGTCCGTTAATGTTTTTGGGTCTCGAACACGGACAAATCTTCGGATATTTTCACGCAAACCGTCCAAAAACTGATTCAGCACTAATTAGTCCGTGGCGCGGTCTCTCCCTAATTTTTCTCGTGGGTCAGTGGTGGTAGCGGAGGTTTCATCGTGGATTTTTGCAATCGATCGCCGAACTCGCGCACACTTTTGCGAGGACCCTGTACACAATTAAGTAGGCGTCTTAGGTTACGCAACCCGGTCGGTCGGCTAGCAAATCGTTCTATGAACACGGATTTTAATTGGGGCCAGGTTAAGTCTGTAGCACATGCGCGGAGGAATCTTTGAGCACTCCCTTGGGTTTTAATGTTCAACACCAGTGTTCGAGTATTGTCAGTCCATCTCCCGAATTCGGCGGTAGCCTCTAAAGTTCTAAAAAAGGAGTCTACACTAAGTCCGTCATCTCCTGTAAAGTCAGGGATCAAGTGGACGAGACCCGTGACGTGAGTGATGGTAGGCTCTGCCATTTCGCTCGGTTAAAGGGAAAAAAAGGGGGTATAGGAAAAAAGTGCTTATTCTCAATACATTGACACCTGCGAGAAAAGTTTTCCTCACAGTATCTAGGCAAAGGAATCCCACCGCTGCCACCAAAATTTGTTGTGCCGCGCACCGAGTTTCCCTTGTCAGAGTTCCACAAGGCGACACGATACAAGATACGAATGGATTCTTGCCCTTGACGTCGAGATGAATCAAGAAATAATACACTCAAAGAAGGGTATAGGTTGTTTCAAGGATTTTATTGAGGCTCATGGAACATACGGGGGGTTGTAGGACAGGAAGTGATCTGTGCGTGGTGCAAGGAGAATAAAGGGGATGGGAGTAATACTATGTGCTTACCCCGTTTCAATGCTAGTCTCGACCGGAACCAACTACCAATCTATCTCCCGTATCTATATCTCCTCTCTGTCTCTCCTTGTCTCTTCTCCTCGTCTCTCCTCCGAGTCTTTGCTTATAAAGGAGGCATATCGCTCAAGGCTTTTTCGGGAAGTTCCCCATTTAGAGGTGCCGTTAGAGATTTCTAAGTCTGACCTATGGATCGCTCAAGGCTTTTTGGGGAAGTTCCCCATTTAGAGGTGCTGTTAGAGATTTCTAAGTCTGACCTAGGGAAACAGGGGGGAAGAGAAACTCTCTCTCCCAAAATAACAGGAGGACAGAGGAAGGGAGGAGAGAAGTGGAATACTCTTGCCCGTGCACAACACGCCAACGAAGGTTTCAGCAGAAATTGAGTGTGTCAGTGAGTAGTTTGATCTGGTGGATTTTTGGTGTGGGAGAGAAGGATAGGCCTTTACTTAGTACGGAAATTTCGTTCTCAGACAGGCTGGTGTTGGAAAGGTTCACAATGTCATGAGAATTGTCGGAGGGGGGGGAAGTGTTGGAACCCAGCGGTGGTGTTTGGCACCAGGGGAAAATCGGAGGACCTTTGGGAGGAGGGGGCAAGAGTGGGTGTGATTTGGGAGGAGGTGGCGGGAAAGAGTAAGAGTGCCGAAGTTTGAGACCTACTTGGAAGAGAGAAATGCATAGATTTGACAACTTTGTCAGGAGATGTTCCCGTTTCTGTTGGATGGAACGTAGGGCAGCATTTTATTGCACCTCAAAGAAAGGTGATTGCAGCACTTTTTTTGGGAAAGGATCACAATGGAAGCACTCCTCTGTTCACCAGCAAGATTCAGTGGAAGCACTTCATTTGGTTTTTACTTGTTTGTGCACTTTCATGTGATGACAAACGTTGCTTTTACTTTTAAATGATTTTAAACATAGCAGACACTAATGCTTCCTCTCATCACTATGTGTCGAAGAATGCACCTTCAGGTATCTTTTGTGAGTGAAAGATTTAGAACATATTTTATATTTGTGTGATCTAATACCAGTGTGACTCAACATGTGTCTTTTTAGATCCCCGACCAAATGCTTTTGAACATATATCAAACTTTGGTCTTTTACCAGTATGTGTCAGCACGTGTATCTTTAGCTTACTTATTACAATAAAGAAGTCCGGCACGACAAACGTGGTGTGAGACGGCGCATTGTCGTTATGCAGTCACCAGATGTTTTTGGTACATTTTACTAACAAGTATTGTTACCGGAAAAATATGAGCTGCAGTCCTTACAGCTGAATTAAGATGAAGTGAAATGAAAGGAGAACATAGGACCAAATTCCAAATGCATGGTAAGAAAAGAAAGATATTTGAGTGTTCCGAGAAAGCTAAAGAAAGCCGCAAAGAATAATGTTGGATTAAATGAGCACATTCATTGGCAGTAGAATGTTTATGATGGTCATACATAGAGAAAACTACGAGGCGCATTCTTAAAGTAAGTACCGTTTGCTTATATTTAAATATTGGTGCTTCAGAACAGTTTTGCTCCGGCAGCACCATCTACTGATTCATTAAGAAGCTATAGCAGCATTTGTTTTGTTTCAGAAGTGGTTTGCTTGTCCGTGCATGCAAACAACAATGTCCGGGACAATCGTTGATCCCGCCGGCTGTGAAGTGCGTTCTGTCATACGATTCTTGTATGCAAAAGGATTGTCGGCTGCTGAAATTCATCAGGAATTATGCCTAGTTTATAAACCTACAGTTATGAGTGGATAAGGAAAGGTTTGACAATGGTGCTGTGATTTTATTAATGGACGAACAAATGTCCATGACGAAGAACGAAGTGGTAGGCCCAGTATTCTGACTGATGAAATTGTTTCACAAGTGGAAAAAAAACTGCGATGTGATCGTCGATTGACAATAATGGCCTGGCTGAACAATTTCCTCAACTTGGATGCACTACTGTCTACAATATTGTTACGGAGAACCTTGGATACCACACATTGCGTGCAAGGTGGGTACCAAAAATGCTCACCGACCACCACAAAGAGCAAAGAATGTCCAGTGGACGAGAGTTTTTGGGTCGTTGGGAACTCTTTAAACCACCCACCGTACAGTCCTGACCTTACACCCAGCGACTACTTCCTCTTCTTGCACTTGAAACAGTGGTTTGGTGGGCAACATTTCGAAACCGAAGAGGAACTCAAGAATGGCGTTGTCGACTGGTTCAACCCTCAGGTGGCGAGTTTCTATGCAGAGGGGTTAAGGAAGCTGGTGCAGCGGTACGAAAAATGCTTAGAAGTGAACAGCGATTTTGTAGATAAGTGAAGTAGGTTTGTAGCTAACTAAAAGTGCCAATAAAATATGTTTCGTATGAGTATATTTTTTCCTGTGACTAAACGGGCCTTACTTTACGAACACGCCCCGTATATAAATATATAAAAAACTTAGACAGCTACACAGAACATGCGAACAGAAAAGGAACACTCACACACGACATCTTGATACTTTTGACGGACTTGAACACTGTCTTCTATGGAAGATTAGTTAGGACTGACTAGCAAGAGATATATGAGAGAGAGAGAAAGGGTTGAGGGATATGGAGAACAGGTGGTGGGAGAGGGGTAAGGTAGGGGTTTGTGGAGGGGGAGAAGGGAGGCCAGAGGGGAGTGAAGATGGAACAGGAATGAGAGGGTGGATGTGGAAATAGTTCCAAATGACATAGAAAACTAATTATTCATCCACAGATATTACATCTACGACCCAGGTGTCAACTCTCAAAGTCATGATCAGGGCCAGACAAATCAAAACCCAGGCCAAGATTGACAAAATGTACATGGACAAAATGCCACACTATCCAGAATGTAACAAATCCACAACTATCCAGATTTCTCCATAAGCAGGACTGGATCAGAATTATAAGGATTCACCTCAATTGCCATTCTTTTGAAAACAAAATACAATGCTAAAACCATCAGATTGAATCAAGAGGTCCCTGACATCACTTTGGCATTTAATACATTACTTTACATTGCATAAATGTACATTTACTCACACTGCTTGCCCTGGAGATGCTTCTTTCCTGCAATCTGCTTGCATTTCTAGTGACCACTCCACAATTACCAAACACCTCATCACTGTCACTGGAGGCATCTTCGGAATCCCTCTCTACATTTAACTTTCTCTGCAAAACATCAGCATAGGAAAAGATATAAAATAACAAAACATGAATATTCGGCAATAAAAAATCCATATTTGATTCACGAATACCACCTTTGTGGAAATAATTATAAGGAGAATAATCATAAATGTTTGTTCTCTTATGTAAAATATCTAGCCATTATATTAGCACTGGTAGATAATGCTTAAAAACATTAATCAACACAAACCAAAATTATTACTTAAGATAAGAAAAGCTTAAGTTTTCACGTAACAAATATGTTTAAAAAGTTTCAAACCTTAAAGAAATCTTTGCCAATAAGTTATCAATTAACGTGGAAATATTCAATAAAAAATTTTAAACCAATATGAATAATAAAACATACCAAAAGGATTTATCTACATTCCACCTCCCACTAATATTGATACAGGCACCCGCATTATTTTCTTATCCTTGCACAACTATGATCACTAAATGGTTATGTTGCAAAATTGGTCAAAATAATTATGCATGGAACTCCTACAAATTCCTTATATAACACTGTACATTAACTATAAACTCCCACATTTTACTTAATCATTTATGGATTCGCCACAAAAAGAGGAAAGGTTTAATACAATATGATTTCACAAACTTCTAAACAAAAACTCATTAAACCTAGAAGACATTCTTTTCACACGACACGTAATTTCACATTTACGTACATTCGTGATCATTTCATGTTTCTCCTTAAATTACGCAAAGTAATTGCCTTATTTCGTTAAATATGTGCGAACCTTTTTTAAAAAGACATACCAACTACACTCTTACACATGCGCTTCTGAAAACCATGTACATGTGCAATATTTTCCTACGAATACGGTAAATGCATAAAATATTCCCAATTTTTAAATCAATGGCCGTATTAGTCATTCGGTCATTGGAAAATTAGGCTTTGGTACATTAGGGAGGAAATTCATTGACTATAAACATGTTTCTTAATCAATAAAACCGATTCTCCTAAAAGTGTAATGTTATCAACGACATTGATCAGAGCATGGTGAAATTCAAACGTAAGTTGAACACCACTCACCTTATTGCGACCAATTTTCCTCTTTCTTTTGCCTCTCCAATAGATAATTGTTCTCATGGCATTTCTGCTTAAGCACATAGAAATCAGTCAGCGTTTTAAAGCAATGATAGCAAAGCAAACACGGATTGCTGCTATCCCTCAATACATAGGAAAACAAGATTGTCGAAGTATTAACCGTATACATTATCTCTCACACACACTCTATTCATTAAAAGAGTAATAAAAACGCTATTATTACGCTTCAACCGGACACTACCGAAAATTTATGGTAAAAATACAGGAAAAGCGTCATTATGAAGATTACGTAAACGAATAGCTTATTTTCAATTCCAATAACTCTTCTATTGCTTCTCGTATCAGCTGCTCAGATTCATTGTTTACAGAAAAAATATTCGTCAACCGACCACCACGGCCAACACATAATCTACACTTCAAACTTCCGTGTTGGTGAATGTTCGTAATACCTCTGTAAGAATTAAAAATCATAAACAATAGATTCCAAAATGGCCGACTACATTTCGATGGATTGTTCGTCCTTGGATCGATTACTAAGTGCGAGTTGGAAAATCGTTTGGTTTTTGTTTTGGCACGAAGTGGTAGGATATTCAAATAAATTTGAAAATATTATAATTATTTGAACTCTCACTTAATATAATGTAATGTTTCCTTTGAACGGATAATACTGTTAGCTTAGGTCCAAGCATACTCGAAGATGAAATAGAAAGGGCATTAAAGGAGATGAAAACAAATAAGGCCGTTGAGGTGGACAACATTCCTGAAGAACTGTTGAAAAGTTTAGGAAAATGTGGAAAGAAGGCTCTATATGGACTGATTCGTAGTATCTATGAAGAAGGAATCTGGCCGGAAGATTTTGTGAGATCGGTGTTAGTTCCTATTCCAAAAAAGACAAAGGCTACATCATCTGAGGATTACAGAACAATAAATTTGATATCCCACGCAGCTAAAGTTATTCTCAGGATCATCAACAAAAGGATAGAGAGTAAGGCAAATGATTACTTAGGCGATGATCAGTTTGAGTTTAGGAAAGGAAGAGGTATGCGTGATACCATTGCAGTAATGAAATCACTAATCGAGAGGAATATAGAATACAATCAGGACGTTTTTGCCTGTCTTGTAGATTTCGAAAAACCGTTTGATAACCGTGATGGTTTTTTGATAAAACCGTGAATTGGGAAAAATTAATGCGTGTATTGCAAAAAAAGGAATGGATTGGAGGGATAGGAGACTGATCCGCAACTTGTACATGTCTCAGACTGCTATCAGGTGTGAGTGGGGAACGGAGAGTCCGGATGGGCAGTGTTAGGAAGAGGGGTAAGGCAGGGTTGCTCATTGTCACCGGTGCTGTCAACGTATATGTGGAGGAAATGATTAAAGAGGCATGGGAAGAACTGGAGGTAGGAATAAAAGTCGGAGGGGAATTCGTAAAATCGGTTAGGTTTGCTGATGACCAAGTATTAGTTGCTCAGTCAGCCAAGGGGTTGCAAGCATTGCTGAGTGAATTTAAGGTTCAGTGCGATAAATATGGGATAAGAATCAATATTAATACAATAAAGGTTATGCGATTTTCCAGAAAGAAAAAGACTAAGCTAAATATTAAAATAGGCTGGGGGAAAAATAGAGCAGGTAGGGCAGTTTACATGCCTTGGAAGCGTTTTGGACCAATATGGTCAAAGTAGTAATGGGGACGTAAGGAGAAGAATTGCGCTAGGCAAGGAGGCTTTCTCAAGGAGGAGGGAGTTGATGACGGGGACGTTGAGTAAGGATGTTAAGACAAGACTCGTAAAAACTCTGATATGGAGCATGCCTATGTCCGGTGCGGAAACGTGGCCACTGAAGCAGGAGGATAGACGTAGATTGGAGGCTGTTGATATAATGCGGGTGTGGAGAAGAATGGAGAAGGTGAAATGGACCGAAAGGAAAACAAATGAAGGAAGTACTAGAGATGGTGGGTGAGGAGAGGGGTTTGTTGAGAGAAATCCTGTTGAGGCAGGAACAATGGTTGAAAGGCATATTGAGCAGTAGTGGATGTTGAAGAAGGTAATAGAGGGGAGAATGTTAGACAAACGAGGAAAGGGCAGGAACCGGATAGGGATGTTGGATGATATGAAGGGAGGAAAGAAGTACAGAGAGATGAAGAGAGACCTGATGTATAGAGAAGGTTGCTGGATTGGGTTTTGTTTGGAGTTACAAAATGTTTATTTGATAGTTGTGTCCATCCAAAAACCTACCTTAACCAGTAGATTACCTAATAATAATAATATAAATTAGTTTATGAAGCAACAAAAACAATATTTACTTTGACAGACACGAATAGGTACTTTCATAAAAAACTTTCAAAATCATATTTAAGGATCAAGCAAATGGCATAATAAGCAGTTCCAAATGGGGTTAGAGATTTTTTAAAAGCCATCATCATATCCAATCATTATGGCTGAGTTCTGATTTTTGAATTCACTATCTTAGATTTAGATTTAAAGAAATAACAGTGAACATTTAAAAAATATCTTAAAATGAATTTTTGAGAATCAAAATCACTTAGGAAAACTGTTTTAGAGAGTAATAGAAGTTTCTAGAGAATTATAATTAATGTATTTTACTTGTATAACATTCTTGCAATTTAAATTTTGAAATTCTTATTGTAATCAGTATGTGGTATTGTATCTGAATATTTAATAAGGTTATATGGGATTCATATTGTTCAATCATGGGTTCGAAATTTGATCCAAATGAGCTTATGGAAGTGATTTAAAGGAATGATGTTTCAAAAGCGAGTGACATATTGAAGAGTGAGAACATAGATGTGGGAACAGATTTGCAATGATGTGGGTAATATTCTGAACTTTGTCATTGAAAATGGAGAAGGAGAGATGTTGGCAGTGTTGCTTGGAGTCAATTATCCCTTGATGGAAGATACTGTTCAACTGACATATGAGAAATACTCACTGCTAAGGAAGCCATGTGACCCTGCTGGTCAGATACCACTAATGAAAGCTGTTAAATGTGGTAAACATGAGATGGTCAAGCTGTTGCTGTCATGTGGAGCTGATGTAAATCAGTTCACAAGAAACAAGATTAATATAATTTGCCTGTCTAAGGACCCAGAGATGATCATCACATTGTTTGAACACGATTCTCTCTTCCCGCACTGGGGAAATGAAAAGAAACTGGAAGATTTTCAAAGCTTAATCTCTGAAAATGAGAAGCTAATAACCTTATTTCAAACAAGAGATAAGATTCATGCCATCTTAAAAGAAAAAGAATGGAATTCTGACATAAAAGAAATTTTTAAGACCAGGAATTGGAAATATTATGATGACAGTTTGGGTAGTACTGCTTATTATACTGCAGGCATCAATGAGAATTTTGATGCATTGGCCTACCTCATGGATTGTGGTATGTGCCATGGAAGCAAGCAAGAGAGAGAAAAGGTGGAAGGTCTCATAAAATTGAAAAATGATAGGTTTGAAAGTGCTTTGTCCAATCTTTACCACCCATTCAAAGGGTGTCATGCAATGAAGTTTATGTGTAAGTCTCATTCTTTTGGGGGATCAGCTGACAATGAGCAGCTAAGCAAATATGTTTTAAGTTTTTTTGAATACTTGGACAACCATGTTGTTACATCTACAATATTGCAGGTTCTACAGGATATGCCTGGTTTGTGGATAGCTTTCCACTTTGACCAGAAATATGTTCACAGAATGGGGATTAAATGGAAACTGGGTGACCGAGGTATAACAGACTTTAAGAGGAAACGGATACGTTTGGGAGCAAAGGAGTGTGATGGGTATGACTTCCTGTGCATTGTCAGTAACCTGGCACATGAACTAACACACTTGGCCATGGGGATTGTGTTCAAGAATGGTTGGTCTCCCGTACTTTGAGCCTGACACAGATGGAAAGAGTAAATATGAAGACATCTTAAAGAAGAGTCTTGATCCTAAAGTATTTGAAAACTGTGATAAAATAATAAAAAGAATCAAGAATTATTCTAACATTTTACAAAATGTTGAGCTGATAGTGTGAGTTCCTGAAATGTTAGCCAAGTAACTTGAAAATGACAGAGACGGTATTGATTGCTTGGATGATCAAATAACAGAACTTTTGTCTTATTACATGAGGCATGTACAACCCCATTTTTAAAATTATATTGATAGCATTGTCACAAGCAGCAGGATAACTGAAATGGGCCTAATGGCCTACCAAAAGGCTTTCACAAGATACAAGGAAGATGAGATATATGTTGATGTCAACAATGTTACTTCAGATATTACAAGCTTTATCAGAAAGCACAATAGTCTCCTTGTTATGAAAGCGTCAAGTGAAAACCTAGCCCAGAGTTATCTAAAGTTATCTTTCAAAAATGCTGGTAAAGCTGAACCTCTCTTTGTCAATTGGAGCTTTTATGAAAAATGCAAGGAAATATTCTTAAATTGTCTTAAATCAAGGGAAATGGAGACATTGGTAATAAGCTGGGATGTTGATTCTCAGCCTAATTTCTGCAACCTTTTTCACTGCATCAAGTAAAGCTGCCCAGGTTACCACTTTGTTTATTTTGATGGATGCGTCATCTTTCTAATGGGCTCAAGATGGAAAATTTTGACGAATATCCAACCAGTTACATATGTTTGGACTGACCTCTCAGAAAAAACAAAGGAGTTTGTCCTGGAAAGGAAAGTAAATATTTGTGGTGAAACAGTGTCCTTGAGAAAATTGACCCACTTAACTGAAGACAAAGGTTATTTGGAGAAATTTATGAAGAATCAGTTAGATTCTGAAGACATTGGCTTAATCTTGGGAAAACCAAATCATTGGATTGGTCAAATTAACAGTAATATAATCTGGAGTAAACCTGGATGTTTTATGCATTGAAAATTGAACCAAACTTAGGTTGACTTAAATGAAGCCTTTTTGAGAACTCATGAAAAATGTGTCTTTTTTGTGTCAAATGCCAATCTTGAATTTCTATTAAAATTAGGAATAAATACTGAACATATTGGCAAATGGGATCCAGGAAACTATGACACTAACCATCGTTGCTATGTTATTGATCAAGATGTTGATGTGGCAGAAGAGAAGGAACAATTTATGGGCATATTAAAACATCTCTGTGATCATAGGTGGGATAAATTACTTCATCACCTTAAGATTAGACAGAGCAAGGTCATATTCATCTCTTCTGCAGACTGTAAAAGGCCTAGCGATTCTGTTGCTAATGTAGAAAAAGAATTGTTGTCTGTACACAATATCATTAATCCACTTAAGGAGCAGGATTAATCCACATTTTTTGGGACTGAAGTTGTACTAATAGCAGATGATCCTGGGAGTGGTAAATCCATTTACAAGAATTTTATTGCAAAAGAGTCTCAGAAGAATAGTTCTTGTAAATGGGTTTCAGTGATAGAACTAAGCATGGTAGAACAGCAAAATCAACTTTTGAAGCTGCCCGAATGTGTGCAATCAGACCTGGAGTTAAAAAATGCCTCTTCGAAATGGCAAAAAGTGGTAACTCTGCTCTTGAGCATAAATTTTTTGATGAATATTGCAAAAAAGAGAATGATGTGGTGGTGTTATTCGATGCATTTGATGAAATCAACCCTAAAGCTAAACCAAAAATCATTTCATTCATTTTGGGAATGAGGAAATATCTTGGCAATATTAAAATTTTTGTTTCAACGTGACTTCATAATAAAAGTGACCTTGAATATTCTTTAAATGCAGGTTCTTACCAGTTGTCTCCCTTCACAGAGGAAGATCAGATTGAATTCTTGAGTGCATATCGGAATGGGCTCCTGCGGACTTTGAATTCAGAGGACAAGAAAAAGAAAACCAACAACATCAATGATAACATGAAGAAAATTAAACTTAATGTTAATGTCCCAGCAGATGTTGCCTTTGTTTCTGACATTGATAGAACTTTAACTGATGCCAATATAAGGAAGAATCTTAATTTTAACAAGATTGAATTCAAATCTGTGGCAGATTATGTTTTGAAACAGAATAGTTTACGTGACATTAATGGTAAAATCACTGAATCACCTTTGCAAAATGATTACAAATTATTGCCAATATCATTTTTGAAGATTCCTCTGACATTAAGGAGAGTGTCAACCTTGCTCATCTTTATCAGAGATTCTAAAACAGTAAGATGGACATATTTGGACATGAAAAATCCCATCATTCTGGCAATTATTTGTCAAAGCAAATGTTAAAGAAGCATCAGAAGAGTACTAGCAATATACTGGAGGAGTTTTCCGACAAAATATTGCTCAACGATGAATCATATGATGTACCGGATGATGAAATTGAAGAAGCATTCTAAGATAGCTCTAATGACGATCAAAGATTAAAGGCATCAATTTGTTCACAGGACATTTTCAGAGTTCTTCTTTGCAAGGCTAATGCTTAGAGAAGCCAACAAACCGAAACTTAGAAACCTATGATTAAATTGTGTGCTGGTGGATGATGCATTTTTCAGAGTTAGACGCTTCCTGGATGACATATTGTTCCTGTTAGAAGACACGTATTGTGAACAAATAGATATGACGCTAAAGAAAACAAATCTAATGAAATCAGACATTCTTCCTTATCAGCTGTCATTTAAATTGAAGCTCTCAATCTATATGTCAATCCATCATCGTCATGTAAACATGTTGCAGTATTTTGTTGATTCATTTGGTGAGAATGTGGCCAAATGTTTGTTTGAACATTTTGATGTGGACAGGTTGAGTGAGTCAAAGATACTTGTTGTGGAAAAGGTACATATGATGGCAAGGTGGAATAGGGGTCCGTTGTATAATGCCTTTACTTTTTTAGGTCACTTAATGGGATATCCTGATAAAATGCCAAAACATTAGGGTTTGGAATTGTTGTTTAAGATGTTTGCCATAACTTAGAAGTTCAAATTACTTGAGGAAATGGAAAGACTTATTCATGCAAAGGGATTCAAATGGTTGCTCCCCTTATCTGAGGAATTTGATGACAGGAGTTTGGTCTATAATGAAAATGTGGTCAAATTCCTGATTATGCATAAAATTATTTTTGCGAATATCTGGAAGGAGGATATTAATCGTCCACGTGAATACAGTGCCTTTATTAATTGCCAAGATGAAATTAGTGTCCTTGTTGAAGTAACAGCAAGAAATTTTGATTTGCTCATCTTTGTACTCCATTCTATGGTCAATGAATCAGCCGTTTTAAATATGCGTATTTTGCATGATTTTATGTTCAAAGTCTGGATTGACGTATTATACATCAATGAAGAGAAAAATAATTTGGAATATGTTAAGAAAGTATGGAAATTCTTCGAGACAAGGATGGATGACAAAAGTCAGAAGCTTGACTTCCTCATTGTTGAAAAGAAATAGAATCTTAATGCATTGCTTATTTCTGTTGATGGAGAAGAACCAGATGTCTTTGAGTTTGTTTGGAATCTAGCTGATGAATGGATGGATTCAATTCAGAAAAAGCAATGGTTGATGGACAGTTTCACAAAAAAATCTTATGTTACATTCTGTTTCCATGAATTTATTACAAGCCTTGCTAGAGATGGGTTCATTACAGGCACTGAATTATATCAACTTTTGCTATCTGAAGATGAAAATTCGGTGCCATGCCTACGAATGTATTATCCAATCGGATTAAATGATACTGTTGTACCCCTCAGAAATGTAATTCAAGAAGATGACTTAGACAACGTATTCACAGCAAGGCATGATATCTACAGTGATGAATTTTCAATGTTTTCCAAAGCACCTTCTAAAGTATATAAACGTTTTTGGGAGGTGGTGAAAGAGACACTTGAGGAAATCAAATCTCAGGACATATATGACCTGGTGGATCCTATTAATCCTGACAAAGATGGTTTGATTACATGGTATTGTGGGAAGAAGTCTCTGGACTTAGCAAAATTTGTAGGTTCTGCTATTTATAAGCAGGTTGAGCTAGACCAGAAGCAATTGGGTTCAAGGGGCTTGATGAATCGTCTCAAGGATATCCCTGAAAGTTATATCCCAAATGTACTGCACTTAGGAAAATACTGCACGAATACTTTGCTCGTTGGTTACATACTGAGTATTCTCGTGCATTTCTTACCCGAGGAAGATGTCCTTAAACTTCTATTTATGCACGATAGACAAGGGCAAACCATTTTTCATGTAACTGTTATGTGAGTCTGCTGATAAATGGGGCAAATTTTATGATGCAACAAGAGCACTCTTAGGTGAGGATGCTCTTTATGTGGTTCATTCAACAGCAAATGACTCGGAGGAATGTGTGCAGGATTTGTGGCTAAAATATTAGAGATTATTCTGTTAATTACCATCTTACTAATTAACTACTGGTTAACCAAATGGACAATCCAACACCATCATTACTATTATATGTGGCTAACGTGAACATGTCCTAAATATAAGTTCCAGAGTAATGATGAAAAGAAATGTACCACACCCTCATTGATAATTTAATTTAGGATACATCATTATTCGCCATTATTGGAATTAAGAGTTTTTTGTATGATATCAATTTCATAAAAAGTGTGAAACATATTAGAACAATCATAAAAAAGTACTTCTGAATGAATAAATAAAAGTTTAAATTTTGTACTTTTATAATTTTCCTGTCTCCATTTGCAATATATTATGTCATATTCTATTAAATTATATTATAATTCCTTACAGCCATATCAATTAATGACATGCATACCTTGTTACAATTTTTTTAAAAGATTCAAATAAAATACAGTTGATTTGCAAAAATCTATATATTGTATACTTTTAACATATGACTCCATTTGATCATTGTTAATTTAAAATATATCTGTTACATAGCTGTTAGTTTTCTTGCTATAGTCATTAGAGATTGATAAGTAGTTGAATGACCATGGTTGTATTGTAACATTAGTATAACAAATGTATTTGGGTACTTAAGAAGAAATAGTTGTTAATAATTGTAAAAGGCTTTCATATAACATTTACTTCCATTAATCAAATTTGATATGGGTAAAAATATGAGCCCTTCAAATGTAATTCAATTTTATGAATATGTAATCTTATTTAGCTCCATTGTAAGTGATAATGTTGTAATATAATCATTCCATTGTGTACATTGTAAATATTACATACATCATTAAAAGGATCTTCTCTGTTGAAAAAGAAATATCGAGGTTATTATTTTAATCAGTTGGCATTTGATATGGCAGAAGTATTTATGCTCATTTGAATTCGGTTACACCCCATTAATATACATTGATAATATGTATGAAGAGTCAAGGAACAACATGAGATAAAGGAATTTCTGTTAAACATCTTACTCCGCAGGACACAAATTCTACAATTGCTCTGATGAAGTCATGACAACAAGAAGGGCATTTGCATCAGTCATTGGAGTGGTATCTCCCTTCTTATCAATCACAAATTCATTAAAATTGTATCAAAACCATTGTATTAATAAACAAAGAGTAAAAACGAAGACGTTTTTGTTGTAATGAAATTTCATTTAGGAATTTCATAACAGTGTCCTTGAGACAGACAGACAACACATGAGTGTCCTTGAGATATGCACAATGCTTTATCTTCTTAATATCAGTGCTAAAACCAAAACCAACCATGTCGGGTGCTGACTGATGAACATGATTTATTTACCAGAACTTCCAAGATCCAACAGCCATCCTAATCTACAAATGTGGATCCATCAGACCTTTTTGTTTCCAAAGATGAAAACAACCTTGACAGAGTACCAATTTAACACTATTACAGACATTAAAACTAATTGTATGGCAGACCTGAAAAGGATCCCCAAGGCAGCTTACCAGGCAGGGTTTAAGAGCAAGAAGAAATGTTGGTAAAGGTGTGACATTAGCCAAGGTATTTACTTTGAGGGTGACAAGTTCAATTAAGCTGTATCTATCAATATAAACAAGTAATCAATTAATACCTCTCTTTATCTAAATGAAAAGCATGGAGGGAAAGAGTCAATTGATTATGCATTTAGATTTCATTTATAAGTTTTTTAACAAATATGGAGAAGCTATTTCTAAAGTACCAAGAAAATAGAATGGTATTAGGGTTAACCTTGTGAAATTTATTCATGATGGAAAGGAGACAAACTATGCAAATTTCACTTGAATAGAGATTTATTCATGACCCGGGTTTCAAACACTTAACATGCCTACGCTACCCCATCCACGCTAGGCAAAAAGTTAATCAATGCCAAAGATGACGTACCCGACTGGAAAAAGAGTGGCATCTATTTGCTAAAATGTTATGACTGCCCAGCCATATACATCGGGAGGCCTGTTCGGAGCCTTGAAATAAGGACGGACGAACATCGGAAGTGCTTCGAAGCGGGCAAGGATCATTCTTTGTTCGCCAGGCACCTCCTTGGAAACGGACACTGTAGCAATTTCTCTCCAGAAATTTTGCACTTTGAAGATAAGGAGAGGAGACTGGACGCTCTCGAAGCGTTGGAAATCGTCCAGCATTCCCGAAGCAAGACGTTACTGCTTAACGACCAAATTGTCCCATCCCACTCCCCAATTTTCTCCATTCCGTTTGAGTCCATGGGATCAATGTAAGAACCTGATGAAGAGGAGACGAAACCAGGGCCCTTCCTCCCCCCCTGTCATCCTCTTCCACTTTCCGTACCCAACCCTAACACCCCTCTCTCTCTCAAACCTCACTCTACACTCTTTTCCCCCCTCTGGCCCCTCCCTCTTCCCTTCTCCCCCGCTCCTAAACCCCTGCCCCCCCCCAATTGCTTGTCATATATATAGGATACGTAACTCTGTATAGTCACCTGAAGATGACATTAAGTGTTTGAAACCCGGGTCGTGAATAAATCTCTATTCAAGTGAAATTTGCATAGTTTGTCTCTTTTCTACCAAGAAAATGTTCCATGTAGGATCATCCACTGCAATTATCACGTAACAATCTGAAACTGAATATTAATCAGAAATGAGATGAGTAATTGGTTTGGCAAATAAGCAGAGGAAGGACACAATATACTGTTGCAGAGAAATAAATGTTCCATGCAGTATGCCTTAATGCTTCAAAGTTCATTTTGCCTTTTCAGTGTAAACAAGCCAAAAAACATATATAAATATATATTAGAATATAACAGAGCACTTAAAAGCTAGAATGCGGTAATCAAATGTGAAGCTAAGCATTTTTTGATTGGATTGAATTATTCATTGTGAATTGGTCTCTGAAGGCTAAAAATTGAAGGAACGACACTATGTAGCAGTTATGACAAGGGTAGGGTATGCCATGTTATAAAAAAGACATCAAAAATGGAAAAACAAGCCTTGATGCTTTCACCAGGATAATATATTTGCACTTAAATCATTGATTTTTACCAAATTTTTAATCAAAAACAATAAACTGTTGATCGTGTGCACATCTGAATCTCCAGATTGTAGCTAAAGTAAATTATGTTAGTTCATTGCTGAAATCCACCTAGAAATAAGACTCCAACTCAGGGGGCCCAGGTTTGTATTCCGGTGGCATCGAATATTTGTCAATGGTATCTCAATCCATACAGGAGGTGCTTTGTGGAGGACCCTTTGAGTGAGTACGCCATCCATTGGATGGGACATTTAGCTGCAGACCCCTTGGCACCTT